>JAKSZP010015857.1:0-205920 GCA_022478985.1 Massospora cicadina | reverse complement strand
CTGACTTAACCAGCTGGATTATTATCAAATAAGACCAAAAAGTTTTCTAGAGTAATTACGCCTAGCAATCCATCAACAACTTTCACGGTGATCATCAGGGACAACTAAGACCAAGGCAGGTAAGATAGGTCTCATTAAAAAAGGTTTGGCACTCCTAAACCTGTTGGGGCAGTCTCGCCCTCACTGAAGCAAGGAGGGAAGTTGGAGGGTCTAATTTAAAAATGAGGTTGATTTTAACAATTCATTATTGTTCAATATTGACTTACTTTAACAAAAGGGGCTCAAACAAGGGGAGAAGCCTTCTGACAAGGGTGGGAACTTCAAACAACCTGCTTGCTATGGCTTCTGGCCAATGCCACCTCCTGGCATATTTTCTGTATTTTTCCCATCAACTCTTTAGTGGTGAATGGAGGGAGTGTCAGGATTCAAGATGAAAAACAAATTTAATTTCCCAATTCCAAATTGTGCTGCAATGAATCGACTCTAAAGCCTATTTGAATGAAGCCTTATCTTACTGGTACTGATCCCAAACTCAGTCAGGAATACACTTGCAGTCGATGATCAATGGAGATGACTTCAGAAGTCTCATCCCCAATTACTGAGTCACGTGTTGAAATTTTCCATTGATCTGGTCACAGGGGCGGCGAAACACAATAAAGGGTTCCAAACTGGCAGTCAATCTGGGAGGCATGAAAGATCCTGAATAAATGGGGCCATGAAGATCCTTGAGGCACGGTGTCCCTATGCACTCTATAAATATCAACACAAATTTATTCTAATAAAACATTTGGTATTCTATCCATTCGTCTGTTTCCTTTTTGACCCTTTTTGCGAATTTCTAGCTTTGAGCCCACCTTCAGACCTTGGTAACAGTCTAAAGAACTGTAACACCGACAGCAATGGTGCTCACTACAGGGAAATCTGAGATGTCCTAAGTGAAAACATCTATAACAGATAATGGAGAACAATAGCAGCTTTTAAGACCAATCTGCTAATCAGTCAAGAAGCGTTGCTCGATGGGTTAGTACCTTGCAATATGAAGTACCACCCTCACAGCCTGAGAGGTTAGAATTCTGGGCCTCTTTCCATTTCTCCCTGCCCTCTATTGGTGGAAGTCGGTACTAACTTCAGTACAAGAACCTTAATGATGTTGTCCAACAATTAATAAATGAATTTACACCTTGGGCTCTCGCTCCAGCCACCCTTGTGCCTATTCCGTTCCCTCTACCATGTGGGACCTCTATGACTTGGCCCAGCTGCCAGAAGGAGAACTTGCCCTGGATTCCGAACGCTACCTTTGTAACTTTGTTCTTCCAGATATTCATCACATAATCTAACTAGTTGGGTTGCACCATCAAGAAATATCCTGACAACTAGAGCTCACCCAGGCCTTACACTCTCACATTGTCAATTTCTAAAATGCTGCCTCCTCCTTTGTCCATGATAACTGTGAGGCCATCATTGTAAATGGCAGTTGATCAACGAGGTCCAAGATCAAATTGTGGTGTTAAGTAGTGGGATCTCTGGCTACCTTGAAGAACAGCTGCATTGGAACGTTCAACTTCTTGAGGAAACTTGGAATAAGCGCCTCCTCCAAGTTGAGGATCTTGTACGGGCCCTGCAACAACACTATCAGGAGCTGGCCTCACATGAATGCTCCTCCAAAAGTGAAAGCCTTGAAAGGCCTAGGGTGGCTTAAGGCCCTGAAGTGTGAGGGACCCAGAGGACCAGAGGGTCCCCGTGGACCTCAAGGGCCCCCAAGTTCCTCAGCACACACCACTGATGGCCCTGAAGACCCATGGCGGAAAAATGTTATAAAAGAATTGGCTTCCCCACGCAATCAAATTAAATTTGTAGCTCAGGGATGCAAACTCAGAGTGGATGGAGTCACATTGACCGTAGGGTCTCCATTGAGGCACTTTCGGAAAAAATGGACAACTTCTATGCCTTCACCAAGCTTACCAATTCTCACATCTCTCAGCTCAAACAAACTTGTTGAGGGTTTGAAACCCATTTGACCGCACTTGAGAGCCAGATTCACCTTTAGGGCGCTGAAATTAATCCCTTTAAAGCGGGTTGCAATTAAGGCTTCTGTTTCCCCTCTCAACCAAAATTGAGATGATATTCATGAGAAACTTAAGGGCTTACGGTGACAGCTAGACCATCAGGCCCCTGCAACTATGAAGAGAATGAGATCTTGGACGCAGCGCCCATCTCTGGTGTATACACCCTCTCCACATCTCTTGTAACTAACTTTAAACCTAGTTTTTAAAAAAGGTTTGCCCACGGCCAGGAAAGCATTGCCTCCTTCAGTACACATATAAGAGGTCCTTGGAGGAGGCCACTGACTGGCAGAAGGTAAAGTATATCCACTCCTGCCTAGCTAGCACTACCAAGGGGTTCATGACCCCCAATTTGAAGAAGTGTAACACCTGGGAACAGGTCTATACACCCTTAATCCAAGAGTTCAGCAGCAATCAAACCCTGGACAACCAAAAGCAGGCGTTCATGGGTATCCAACTGAATAAAGGCAAAAGCACCGGGGAGTTTTCCAGCTGCCTTTATGCCCAAGCACAGCATTTAGTCACTAAATTTCGTATCACCCTGGATGATGCTATTACCACTGTTGCTTCTGCATTAGATCCTACCCTGAGGTTCAAATACATATTATTGGGCAGAATAATGGTTTTACCTGTATCCAGAAAACCAAGGAAGCACTTTATGATATCCCTGCATCGACTCTACACTTTAAGGATACATTTACAGGCCCCTATAACCATCCTAGAGTCCATGTGGTCAAAAACTAGAATTATCCTCAACCTTGATGCACTTACTATATTGGTTTATGACTCTGCGCCAATACCTGATGGTCACAACTTTCTGAGGAGGCAGGAAATGGCCGTCAACATGAAGTTGAGGCGCTCCATGCTGACATCCTTACCCAGACTCAAGAATTCTTCATAATCTTTAATTTATCTGGAGAAGAAGTTTCAGTATTTAATGATAATAAAGAAATTGATACTGCTTACTCTTCTTCTGATGCCTCTATTGTGTTCCTCATATTAATGCCCCAGTTCAGAAGTCTGGTTACCTATGTTGCAGTTCAAGTTCATAAAACTACAGTCCTTGCTATAGTCTACAGTGGCTCCCCCGTGAACATCATATCATCCAAGTTAAGGAAGCACGTTAAAAATTTGCTCCAGATTTGCCACACTATATGGAGTATGGCACAGCTGGCCCACAATGCACCAAATCTATAGAGGTTTAGCCCTCTCTATAATACAATATGTAAGGCTTGCTGTTAATACCCCGCTGTCACGATAGATAGCTCTAGCAATGACCTACTTCTTGGGACTCAATTCCTATAAGATTATTCAGCAGTACTACATTATGATGGCGGCTTTCTATCCTTAATAGGGCATTAGGTACCTCTGATTTTCAAAACCTCTTATGATTCTAAGACAGAAGTCAAAGCCCAAGAATGTTTACTGGATAGTGAAGGCCAAATTAAATATGCTCAAATATCATATTAGGGGTTCCCAAGTCCAATTGCCCCCTCCTACTGTTAAAGGTCAAGAGGACATGCTGATATACTTACCTAGGGCGACTACAATACCTCCAAATTCCCAAGTCATTGCTGACACTCAAGTCCATGTCAACATCCCCTCATGATACCTATGGGAAATCTGAGGCCTAGACAACCCATCCACAAAAAAGGTGCTAACCTGCCTTGGGGATCCTAGATCCAGCTTATGGTAGGTCTATATCAGTGTTATTGGCCAACCTTAATCACAAACCAAACTAGTAGGTCCAAACAGTCTCACTGCCTATGTCTGCCTTCTACCAGTGGAGGCTGTTGCTGATGTCCTAAGCTTTAGGGACTTATGGGATTTCATCTTGGAGACACCTTTAACTCTCAGCCTGGTCAACACCAGTATTGGAAGGGACCTCTCAGATGACCAACAACACATTGTTCAAGAATTTTTGGTAAAGTAAAACTTTTCTCTCTCGTTGCAATCACTTTTGCAAACTAACCAATTCAAGTCTGAATCTAGTTTGATAATCTCACAGAGGAGATTAGTCTGCGCCCATGTCAGGGAGCAGTTGGGCAAGTAAGGTAAGAGGAGCAGGTGGAAGGCCCGCGGCCTCCAACGTTCGAAGATGCCCTGGAGAAACTGGCGGAACAGAAAATTTTTATAAAAAACTGGCGGTCATTATTCCCCAGAAATCCTCACTTGGCAAGCACGATGCAACCAGTACATCAACACTCTGCACTCCCAGCCACTTTTGTTGGTGGAATACGGAGTCCGCGTGTTTCTGGACATCCAGCAAATGGCTCTATGGGAAAAATTTTGTGGGGATGTGCACAACTTTTTCCTGACCACGGTGTACATTGCACCTCACTCCATGTCACGCGGTTGGCTGGACCTAGGTTTTGAAAACAAGGAAGCAGCAGATGAGGCTGCTGCGGTGCGCATATTGATCAACCTCCCTGAAGGGCAACAGTTCATCAAAACCAAACGCACCAGCTGGAAAAAATCCAACCAAATTTTTTTCACATTTGCCTTTTTGCCTACTATGGTAAAACGTGACATTTTGGAGCAACACCTGAAAGAGGGTCTCGCCATCTACAGCAAAATACAATCTTTCAAAATGCAACGCTTTATGCTGATGCCACACCTGTGCACTGGCAAAGCCATCACAGTTCTGACCCAACTGAGGAGATTGCGAAGGACCTAACCCAGATCCTGCACTCCACTTTTACTAATATTGAAGGCCATACCACCCACCCTTTCCGGGTGACTGTGGACAGCGCCCCCCCATCTGCACCCACAGTGATGCATTCGTCCATAAGGCAATGCATGCCCCACCAAGGAGGGCGTCACATTCCAAAAGCACCCCTCAGCGGCCATGGCCAGCGGAGAGGTGCACTACGAACCAACCGTTAGCACCAAAGAGGCTTTCCTGTGGGGAGCACAAGGCTGCTACCTACTAGTAAACCCCATCTCCCCACAAGAGCAGAAGAAGTCCAAGCAGGCCCGCAGGGCCGCGGCTAAGGAAGTGGTCAAAGCCTCCATCGCTATCCCACACTCCCAACGCCAGGAGGACATTGAAACCTTTGCAGCAGAAGCAACTTGAGAATCCATCAACCATTCAGATTGGGAAGCCCATACCAATTGGGCCACCCAATCTGAGGATCCAATGGGTGACTCAAATTCTCCTGATCTTCCAACCAAGCTCTGGTAGAAACTGACTTGGCCTTCAACCTACCTGAAAAAATTTTTTTGCCCCACTCGATGGTGCACCAAACTCATCTGCACCACAAAAAATTTGTCCAATGTCGGGGGAAACAAAAGCAAAGGAAAAAGCCAATGCAAACCTTTCTGCAAAAATTAACAAAAATACTGATAGTGTTGCTGCAAACACCCACGCTGCCAAGAAGGCCCATGGGGATCTAGAGGAGGCTAGTGGGCCCAGGTGCCCACCCCCTTGCACCTAAGGTGTAATGGGGGAAACCTTCACTTCAAGGACGTTGAATATCACCGGACTCAAGGCCTCGCTGTCCTGGGCTAGGAAACTGAGTTTTTTACAACAAAATTTACCCGTGGATATCCTGGCCATCCAGGAGTCCCACTGTCCACAAGGTTCCAAGGAGGCTTGGAAAACCATGCTCCTCCCATCCCTATCCTTTTGGTCAGAGCACTGTGGGGTGCTAGTTCAGAGAAACAATTTCTTCAAATTTTTATCATCAGAAACCTTCCTCAATGGCTGAGTCCTCGTTGTCACCTTCTTGTGGGCTAATGTGGTGCATGTTATTATCAACATTTATGTCCCAAATGGTGCACGAGAGCATCAGGAATTTTTTATCGTTGGTCAAGTCCCTCCCGCTACCCCCACACCCTTTTGTAGTTGGCGGCATGAACTGTTGGTTAAACACACCAACAGACTGGTGGCCTTCCTCCTCCCATGCCCTCAGGTCATGTAGAACTGCGCGTTCTAAAGGCCACCCTTGGGTTAATGGATGCGCTGCTGTGGCATGCCCTGCTGCTCAAAAACATGATGCGCCCCTATATCCACAATGGCCAATTAAGGTCCATTTCACGCATCGACCTTATCCTTATGCCAGCGAAATTCCAACCCCACATTTCCCACTTCAAGACAACAAAAATGAAATTCTCTGACCACCGACTGGTCTCAATAACCTACCACCTACCCACCACAGTGGCTAAGGCCCCACATTGGTGCAAGCTCCGCCCCCCAAACTCGCGTCACTAGGATTTTCCACTTGGGTGGAATCAGCAACTTTAGCAAAAGAGTTTGTGGCACCGTTTTGCGTGGACCCCATCTCCACATGGGCAACCTTCAAAGAGGATACCATCCGCCACTCTCACCACCTCTCCTCAAGATGCTCACATGCCACATTGGCTGTCATTTCGTGTGCCCTGGCAGAGTTGGCACACCTGGAGTCCAACATCCCAGCTACAGGATACAGCCCTGCATGGGGCCAGAAGTGGGCAGAAGCAGCCACCCACCTCAACGCGCACAAAAGGCAACACAAACATCAGGTTTATGTTCAATACAGGGCCAAACGCGTCACAAAGGGTGACAAGTGCACCTCATAATTTTCAAAAAAAATTTGCACCACGTCAGAGCATGGCCTGCACACAGGTGCAACGATTGGATGATTCCATCATGAATACACCAGCCAAAGTGGCAATCGAGACATAAAAGTATTACTCCAAGTTGTACCAATCCAATCCACTTTAGCTGGCCAAAGTGGCAGAATTTCTCGACTAAGTCAACATCTGCATTGTTTCTCAATACCCGGAAATAATGAATTTGATTACTCCGAACAAGTTTATGGACAGCCATCTGCGGTGCATTAAACTGGAAATGCTCAGGCCCAGATGGCATTCCATATGAATTCTACAAAAAGTATTTCAAATATATATCCCCATTGCTGCTCGCCTCACTTAACCAAAGCCTGTTGGAAACGCGCCTCCTACCAGGAGGACATGAGACCTTTACTGTCACACTCTTCAAGAAAGGGGATAAGCTAGACTTAGCCAACTGGCGCCCCATTTCTTTAACTAACTTGGACACTAAAACTCTAACAAAAATCATGGCTAATCGTTTAGGGACTATAGCATCTGCCACCATCTCCCCAGAACAATTTGATTTCATACCCAGAAGGTCAATTTGGGATAACGTGCACTCTGTGGCTAATGCATATCAGTCCACAGCCTCTGGGGCACTTGTATTCTTGGACCAACAGAAAGCCTATGATAGAGTAAACTGGGAATACCTCAGGGCCTGCCTCCATCAATTCCGCTTACCCCCTCGCTTCATCAACTGGGCGATGCTGCTCACGGAATCTGCAACAATGGCAGTGCGTGGCCCTGGCTTCCTAACAGAAGTAGTCCGCCCTCAAAGGGGCTTGCGACAAGGGGACCCCCTTAGCTCACTCTTATATAACTTCAGCCTTGACCCACTACTTCGGAATGTGAATGCCCAACTCACTGGGGTTCATGTGCCAGGCCAAGCCCCAGTCAAGATGATGGCGTTTGCAGATGATTGTGTGGTCAGAGTGTCTAATAATCAAGAAGCACGCGCACTTGAAGCTCTCTCATCCAGGAGTATTCACGGGTAATTAACGTGGCACTGAATGCTTCCAAAACCGAAATGATCCTCCTTGGTCGGTCTCAAAACTGCTGGGCCCCAGCAACTAGCTCCCAGCCCATCTGCTTGCACACGCGCTCGCCCTCCCAGCTCAACCCACACCGCCCCACTGGTGCTCCCTTTCATGCCACGCCCTACCTTAGGGCTGGTCCGCCATCTGGGCGTGTGGGTGGAGGCAGGTTGATACGCATCAGCAGTAATGGAAAGTCGTTTTCTAGACAACGTGACGAAGCGCATCGCCTCTCAGAGCCCACCCTACTTCCCTTACTGGCAGGATTGTTTTAGCCAACTCTATGCTCCTCTCCAAAGTTTGGTTTGGAGCCCACGCCATCCCCTTCTCCCCAAGCTTCTTCAAATCCTTGTATGCCCTGCTGCAAGGATGGCTTTGGTCAGGCCGCCCTCCACCAGTACGGCTAGAGGTCATGTTTGGCCCATATCTTCATGGTGGCATGGGTCTGCTCGACTCCAGAGTCCATGCTTCCAAGATCTTAGGGCACCTGGATAGCGGCCGTCACTGCCCCTACGCCCCCTCCCAACACTGGTCCCGCGCGGCCTGCTCCAACTTCTCCCACACATTAGGCCTCAACAATCCTTCGAACCCCCACTCCCTGATGAAATACCTGGCTTCACACCCATCAGCCACAGGCCCTCACGGTACCAAAACTCACTTCAAACGAATTCTTCTCCATGCGGAGCACTGAGTGAGAATTCATATTAGTGGACATATAACCTGAAGAGGCCGCCCCTCTCCTCAGTTCACACAAGAGGTACAGGGGCTACCCATCCAAGATGGCGTGATCCCCACAAGGCCCCATGTCCTATCCAGGGTGGACTACCTGGACATGATGGACATCCCATACTCCATTGAGACCCAAAAATCTATCTAGAAATATGCTCACCATCCTCGTTGCAGCCTCAAATACGCTCCCATGTGTGGCGCTGCCTGAGGCGGGTGTATCATACAGCTGAGCGCTCTAACGCTTTGCACTCATCCTGTGTCATATGTGGCCAGTATGGAACGCTGTTCCGCTGCCTGAAGAGGTGTCATACTTCTAAAGTGATATGGCGCGAGGTTCAACGATCTCTGGGCCAGGATCAAACACATCCCTTTAGTCTGTCAAGAGATATGTTTGCTCATCAATGGCCTCCCCTTCCACCCTCCCTCCGAGCTCTGGTGGTTGCAATCGCCATGTGGACTATCCACACGATTGTCTTGGATGCCATCGCAGGATCCACCCCCACCCTCCCAGAAGCTGTCCACAGATTCCAGTCTCATTTGGTGGACCACTTTCAAGCGTGGATGTTTGGATACCTCCCACCGCATCGCTGACAGCTGGTATCCTCCTGGTTCCCAGTCTGGTTCACCAAATCAGACCCCTTCCTCCACACATGTTCAATTGTGGCTACGGCCCCTTTACACGTTCCCTCCCCTTCCCCATAGTGGCGTTCTCGCTGGCAACAAGAGATATCACGGCTTCTCTGGGGTGCCTTCCCTGTTACTAAGTTTTGTCTCTTTTGGGTCATATTTGGAAGTGTCCGTCCCATGGTCGGCCTTCCCTGCAATAAATAAAAAGAATTTTTGGTGGAGTATTTAGACCTATTTTTGGCCTCAACCTATGGCTTCAGAAGATTTAACGGAGTCCAACATCATGTGGAAACTGGGGAAGTTCCTCCTTCCAGTCCCAACATTGCTGAAAAAAGTAAGGTTGAAGAGGACCAGGTGACAGTGGAACTCAAACAACTACTTGACGGCAGACTCTTGGTAACATCATGCAGCTCTTGGGCCTCTCCTCTTCTGCTGATTCAGAAGAAGGATGGCAGCAATTGGGTGGTTATGGACTACCAGAGACTCAACTTCATCATCAAGAAGGACAGTTATGCTCTGCTTAAATTGATGTTTCCCTCCATCTTCTGTCAGAACTCAATACTTTTCTGCCATGGACCTTGCCAGCGGATTTTGTCAAGTTGAGCTCGCCCCTAAAAATCAATCCAAGTGCACTCTTATAGCCAACGAAGGACTATTCAAGCCCACAAGGATGCCCAGGGCCTTTGTAGCATCCCGGCCACAACTAATGTGCCATGGACGGGATCATTGGGGGCTTGGAGCTTTCATGCATCCTCGTCTACCTAAATGACATTAATGTTTTCTCATAAACCTATAATGGACACATTGAGCATCTCAAGGAAGTCTTCAATTGGCTCTGATAGGCTTCTATAAATCTTAAACCTTCGAAGTGCTCCTTCTACCAATCAGAACTGGAGTTTCTGGGGCACAAAGTTTCCAAGAATGGCATCTAACCTATACCGGACAAAGTCAATGCCATAGAGAGAATGTCACGCCCCTAAAGCTCAAGGGATATCCAGGTATTACTAGGCATGGTGGTCGATTATCATCAGTTTATCACCCGGTTTGCTGACCTAGCTGAGCCGCTATTCTACCTCCTGCAGAAGAATGTGCTGTTTGAATGGCGCCTGAACAAGGACAGGCTTTTAATGCCTTGATAACTACTCTATGTACTAAACCCATTCTAGTCCACCCACATTTTTTCCAAACCTTCTTGTTGTTTACAGATGAAAGTGATGTTGCCGTCAAGGCTATCCTTGCCCACATGATGAAAATTAAGTCAACCATCCCGTAGCCTATTTTATTAATGCACTGAGTAAAATGAAAGGAACTAAAGCGTTAACAAGAGGGAGTACCAGGATGTCTCGATAGCCATTAAACATTTTTGGCCTTATCTCTTTTGGTACTCACTTTACCATTGTTACAGACCACTCCTTGCTCCAGTGGCTCCAGCAAATGAAGGACTCAAATGGCCTAATAGCCGGGTGGGCCTTACAACTGCAGAGCTATGATTTCACCATTGTCATCATGCAGATACAATTTACCAAAACGCTGACGGCCTCTCCAGGATGCCAGTGCTTGAAGCTTTGACCCCTGAGGAGGACTGGCTGTATGATTGTTAATACTCGGCATCTAGGCTCAATTCTGCTGAGGCATTTTTCGTAGGGTATTAGCCACTGAGCAACTAAATCAGACGATATGAGGATTTCTGACTTCCTAAATAAAACTTGATAAACTATGTATGGAGCTGTCGCCCCTTATTTCGACCTATATTTAGTATAGATTGCAGACTTATCTGCAATCACTTATCATCTGGAAAAGACCTCTCCTTCAATTCTCCGTGTGAATCCTTATATCTCGGTTCCACAAGCCAAATGTATTCTCAGCTTGGTATTCTTCATATTCATCTTGTTTTTCTATATAGTCTCGTTCATATTGAATCTCAGCATAATTGCCTTTGATTTTCCGAATGGTTGTCATTTTGATTGATTATAATTCATATACCATTTTTTCGTAATTCTTGAGACTTGTCTCGATTCCCCTTCCAATCCATCTTATAGGTAGCATATTGTCCATTCATATCAACTTCCTGACATTACCCCCCCTTTTGACTGAATGATATGCTCTTACTGTTTATTTTGCTCAGAGGGACTTTGCATGAACTTGGTTGTTAATCTGACCTCCCGTGGGTTCCTTGGTAATTTATACATCTGTGCTGGTCTTCTTAATTACCTTTAACGGGCCAGCCCAGATGGTGGAGAGCTTATTTTCCCGCCCAAATCCATGCTGATCGTGTAATAAAACGTGGTCCCCTACAGCAAACAGCGGGAGTCTGCACCATCTCTTCTGATTAGTTGCCTGATCGCGAATCTTCTTGGCCAAACTGGTGGATTAGGCTTCTGTTTGCAGCTTGATCAATGTATCCATAAGTGTCTTCAAATATCTCTTGGGATTCACACCATCAGTGTCCTCTACACATGAATAGAGCAAGGCAGGCAGAGCCAGATGTTGACTATACAGCAGTTGAAACGGGCTCTTACCAGTAGCTGAATGATAGCTGATATTATATGCAAACACAACAGTAGGGAGAGGGCACTCCATTCTGAGGGCTGATCCATCACCAATTTGTGGAGTATGTTCACTAGGGTTCCTTTGACTCGCTCTAGCATCACATTTGATTCCAGATGGTAGGGGGTGGTCAAAACTCTGCATATCGCATCAAATCTTTCAACTTGAGCAAAATGTGTGAAGTGTAATTGGTTCCGTTATCCAACAGAATGAACTGTGAGCAGCCATGTCGCTGTATGACACACTCCATAATAAACTTAGCAGTGGTGACCTCACTCAAGTCACTAATAGCCCTGGTCTTCACCCATCAGGTCAAATGATTGATGGCAATGATTATATACTTGGATCGATTGGGGCTAGTCAGCAGAGGTCCCACTACATCAATGGAAATGTTGTGCCAGGTGAACCAGGGTTTAACTATCTAGTATGTGGTTTTATTGCAGAAAGGCTTTTCCACTTGACACTGATGGCAACAGCTAACTGTTTCCAATACGTTTTAATGCATGCTTTCCCAGAAGTATTGAGGTCACAAAAACTCCAGCGCTTTCTGCAATCCTCCATGTCCTACATCCTGATAAGCATCCATAATAATCGAGGGTCTAGCTGAAGGTTTAGGAAAATTCAGCGTCAAGTCTCTGATCTGCTTATATAGTTTCACCTCACATATGAAAGTATCCTCCCTGAGTCCTTCTAATACCTTGATCACCTGCGGTGGCTCTTCCTGGTATATATTCGCCACCATCTTCTCATACATCATGTCAGCTAAATCTGCTGTGATAGTGACCATTAGCAACTGAGAAAGACAATCTGCAATTTAATGTTTTGCTCCCAGACAGTGTACGATCTCAAAACCATACGCTTGAAGATTCAGAGCCCAACGTGCGAGCCATCCCTCCAGTTCATGAAGATTCTGTAGCCAGCACAAGGAAGCGTGGTCCGTCACTACTTGGAATCTCACCCCATGCAAATATACCTGAAACTGTTTGTAAGTGTAGATCACCACTAAAAACTCCCACTCAGTCATTGTGTAGTTTTGTTCGTGACAGTTCAAGCTTTGACTGCAGAATGTGACAGGATGCTCCAGACCATCATCTTCCTTCTAGGATAATACTGCCCCTATAGTGGCGAGGATGGTTATTTTTTACTATGAACTGTTTATCAAAGTTGGTATATTGCAAAATGGATGCGCTTTCTAGCATGGTTCGCATCACATCAAAAGCATTATGGCATCATTCCATCCAATCAAAGAAAGCGTACTTCTTTAAAAACTCGAAAAGTGAGGCCTTGATGCAGCTGAAATTTGGAATGAACCGTCAGTAATACCCAACCATCCCCAGAAACACCTGATTGTCCTGCTTATTCCCTGGGTGAGTCATCTTGCTTATCACTTCCACTTTAGCTGGCTGCGGTTTAAGCCCAAATAAATCCATCATGAACCCAAGGTATTCCAATTGTTTTTTAAGGAAATGGCACTTCTGAGGCTTAATTTTGATATTGGTGGCAGCGAGGTGTTGAAACACATGTTCCAAGTGGACCAGGTGCTCTGTAAACATCCTTGAAAACACATTGATGTTGTCAGGGTATTTTGGGACGCAGGACAGCTTTAAATCACCTAAATTCGTATCCATGGCATGCTGGAATGTAGCCAGGGTGTTACACAACCCTTGCAGCATGCGAGTCAGCTGAAACAACCCTCTCAAGCTGATGATCACACATTTCTCATTCCGGTAATGTCAATTTGATCTGCCAGTACCCCAAGATCAGATCCATGGAAGAAAACATTTGCCCCACCCAATCAGTCTAATGCATTGTCAATCCGCAGAAGAGGGAAGGAATCCTTCTTCGTTACATTATTGAATTTATGATAGTCAATAACCACTTAATTCAAGCTATCCTTTTTCTTTACAATGAGCACAGACAATACCCACAGACCGTTTGACGGCTCTAGCATTCCTTGCACATTAAGTTTATCCACCTCATCGAAGACAACCTCTTCTGTCACTTTTGAACATCTATTAGGTCGTGATTAAATTGGAGGGTGATCCCCATATCTATTCGATGTACCACCCATTGAGTGCACCCCAAATCATGATTGTCATGTGGAAAATATCCTGATAGTTTCAAACAATGCCATAGCCTTATCTTGCTGTTTGACAGAAATCCCATGAGCACTTCCTGTGGAACTATGGTCAGTACACCAAACAATGAGCTTGCCGGTAGTCTGAGATCCTCCCATGAACCAAAATCATGAAGATGATGAACTTCCTCTACAGGAACTAGATATAGGTAAGCCACCACTTGGTTCCGCTGGATCATTATTGCCTTCTTCTGTAAGTTCACTAGCAGAACTTTCACCTCCCCATTCCCAGGTAGCAGTAACCTGGAGCCACATGTGGTTCAAGCCATGAGTCCTGGTGAGGCGCCATAATTTCTCCATAAAGCCCTTTAGGGACATTAATTTCAAGCCCAGTCCTTACTATGCACTGGTGTCCAGATGGGAGGCTCAAAGCGCTCGTTGCCCAAAGTGGAATCCCCTTGTACTCATATAACTGGTTGGGGAGAGTCATGTTCCACCAATTCAGTCATCAATAACAAACAGGAATCACTCCGTTGCTGTACCCCTAGATTGATTTGACTTGAGCAGACTGGACTCGATTGGATTCTGCAAGAAGAAAAATATACGGGAATCTGTTGGCCTAAAATAGTAAGAGTTTCCTCCGCCATTTTATCACAACGCCAAACTTCCTCATAAAAGCTGAATCAATTAGCATCTTATTTTTGTTATATAGTAAAACCACCGCTGGAATGGACACCTGGACTGACCCAAATCGTAAAGGCAATGCTTTATATGCTCATTAAGACACAGTGCTATGCGTTCCTGCAGTCCCGTATACTACTCAATGGTCCACATCCAGTTTCAATATAAGTTTAGCCACCAACTGGGTGGAGGCTATGTTCACAGGTGCTCCCAAGTCTATGATAGTGCGGATTTTTGTGTTTTGAACAAAAATGTCACAGTAAGTACATTCCAAGTAGGAAGAACCATCAGTATTTATACTTGCACGTTCAAAGGCTTTGTGTTACTCAAAAAGGATGATGTGCCCTTGCTGACCTGAGGATACTCACTAGTAATTTTCTCCACTGGAATGGCTATGTTAACCCCTCCTAAAGAGGCGATGTTCGTCGAGGGATCTGCGTTGCTGGTGCCAGTCTTCTTAGGATCTGCCACGCATATGGCTTCTGCACATCTTGGCGGAACTTGGGGCTATTGGTGAACTTTTACTCTTAGAAGCAGAGCAGGAGTATCCAATGAAAGCTGCTGGTATAATAAATCATCCAATTGAGGTTTGAATTCTACCCAGAAGGATTTTTGGGAATTGTTAGGGACAAGTGAATTGGACTCAGCGGAGGTAGAGCGTCCCATCTCTAAACCGCTCAAGCTTTTCCCTGCTCGATTTTACCAGTTGGCATTGCATACACTTGTGGTTTGCTAGGGCAATTGCCCGCATAATGCCCTCTTTGTCTGCACTGGAAGCAAGTGTTCATAAAAGGTTCACATATATAGCTTGTGGCGGAAGAAACAGGTTGGAAGTTGGCAGTATGTTTCCAAGGTCATAGATGAACTGGTGAAGTGTACATGAGCCAAAAAGGGTCCACTGACTCATATGAGGGATAAGTACATTCCAGCAGCTGAAAACCCAGTCTCTGCGGCCTATATCCTGAAGAGGTTGGAGCGGAGACAGTGGAGAATTTTTGGCTACTTTGGGGGCGCTGATCATGGTGGAGAGTTGATGTAAGGTGTTCACAATTCAAATAAGTCTGGCATCTCCATCCAACATGTGAGACATAGCATTATATAGTTCCCAATGTGGTTTGACAGCCGCTGTCATTGCTATACCAACATCCTCAGCAGATAAAATGTTAGCTCCAAGTAGGACATGTTATTCCACCAAAAAACGCTCAGAAAATTCTAACAGGGTCTCATTTTGGTGAAACTGTATAGTCATAAAGTCAGCTTTCCATTGGGCCATCTTAGTAGTTCCCTAGACAGCTGGAGAATGATCTCTTTAACTTCTTCATAGGACATTGAGTTATTTGGAAGGTAGAAGTTAACTTGATATTTGCTTTTCACATCTAAAGCGGACAGCAACAGTTTTGCTTTTTGTCAATCAGTAGCCCCTTCCATTGCGAATTCAAAATGCTTAAAGTAACCACGTAGAACCCGTCACAACTGAAATAAGGTAATTTTTCAATTCAAACAAATTTGCTTTGCTCCAGGTTCCTGCTGCAAGGAGTAGGCGAATTGGTTTCAGAGCAACTATAGGAACCATCTTTTTGTGCGTTATCATACAGCTAGCTATATGGACTCAAATCTGTCAACAAGGACTTAGAAGAAGTGGAGTTGCGCGGGGGTCCATTGTACCACCCAAGGGATATTCATTTGCTGATCCATACCATTCTTCCCCTGAATCACCACTAACTGCCCCATTCCCCCAGCTCCAGCATGCCCCACAAAATGTTTGTTGATCAACTGCTCCGCTTAAACTGAATAGCATTTACACCATCAGTCCTGAAATTCCTGTTGCAGCATTTCATAATGATGTTTAACTCCTGGCAGAATTCCCTCTCAACGTTCAGTTTCTGTTCCATGGCTTGTAATCGTGAGAGGACCTCTTCAATTATGTTCTGCAGGTGGGTTTGCTACCAGCTAGCATTATCCGCTTTTTTATTGGCATCAATTATTTAGTTAACGAGGGAGTCTTGTTCCCATACCAATTCCTCATTGGGCCGTCAAAAGGTACCAAGGCGCCCTTGCATGTCTGCATAATCTCTTGTCTCACCAATTGGAAAAGGGAAGGCTCATTGGCGCTCAGCCTGACTAATAAACTTCTTGTTGTGTAACCCAATGAATAAGCTGGAGATATTCAGGAGATGTTGAACAAAGGATAAGTGCGTTTTCTGCCATTTATTGAGTACTTCATTTGATGTGAAGTTGGATTAATTCAGCTGACAAAGAGCTGACTTGGTCCGCCACTTGCTGTTCCATCAGCATCATTTTTCTCTAAGCTGGGCAATCACTGCTTTAAGAGCTTCCGCCCATTCAGCTAACTTCATCATAAAGCGCTCAGTATTATTTCCCAATGTTGTTACGTCCTGAATCCACTCCACCAATAGGCCATGCTGTTCCAGAAGTTCTCTTATTACTCGAGGTAGTTCCAAATTTAATTGTGGTACCAAAAAGTCTAATTGATGGCAGACGTCCCCCACGCGATGGTCCATCTGTACCAGTGCCCCTTATACTTCTGAAAATGAACAATCAAGATGGTTGAGCAGGAGGCGAGTGTTATTTTGTTGTGTTCGAGCAAACCATAATACATTACCAATTTCTATATTGTGGCAAGCCAGCACACTCAGTAGCTGGCGAATCAACAGTTGCACATAAGCAACTATATATTCCTCGATTCTGTGGGTACCAAGGTGGCAAGCCAACCCCATTGTAGTCGCGTCCAAATAAGACATGTACAGGGCATAGCAATTTTCTTGGTCTCGTTGATTATAGAATAAAATCTGGGCGTTTCCAGCCTCATCTTTGTATAAGAGATATCCGCGCAACAGCCACTCCATGATATTCCACAACTGCTGAGGAGTCACCTTTGTGGAGCGTCCTTTTTGGTTGGTCATCAGCTCAGGGCAATTCTCTTTTTGTAAATTGATCATAACTTCATCATCCCCTGGTTCAGTCACAGTAAATAATGTCAGCTCATTTTTAGGTGCCTCTCGTGCTTCTTCAGCATACCACGCCAAAAACCAATCAAATTATGTCAAAAAAATAGGAGCTCATAATCATATCCTAGTGTTGAATGACTACAGTTGACCAGTGGCCCAATGTAGTGAGCATCACTGTTAATTCTTGGCGTCTTGGCTCAATTCCGCTTAGTCAGTTTGCACAGGGTATTAGCCATTGAGAAACCAAATCAGATTATATGAGGATTGCCAACTTCCTAAATAAAACTTAATAAACTATGTATGGAGCTATCGTCCCTTATTTTGACCTTTATTTGGTATAAATTGCAGACAATCTGCAATCACTTATCACCTGGAAAAAACATCTCCTTCAATCCTCCATGTGACTCTTTATATCTCAGTTCCCCAAGACGGATGCATCCTCAGCTTGGTAATCTTCTATTCTTCTTCCCTTTTCTATATAATCTTGTTTGTATTGAATCTTGGCATAATTCCCTTCGTTTTTCTAAGTGTTTGTCATTTTGATCAATTATAATTCGTATACCCTTTTTCATAAATCTCAAGACTCATCTCGATCCCCCTCTGATCCACCTTATAGGTAAATATTGTTCAGTCATATTAACTTCCTGAAAATGATCTAATAGGTCGACCTGAGCAATGGATTTGGAAATTCCTGAGGTCCATGCTGAACTCTGAAGTATGACTTTAGACACTCAAATTAAGGATGGGCTGCTCTACAAGAAGGTCAATAAGAAGTGACTCCCTTATGTCCGCCCCTCTTCCTAAACTGATGTTATTCTTGACGGCCTTTCTACTGTGCGATATGGGTCAGTTAAGAAGACTCACATATGGCTGAAGTCATGATGTTCCTGGTACTGAATGTTGAAACCCATCCAAGTGGTCTTGGAGGCATGTATGACTTGCCAATCCCAAGGCTGAGCCAATCCTTGATTTCAACACTCAGTCTTTGCCCTGACAGGGCCCTTCAATGTCGTTAGCTTTAATGTGGTGGGCCCTCTTCCCATTGTGTTGCATGGCCATAAGAAATTATCCTAGCCATGGACCACTTAACCGAGTGGGTTGAAGCGATTTTGGTCCCAGATGCCACTACCAACGCCACAGCTCTCTTCCTTGTTTATTCCATTTTCAAAAATCATGGGTGCCCAAACCTTACTTTTGGATAAAGGGTTAAATTTTACTTCACAGGTAGTAAAAAGCTTAACTCACTATTCAGCACTACCCAGAGATTCTTTGCCCCTTACCACCCATCAACTAATTGGGTGGTATAACGCGCTAATTGAACTCTTATCTCCATTTTACAAAAGATGGCTGTCTCCAGATCCTAATCACTGGAACCACTACCTACCCAGCGCTTTGCTCGCCTACAGGGTAAGCTACCATTGATTCATAGAAGATGTCCCCAATTGAAGCCCTATATGGGCGTGCACCTGGTCTACTAAGTAACATCTAGCCATTGCTTGAGACCTCCACATCTGAGATTCTGAATTAACTATAAGGGCCTTAGCCAATGAAATTTTCCAGCTTCAAGACCTAGCCACACAAGGCATTGTCACCACTACAGGGAGAGAGACATAATGATTTAATATAAAGTGAACCTCCTTACCAACTTTTCAATTAGGTGCCCTTGTTCTCTTCTATCACATTGACCTGTTGGCTGACAGAATAAGCTAGACGTTCTTTTGTCTGGACCTTATAAGGTAATTCATAAGGTGAAGTCAAAGTACTTTATTGCTGATGTCAACCGGGGGACAGTGGTTAATAGGGTGCATGACTGGTTCCTTCGGCCCTATACCCCCCTCTGACAGGATTTTGAGAAGGGGGTTTATCAGGATTCAAGATGAAAAACAAATTGAATTCCACACTTCTTAATTGAGCCAAAGTGAATTGACTCTTGAGCCTATTTGAACGGAGCCTTATCTTACTGGCACCAATCCCAAACTCAGTCAGGAATCCACCTGCGTTTAAATCAATGGAGATGAATTCAGGAGTCTCATCCCCACTTCCTGAGTCGCGTGAGGCGGAGTTTCCACCAATATGGCCATGGGGGTGGCGAAATACAATGAGGGTGCCTTAAAGGCATTCAATCCAGAAGGCATGAAAGATTCTGAATGGATGGGGCCATGAAGATCCTTGAGGGACCGTGTCCCTAAGCACCCTACAATATTGACACATTTTAATCTAATAAAATATTCAGTATTCTATCCATTCTTCCATTTCTTTTTATCAACCCTCATTTGCAAATTTCCAACTTTGATCCCACCTTCGGACCTTGGCAACAGTATTAAAGAACTGTAACGCCAACAGGGAGTGAAGGGAAAAACTTTATAGGATAAAACGTTATCCACAACACATCAACCACATGGGATAAAGCGCCCTATCTTTGGGTGGAGACCGCACTCTTTGGGAATCTTTCTGGTTCTAAAGGGTGTGCCTCCTGGTTGAGGCGCAGGGGGGCTCCCCTCGGACTTAAAACTCTTCCACAATGGATCTGGTTAGTGGCTACTGGAAGATTAAGCTCTCACCTGAAGATCAAGAGAAGTACATCCTAAACATCAGCCAGGGATAGTTTAAACCTACAAGGATGCCACAGGGGCTGTGCAACTTCCCTGAAACCTTACAAAGAGCAATGGATAAAATCATTGAGGATCTCAGTTAAGTGTACTCATTTAACTGAATGGTGTTACCATGTTCAGTCACAATTTCTGAGAGCACTTTCAACATTTACTAGAAGTGTTTACCCAGTTACAACATTCTAGCCTAAGGCTTAAACAAAGCAAGTTTACCATCCTGAAAATTTAACTGAAGTTTCTAGTACCTGAGATAATCCTGAAAGGAATTAAACCCAGGAAACAAAGTAAAAGCCATAGTGGCTATGTAACATCATCAAAGCAAGTGCAACATCTTATTATTCTTGAGATGATAGGATGCTATTAGCAGTTTATCCCCATTTTACGTATTTAGTACATCACTTACCTTCCTGTTAACTAAGGAGTCCAAGTTTGAGTGGGTCTTGACGAAAGTCAGGACTTCAAAGAATAGAAATCTAGATTGGTAGAGGTGCCAATCCTAGCATACCTGGACTTCAGCAACACTTTTTAAAAAAACACAGATGCTAGTTACATTATGCTCAGAGTGATACTCTCCCAATTTGATGAAGAATGAGTTGATGACCCCATTTTGTTTTATCTCAAGGCATTCATAGAGTGGAAAAGAAATTATTGTGATGGAAAGAGAATTCTCAGAAGTAATATATCAGTGAAGAACTTTTAACCTACTAATTTAAAGTACGCTTCAAAGTTGCTATGAATAGCCCATCCCTTCGCTGTCTGCAAAACACAAAAGATCCAGATGAACGCTTTGCCTGATGTGCAGTACAGACCTAGTAGAATTTTGAGATCATAAGCAGAACAATTTAATAATAAAGGCTCCCATGACCTTCCTTGCCAACTTTACATATTCAATCATAATGCTGAATGAGATTTGCCTCAATCAAAAGCAGAATTAGTTTCTTTAAAAACAAAAAAGTCACAAATAATACTTAGATGGTAAGTTTAAAAGCTGCAAAAGTTGGGAATACAAGAAAATTTCACAAATAAAATGATAAAAATGTAAATGGCTCCTAAAAGCCAAGGTGTGGTAGACATTATATACGCCGTCAGCCTCTGTCACCTGGTAGGCCTACCAGGGCACCTCCAGCTCAGCCATGGAACAGTGATCACGCTGCGCCTCCTCATGAACATCTGTATTTTCCACAACTCTGGGCCGCTTCTTTCATCCTGTTGCAACATGATAGCATGGTTCAGTGTCTTTGCGGATTTCCCAAATTTGTTGGTTCTATCTCTGGCCAGCCATACCAGATTAATAAAATTAAATAAATAAAATTATAAAGAGCTGACCCAAAATAGCGTTTTTGCATATAAACAAAAAAGGCGTTGTTTTGTAGACTGAGCTAAAATATATTGATTTTTCAAGTGAGGAAAAGGGGGAACGCACCCTCACTTGATAAATAGCACATCAAGAGCTATGAAAATCAATAAAATAGAATTTAAAGATCCCTAACATATTCTGGCATCCCAGCAACTATTCTCCAATGATTAGATGGAACATAAATTTATAAAAAAAAACCTCCATAAATATAATAAGATATTAGAATTATCCCAAAATTCTTTAACTCAATAATTAAGCCTCGTCAGAAATGAGATTGCATCTGTTGTCATAATGGATTTCCTAAGTCCCAACCTTAGGAAATCCATGGACATCACCGATTGTAAAAAGCATGAAGCAAGCATTTCAACGCTAATACCTGACTCAATTGCTTGTTTTCTACCTCCAAGTACACAAAATCAATTTCATGTATGACCTAATTATATTACTAAAGGATAAATGGTAGGGCAACCCCAATTGAAGTGAATACTGTCTAAGAAGATGCTCTTAAGATACCCAGCATATTGAAAGGAACCTTCAGAAGAAGATCAAGGAAAAGTGGTACCCATACATCTGACCTAGTGATAAAATGAAAAATTGAGATGGGAGCTCACAAACAAGTTGGCCATGAACATTTTTAAAAAACGTTGCCATCTCTAAGATACTGGTTCTATTTGGAGTATAAATTAGATAAAGTACATTAGGCCTTGAACTCTGTGTACCCTGTGTGAGATTCAGACTGTCAGACAATTGGATGTTTGATTAGTTGAGAAGAATGTCCCAGTATTGAATAGCTTTTAATAATTAGCACAACCAATATAGCTCATGGAAGAATAATTTATATCTGAGTATTATTTTACTCCTAACCCTTGACGGAACAGCTTAGATCAAGTTAAAATTTACTATGAACTCTCAGCAGAATAAGCGATCTTATCTGGAAGTTTGCCCACTCATAAACTTGATTTTCTTACTACCTCCTTAAAAACAAACCCCTTTTTTATTAACTTAAAGGGTCAGGTGGGTGAATATATTTTACCCATTAATCAATAAATGGGAGTTCCTGTAATTGTCAGAAATAAAAATATTTTTGATGTGGCTGATTTAATAAATTATTATGATGTTACTGCTTGTATTCATCATACCTTCTGTTAATCAATCATCCAGAATTAAGCCATATTGGGGGGAAAGATTTTAGAAAGTTCTGATAGGTCAGTTTGTCATTTTGTTAAAACCTTACTACCCTCATTCTATACTAAATCCTTTCTCAAATCTCACTATTAGTCTCCAAGTATCATAAGTGTTGCGAGGCAATATTCTAATAGGGTATTGCTTATTATACACATCTAAAACTTTAACATTAAGCCTGATTGTGGTCACTTTATAGTCTCTAATTTTAAACAGCTGAAGAGTTTTTTAGCACTCCAACAACTGTTATATTGTTGAAATCCTGAAACTAAACACCTGCGAGAGACTCCTTGATAAAATTTTGACAAGTGGTGCTCACCATAGAGTCCACATGTACACCACAATCTATTAACTACAACAAAGATGAAAGACGTTCCTGTCACCAGCGTTACTGGATAAATATGAATTGAGGATGATGAAGCGGACAATAAGATTGATAACCCCTTGTCATCACCTTTGGAGATAATAATTTGATAATGATATTATACCAGAGCCCTGACGGATAACATGGCCATTGACTGAAGTGGTTAATGATTTAACTCATGGTATATTGAATCCTGGGGCCATTGCTTCCCAAGAGAGAGGTTCTGGGTGGAAGATCTCAGGATGTTCCTCTACAAACTCAAACCCTCTTAGACACATTCAAATTACAGCTTGACTACGTACAAAACATTTTTCACACCCAGCTATCTTTCACTTAATCCACCTGTTGTAAGTACACCATGAGGGACTGCAACGCCATCTGGTGAAACACAATACTAAGAGACTATCTTATGGAAATCTGTACAACTTGGCCTTTAATCATGTAAGAAAGGCGAAATTTGGCATATAAGTTAACAGAAGATTTATTATTCAGCTACATGAACGAATTAATACATTAGATACTGGTATAGTGAAGTATGTGGAAGAGGCCATGAAGATCTTCCTTGAAGAGTTGTATGAGTTTGCCGTTTAATTTTCACTTTACTTGAAAAGTTTGTAAAGGAACTTATGAAGCATAGTGTGCAAACTCACAGTGAGCTATTGACTCAAACGTCTACCTCTCAACAGTTTGATGAACAAAGAATAGCTACTTTAGAGCAACAACTAGAAAATCCTTGTCCTGTATTAAGGAGCTCAACCAGTGTCTCTCTCAAGAATCTCATGGTTTCATTGCCGTTTTAGAAGTCAGGTTTGCTCATTTTTTAAAAAAAAAAGAGTTAAAGCTGAAGACCTCTTTCAAAAATGTTAAGTATTTGGCTTGACAGGTCAGTGAATGTAAGAAGTAATCTAATGGTGTCAAGAACACCATTGAGGGGGCTAATCTGTAGGAAGATGTATACTCTAAGTTATCTCAAGTTGAACGTTACTATGAACAGGTCAAGTTGACCTATTATAAAAGGATTACACCCGCCTGATTATGAGGGTTGTAAGCAAAATGAAGGAGGATCTTCAAAAGTTTGTTGAGGGTGGTGGAAGATGATCAACAAAACCTAAGTTCTCTCTTATTTAAACTTTATTTTAAAGTTAGGAGACTTTTAGGATGGATTGAAGACTTGAGGATCACAAGCTTACAATGAAGGCTAGAATGAATCTATATAAAATTACTTCTTTAAAGCCCCTTGAAGCCATAGGAATCAGACTTAAAGCTTTACAGAAGCAAAATGAAAAGCTTTCTTGTTCCTTTAACCAGATGGACATTCGCTTGTAAACTATAGGACGCAAAGTTCCTGCTGACAATGCCCTCACTGGGAGTGATCTAACCCCTTTAAACCCACATTTGAGGACACAAGTTTATTCAGGTGAGGGTAGAATCTCTTTGTTACTATACATCTAAAAAACTGTCATGGAAGGGGAGACCAATCACCATACAGTTAAGCACATCGTCTCTTGTCTAATTTACCTGGCCCAAGAAGTAATTGTTCCTTATATAGACACCCTTAGAGCCAAAGGGGAAGATCAAGGAAGCGTTTATTAATGAGTTCAGATCAAGGAGAGTTTAAGAATGAAAATGGGATTTTATGCGCAGTAACATGCAAAAGGGAGAATCGGTTGCCACCTTCACTGATCAGTTCTACATTGAAGAACATATGCTGTTGACTTCTAAGATGTTAACGCTTGTTTACTACGTTGGTGCCATATTTTCTGGTTGGATTCTCACCCTTCCTTGGCGAGTCACATTAACTCAGAGAGAAGTCACTTCCAGAAATCTCACAATATCAAGAAAGCTCTACTAGATGTTGCTGATTAAAAACTGAGACTACCTAAAAAGTTGTTTAAAACCTGAGTCTTGATCATAAAGGATATAAAGCCAAAGCTGAAGTAAATTGAGCGTCCCAAGTGCACCTATTGCAACAAGGTAGGTCATGTTGGCACAGTGTGTTGGAAGAAGAGAGCCAACGCAGAAGATCATGAAAATGATTTGTCAACGTAGGGACTGGCATCCATATTGCTGACAAATCTAACTTACCTGACTCCGCCCCTTCTTCTATTGCTCATCTGACTTATATAAATAACCCCTACAATTAAGAATCTGAAGGGAATTATGAAGATGTTATATTATGGCTTAGGAACACCAGCTGAAGTCAAGATTCTAGATTAGTTGAATTTTGAAAGAGTATATGAGGCCACATTACCCAATAAAACTTAGCTAATTCCTGGGGTGTCCTGGGGGTATTGATTCTGTTAGTGATGCCGACCAGTTCATTTCCTTATTGATACGGCCTATTCAGTGTGTTATACCTTGCAATCGTTTTAGAAAGAAATCTTGAGACAGCTCATAAATGTACCTTCATCTTCCGTCTTAGGGAGTATCTAAATCTCCCCTAACTTTGGTAAAACTACAACCAAGGTAAAGGTTGTCATCCAAAAGGTATGGGTTATGGTCATCTTTTACACTTGTCCCTGATCAAAGTTATCTCCTCAAAACTTATTAAGAGGATTAAGCTGGAGCCCAATTTTTAATACTCCCAAGAGTATGGAATTTTTTGTCTAAACTAATACTTGCGCAATTAGGGCATACTCCTCCTTACCCATTTAAAATTAGAAAGCTTATCATTTTGGAACCTGCTGTGGCCTTAGACAACAATAATTACTATATTCATATTGGCACTAAATTTAAGCTTGAGTATGATGGAATCATCAACATAAAACAAGGCTATCATTTGATGCATAAATATGTTTTTTCTCTAGTTTAAAATAATAAAGATCCTAGCAAGAAATAATATTCTTGCCAATCCAAACCTTTCTCTCGCTTTAATAATTGAAGTAAATCCAAATTTTTGAGTTTTAATTTTTACAAAAAACAGCTTCTCAAATCAAGCTCAACAAAAAAATGTCAGTAGAATTGACGCCTGCTGCCCCAGTATGGGGTGGTGGTGCACCGCCTTCTGGCAATCTTCGCCACCACCCAATCATACCCATGCTGGCTCTGCTAGCCCTCCTAATGCCACTGGGTGTTATGTCTTATTTCAGGACTTATACCGCCATCTTGCAACCTCACAGGTGGTGCTCTGGAGCCCTTTGGCGCTCCCTCAGAGCAACCTGCGTTTCAGCCTCTGGATTGAGTATGGTTATCTTTTCCCATATGCAAGTGTAGCCATCATTGAGATGGGCACAACAGTTTTCAAACCTACCTTATTTATTGATTTTCGCCCTTTCAAGGGCTATTTCAACCTGAGCTTTGGGTCTGAGGCCTAAGCATCGGCAGCAGTGAAGATGCCAATCATTTTTAAAATATTCTTATCCCTACCATTCGCATATGGCACCTGGCTGATGCCACTCATGTGGTTCAATTTTCCAGGTTGCCCTCCTATCTTTCCCTGAAACGCCTCCGCCATGAAATTACAGAGGGATTGGCCATTTACGGCGCAGACCTCATGCTTCAATTGGTGGTCCCCAATGAGGCAGATTGTTTAGCAGGGCCTTGGGCCTTTGTGATGATCCGCCTATTCCATCATGACACTCATTTCGCGATTACCCCTGCACCATGATCAGGTCTTCCCCTGATCATCCATTTTGGGAACACGTCAAAAATGGCTGCGCTATCTGCCCCTTGTACTTTAAACATGATCATTTGAAGCGCAAGTGCCCAAAAGTTTCTGCTTTAGCCACTTTGGACAATCCCTCCTCTGGCTTCAGCCCTGCTTCCACTGCGCTCAATTTTTCAAGTGGGGATTGAGCCTCCCGCCCATGATTTCAGTAAATTCTGGCACCGCTTTTAAGGCGGCAGCCAATCAGAAAAATTTAAATTTACCTTACCATGGCCAGATGACTGAACCAGTCACAGTTGAGCTGCTGTGGTCAACAGTGCACTGTGATCTGTTTCCACTACCCCTCCAATATTGGTGGCTTAGCCAGCATTAGCTGATCTAAATCCATTCAAAGCGCTCAAATGGATTGATGATACAGATTGGGCTTATTATGTTAAGCCTGATTTTACCTATGAGGAATTTTTCATCAAACCTCTCAATTCACGTCCATGCCATTTTCGCCCTAAAAATGGTTATTTGGTATATAAAAGTATAAATAAAATGCGTTGGAAGCAGCTGCTACCCCTGCCAACACTCTCCTCCTTCAACATCTTCATGGGGAGATGGAGCCCCTTGTTGAGGTATTCCTAACCCCAATTTACCTCATGAGTTTGATGAAGATGCAAAATATTAAATTGCAAAGATTGCTTTTGGTGCAAGTCGCACATTCTTTGTGTGGCAAAAACTTCGATGTTTAATTCTAATTATTCCCAAACTCACCAGTGCATCAAGTCATTCACTTGTGTGCCTGCTTTATTCACTTTTGCTGAGCATCAACTTGCTTAATACATTGTGGCGATGGATACTGCTGGACTTATTAATGAAGATAACCCCCAGCTCTACCTCCTTATGTCACATGCTGCTGATGCCCTAACCCCTATGCTGTCCGTCAAGGTCACCCAGTTAAAGCGGGCGCCAGGCAAAAGTTTCCTAAAGCTTCCTCACCTTCTGATATAGCTTCCTATGTTAGCTGAGGGGCTATATTAGGAATTTTTTTACAATAATCCCTTTGTTTGGCCCATTCACAGATAAAGATGTGTGGCTGCTCCACTTTTTGGTTAATCACCACTAGTGCTAAAAAAAGAATATCCTTGCCTGATTGCATACCGTTCTTCTGCATTAACTTTATAGTGACAACTTCTGTGTGTAATACAGATAAATTTCCTTTTCCAGTGGATGCTTTAGAGGGTATTCCTTCTTATGCTTCAGAAGAGGTAGTAATTAAGTCTGGCGAACAATGAATGATTGACATTAAAAAAACATTGAAAAATTCCCTAACAATGCTTATTACACATAAAAAGCATTGATGGAAATAATTCTTTAGAGCCTCGAACATTGCCTGGTATACTAAGCCCCACCTACATGCAAAGTATCAACATCCCACTGAGGAATCTCAATAATAAAGACATGAACGTGAGAAACATTAGTAGATATTAAAAGGCCTGCTGAACTCAATGAGAATATTAAGGAATTAGCTTTATTGGTTCTATGTTAGATATGGGACTAATTACTGAAAAGTAGTTATAATTTCCTTTTGTTCATGTTTCAGATGAACTAACCTCAGTTGAGCTTGAAAAGGCTTTTCTTTCCCGTTATTATCACTTTTAATAATAACACAATTCTACGCAATTTCTCTGAGATTGACAATCAACCTGGAATATGAGCAAATTTGTCCGCAACAACACCAGTTGGGCAAAAGTGGCCAGCGCGAAAGGCCTGAAGCCCTTCCAACCCACCAGGGGAAAACGCCCCAGTGGAACATTGACACACCCACCCACCAAAAAGGGTGAGCACAACGCCACACCCGGAGTTTTGCAATTCCTGCAAAAAATGGGCGCATATACCAAAATTGAGCACTCTCAACCCTTATCCTCCCTTGAACATGGCCTCAGAATCATGGTCAGTGATACTTCCCTCAAGTCATGGGAAAAAATGGGGAGGGCCTTCTCCACAACTTTCCCAAACACCATCTCAGTAAATTACAAAAATTTACACAGAGGATGGGTGGACGTCAGGTTCATGTCCATGGAAGAAGTGGCAGAAGCAGCAAAAATTAAATTTTTTATAAAAACCAACAATGAAGACAGAATTATCTGCATGGTGCACACATGATGGAATGAGGCAAATGACCTCTTCATCATATTTGACTGACTTCCAAGCACCGTGCACCATGATGTCCTCACAGATGAACTCCGCGGGGGCCTCAAAGGCTATGGAGTAATCAAACAATTTGAATTCAAAAAATTTCCCCTCCTGCCCCACCTGTGCACAGGAAAGGCAATTGCTATTATTGAACCTGACCAAGATGTGGCCGAGGACATCACCCTAATTCCCCACACAGCGACCATCAACCTCCCCAATGGCAGCATATCCCGCCCCTTCCATATCACACCAGAGCACACCCCACCCATTTGCAAATTCTGCTCAGCAATAGGCCACAAGGACCATGCCTGCCCCATCAAATGCGGGATTGAAGCACCGGAATTCTGCGAAGACAATATGGATGAAACAAGCCCAACTTTCAGGAAAATTAAGACTCTACTTTCGCCTTCTATTGGGGTGAAAGAGCCAATATCGCCTTGGTTGAGCCCATCTCATGCAAGGACTGACGTCACGCACAGACCACCCGCAAGCAGGCCGCGAGTTCCGCCAAGACCCAAGCTTGCACCACGATTTCCCCAGAACAGATTCAAGCGGATGCCATGGCAGCACAGCGGAACAACCAATCAGACCAAACACATAAAACCCAAAACAACCAAAATGAAGAAACCGTTGGACACAACCAATCAAACACACTCAACCAAGCGGTGTAGATCCACATTGCACCACTGAAAATCCTCCCAACCAATCATATATGTTCAACGATGACATGGAAGACAACTTCAGCCAATCACAATGTGAGAACACCTATGCACAGGAACCAACCACCCCAACCCACAACTCCCACCCATCAAACTCACAGGTAAGTGGCAAAAAAAAATTTTTCTGATGGGGCAAAAGCCAACACACGCCAAACCCAAAACATACGGAGTAATCCAAGCCAGAAAAAACCAAATAATGCCAGCTCCAAGATTGCCAATCAACACAATGATAACAATATGGCTAATTGACCTCACACTCGCAGTATGACTCATGAGAAGGAACTGGGTGACCTCAGTGGGTCACCCCAGCGTTCCTGATGTGGGGACTACCACAATCAACATAGGGACGCTCAACATCGCAGGAGCCAAGGCCCCCACATCCTGGGCCAAAAAAATGGCTTTCCTGCGCAATATCCCCGTGGATATCTTGGCCATCCAAGAACCCCACTGTCCACTGGGGGAGGAGGAGTCATGGTCAACCATGCTCCTTCCGGCCAAATCCTTTTGGACATACCATTGTGGGATGGTAATTTGAACAAACTGTAACCCTCCAGTAAAAATCCAAAACACAGCATCTCACCTGGAGGGACGGCTACTCCTAGCGGACCTCAAGTGGAATGGAGAAAATTTCGCTGTGGCGTGTTATGCCCCAAATAATCTGAATGACACCAAAAATTCCTGTCTGATATCCTCTCAATCCCATTCCCTGAGGCAACATTTTTTGTGGGGGATTTCAACTGCTGGCTAAACACTAATACCGACTGCTGGCCCAAGTCTAGGGCTATACCCTGTGGCCACACGGAACTACACATACTAAAGGCAACACTGGGCATATGTGACACCATCCCCAAACAAGCCCCCACCCTGGCCAACATGACAAGACCCCACCACAACAATAACCAGCTGGTCTCAATGACCCAGATTGACCTGATGCTCGCCCCTATAGACTTCCGGCACTGAGTATCAAACTTTACAACAACAATTATCCCTTTCTCTGACCATCAGATGGTCTTGATAATGCTATCATCCTTGGAAAAATACAAAAAACCGCCCACCTGGCACAGAGTTCACCCGAGCACCACCTGATGGAAATTGTATCTCCAAATGGGAAACTTTCAAGGCTCGTGCAACTAAGAAAGCTTGCCACCTAAATTCCAGAAAAACAGCCGTGATGTCTGCGACAATCAACAAGGCTATCAGACAGCTTCAACACCTAGAAAACAATACACCTAGTGAGGGATACACCCCCCAATGGGGCCGCCTGTGGTTTCAACTATCAACACAGGTAAACTCACTATTTAGAAAACACCAGCATTACACCAAAATATGCTATAAATCAAGATATATTTTATCCGGAGAAACTCACACAGCCCAATTTTTCCGCCACTTTAAACTGATTTCAAAGTTGGCGACCTGCACACAGGTCCGCCGAATGGATGACACAATGGCATCCACACCATCAGAAATATCAGCTGAATCACACCAACTTTACACTGACCTGTACACGGCGGATTTCGCATCACCCAGCAAAATTGAAAAAATTTTATCATCTGCCAATATCAATACCATAGCTGGCCAACCAGACCTGGAAGCACCATAACAAAAGAAGAAATATGGGAGGTAATAAGATCAACCCCACGCAACAAGTGCCTTGGGCCTGATGGCCTCCCATATGAATTTTTTAAAAAATACTTCAAACATATCGCACTAATACTACTAGCAACTATGAACAAGTGCCTAGAAGACACAGCCCTTCTACCTGGCGGCCAAGATTCATACGTGGTCACACTTTTCAAAAAAGGAGACCAAGCAGATCTGAACAACTGGCGCCCAATTGCTCTCGCCAATACCGATACAAAAATACTAACAAAAATTTTAGCCAAACGTTTGGGTTACATCGCCCAGACAACCCTCTCACATCATCAATTTGGATTCACCATAAACCGCTCACTTTGGTATAACATCCATAAAATTGCCAATATCTGCCAAGCTAACCCCACAGGCGCCCTTGCTTTCCTGGACCAAAAGAAAGCATATGACCGAGTACACTGGGGAAACCTAGAACAATGTCTGAAGGCCTTCAACCTAACACCCCGCTTTATAAACTGGGCGCTCCTCCTAACGCGCTCAGCCAAGTTTGCAATCAGAGGCCCAGGCTTCCTAACTGACACCATCACCCCCCAAAGAGGCCTCAAACAAGGTGACCCACTTAGCCCCCTATTATACAACTTCACCCTTGACCCCCTTCTCCGCATTGCAAACTCAAAGCTCACCGGAATCAGGTTGGAGGGACAACCACCAACCAAAATGCTCACTTTCGCTGATGACTGCATCGTTGGAGTCTCTGGCAATAGGGATGCCAGGACGATTGAGCGCATCACTCACCAATATGAATCAGTGAGTAATGCCATGCTGAACAAACAGAAAACGGAGGTAATTGTAATGGGCAAATTCAGCTCAAACTGGGCCCCACCCCCACACTACCACAGAAACCAACCAACCACACACCTAACCACACAACGAAGACCCAAGTCAATAAAACCACTGTGCTTACCCTTTGCACCCTACCCCGCCACTGACCCAGTCCGTCATCTGGGCATATGGCTAGAAGCTGGTGGGTATGCTCTTGACACCATAGAAACCAACATATTAGACAAAATCACAAAAATAATGACATGTATGCGAAGGAATAAAGCCAGCCTAACTGGAAGAGTTGTATTAGCCAACTCCCTGATCCTATCAAAGCTATGGTTTGCTGCCCATGCGATCCCTTTCTCTGCCAACTTCACCAACGCAGTCTACAAGCTCCTGCAGAACTGGCTATGGTCGGGATACCGTGCACCTATCAGGCTGGAGACCATGTATGGCCCACGGAAGAAAGGAGGGATGGGGCTGCTCAACTTCATGGAAAGAGCAACGCAAATACTAGGCTCATGGATAGCCTCCACGACGTCACCCAACCCACCATCCTTCCACTGGGCTAAGGCAGCCCAAACAAATTTTGCAAGGGCACTACATCTGAGGTCCCCTTCCAACCTGAAGACCCTGATGAAGTACCTTGTAACACACCCAAATGCCACTGGACCACATAACACCAATTGATATTTCAAACGTATCCTATATAACCTAAGACAAGGAAATTGGAGTTTCGCATATGCACAGCAATCTGAAGTCACCCACCCTCAAACTGGATATGTGCAACTCCACAGAAGACAAACAGTATCTGATGCGCCTAACCCATTACCATCCTTCCCTCTGTCCAGAATCGACTACCTAGACCACCAAGACATCCCATATGATCTACAATCCCAAAAACAGGTGTGGAACATCGTCACCTGTCCCCTCCTATCCCCACATGTATGCTCCACAATGTGGCGATACATGCGCCGCACATACAGAACAGCTGACCATACGTTCTCAATGGTCAAGACATGCGCCATCTGTGGCAGACCCAACACACTAGCACACCGCCTAGAAGAATTCCCGCCATCTGCGCATATCTGGGCCAACGTGATGCACTTGTTTCAACAACCACCCACAACCAAATTCCGATTGTCCCGTGATATCATGGCACTCAACATGACCTCACCTATCCCCCAGACACAGAGGGCCCTAATTGTGTGCATTGCAATATGGTCTATTCACACAATTACCCTCGACGCATTCAATGGGGTCTTCCACAACCTTAGCCAAACCATCGTCAGGTTCCACAACCATTTGGCTGACCACTTCCAAGCCTGGCTGTTGGGTTCACTTCAACACAAATGGAAGAAACGGATGGGTACATGGATTCCAATCTGGTTCCTCCGATATGACACTGAAAAGCTCACAGTCTCCATAGGCGGTACACCCTACTAGCCAGGGTCGCCATATCACCCAAGGTCTAGTCACCCACCACCCGTGGCCCCCAGCCACACCAAAGTGTGCCATGTCATATTCTGAGTTATCTTTAATTGCTTTGCTCTCTTTTCCCACTTCTGTTTTCTCCGCCTCTTCTTTTCTCCTACATATTGGATGTGTCTAGCCCCTGGTCGGCCATCCTTGTACAAATAAATATTTTCTAAATCTTATATCAATTATGGGCATATGAAGGATTGGGGCCACAAAATTGATGTTGGCGATGCCAGTCCTGTCTGGTCCAAACCTTATCTTAAATCAAAGGTTTAAGAGCAACAAATGAGGACAGATAACAAACAGTTTATAGACGCTTAATGAATATTATCTATTTAAAGCCCTTGGTCTTCTCTTATTTTGCTTATTCAGAAACACGGAGGTCATCAGGTAGTTATGGACTATCACAAATTGAAAAACCTCATGAAAAAGATATCTATCTTATCTCTCACATCCATGACGCTATTGTATAACTCTCCGGCTCCAAATTCTTTTCTGCCGTAAACTTAGCCATTGGATACTGGCAATTAAACCTTTCTATGAAAGATCAGGAAGAATGTGCTCACATTTTCATTACCGGCCTATTTCAGCCCACTCTACTACCTTAAGGGTTGTTTAATGCTCCTGAATCATTCTAAGTTGTGATTGAGCATATCTTACATGATTTTAAGCTACTTTGTGTTTTAAACAATCTTTTTGTCATTTATATTTTTTCCTAAAACGTTTACAAACATCTTACTCATCCAAAAGATGTTTTTCAACAACTACGTGATTCTAACATTAAGTCAAAACTGGCAAAATATACTTTTTCAAAATAAATTGGATTTTATTAGACATGGTATCTCATATGGAGGGATTTAGCCTTTACAAGATATGGTTGAATTGATATCAAAAAGGCCTCTGCCTCAAACCTATGATATGTCTAGGTGTTTCTGGGTATAATGTATTACCATCAATTCATTAAAAGGCTGCGTCTGAGACGCTAAATAAATTGCTTCAAGAAAGCCCTATTATACGCCACCTGGACTATGGTAAAACTTTCATTTTGTTTACCAATGCTTCTAAATTACGCTGTTGGAGCCATCCTGGCTCAATTAGATGATAACGTTGTAGGTCATTCAGTTTATAAAACAGCAAGATGCTATCAAAAGCTGAATTAAACTACAGCGTCACAGAAAAGGAGTGCATTTCTGGCTTACATGCTGTAAAGCATTACCGCCCTTTTTTCTATGGTACTACCTTTACTGAGGTTACTGACTACGCCTCCTTGATATGGTTATAGAAAATTAAGGATCCTACTGAACGACTGGCTACTTGGGCCTTGAAGATCAACATTAAGATATGAAGAATAAACACTTAACTGGAACTTGACATATGAATGTCAATGTGTTAACTCGTTTTCCTTTTCTTCCCTAAGATAATAGTGAGGTTGAGACATTGCATGACCTCCTAATGACCCTCAATGCTTGGGAAGATGAGGATGAACCTTTTAAGAAAATGATAATTTAACAGTCCTGCATCAAAAAGTGGAAAGTGGAAAGTTATATAAAAAAGTAAGGTTAAATTAGTTGCCCTATCTTTGACTTTTAAAGCGAGTACCTGTTATTATGGAGGCCCACTCTACCCTTGTTCACGGCGGAATGCAGAAAGCTATGAGTGGAATAGAACGGTACTATTGGGAGGGAATTATGGAATCCATTATTTGATTCATGGATGCCTGCCTAACCTGTAAAAAGCATTCAGTTTCAAGACTAAATATCAATATTAACCTACTACCCCCAACAACCATTCCACATGATAAGCTTAGATGTGGTTGGTCCCTACCACAGACTTCAAGTGTGAATCAATACAAACTAGTAGAAATCGATCACTTTTAAAAATGGGTTTAACTGTTGATCTAAATCCAAACTGCTAAAGATACCGCAAATTTCCTGAATCATTATTTTCAATCACCATAATTGCCTCAGGTTATATGCTGCGACAATAAGAAAAAAGATCACCTCCAGAGTGATCAAGATTCTGGCTACATCCATAGGAGCACAACAACTCTTTTCAGCCCCATATGACCCTTCTATGACAGGACCTTAGATAAAGCAAATGGAACCTTGGTTGCTATGTTATGAAAATGACCACTTCAGACCCTCTACACTGGGATTAATTTTTGCCTATTGCCTTATGGAATATCTTATTAGCTATTACCAGATCTTAAAAATGTCTCTTTTCACATATTATATGGCCAAGGACCTGGAATACCCGCTCTCATAGCTAAAGATTGTTTTTTCTGCTAGGGCTCACAATCCTGACAAAGCCTTAAGGAGGTTAATCTTACACATTATTCAGATACTTTCTCATGCCATGATTAATTAGGCTAAACCCATCACTAAAGAAGGGCTGAGCCTCTTATAATTTCAGACCATATCTACCCTCTAGAATAAATATCAAATTTAGTTTTATTCTACCACAACCGCATCACTCCCAGTAGTGGCAAACCTTAGTCCTTTTTGGGAAGAACCTTTTTGTCATCAGAAATAAGAGGGATGATGAATATAAAAACAAGTCTTTTGCCTCTGGAATCACTATAAACAAAGTGAATGGACGTATTTTGTGCCCCTGTTCTCCCCCAACATTTAAAATAGATGGTAAAGGCAGACAATTGAATGTCCAACTAGTTGAGAAGCATGACCTGATGTCGTATAGTTCAAATAAAATTAGAAATTTCCAGTCTAAATTTTGGTAGAATAGTTCAGATCAGATTATTAATCTTACTCCTAACCCTCGGCGGAATAGCTTGTATTAAGTTAATAATTTTACTCCAAATCCTCAGCAGATTAGGTTAACTGATTTAAAAGCTCACCAATACACTAACTTATTTTAGTGCTACCCAATAAGAGAAAATTCCTTCTAAAGACCTGAAGGGGGCTCAGGGGGTGAATATATTTTACTCAACAATTAAAAACTGAGAAAATCTAGAATTGGCCGAAATGAAAAGAAATTTCATGATGGCTCATGAAATAAAATATATTAAGTCATTACTGCATGGATTCATCATACCTGCTGTTGATCATTCACCCTGAATTAAGCCATATTGGGGTGGAAATATTTTTGAGAGTTATAAGAAGTCAGTATAATTAATTTGTTAGAACCTCACTACCCTCCACCTATACTGAATCCTCTCTTGCATCTCATTATAAGCCTCCAAGTACCATAAGCACATCAAGACATTATTCTAATAACATACCGCTTATATACCCATACAAACTGTTAGTATTAAGCCTGATTGTGGTCACTTTACAGTCCCATATTTTTAAACATCTGGAGAGTTTTTTTAACATCCCCACAACTGTTAATTGATGAACTCCTGAAGCTTAGCAACTTGAGCAACTCCTTGACATGACTTCGACACAGACCATAAACAGCAATTTGAGTTACAACCAGTATCAACAACAGCACTGCTTCTAAAGTGTATTTATTGATGTGATAGAGCCATTGTCTACCACCTCGAGTGGATCTAAGTTTATCATCATGACTATTGACCATTTTACCAAATGGTTCAAAAAATCATCAGTCAAGAGGTATACTTCAGATTTGACTGCCAGATTCTTGTATAGTCAAGTGATGGTAAGGCATGAATTCCCTCAGGTTCTGTTATCAGACAATTGGAAAAACCTCACTCCAATGTAATGAAAATTAATGATTATTTGGAGTGAGACAAAAATTCACTATTACATACACTTCATCATCCAACGAAAGCATACAACAATCAGAAGAAACCTAAGGAGGGATATTATTGAAGATGGCCCTAACTATAAGAGAAAATGGTTTTACTGTTGCTTTCTGCAAAGTTAGCATAACGAATTAGCATTTATGGATGATTGTCATGTCTCCATTTAAGCCTTGTATTAGTGTGAAGCAGCGTTACCCACCTTGTTGGTACTATTTATCACTGCTGTAAGTCTTAGAGCCCAGCCCTTGCGCCTGGCAAGGAATAGCAACCCTTTAGAACAAAAAGGGCTACAAAGGTCCAGGAGGTTTCCTGTCACAATTGAGTAACTTGGCGCATGTGGTAACGAGCGCTGGGTAACTGCTAACCCCAAGGATAACTTTCTCCCATCTCTTACCCCATCCTCTACCATGTTAAGGTTTATAAAGGATAATTTGCAAAGATGTGGCCAAGTTAGAGGCCACAGGCAAGCCACTGTAATTTACCCCATCTCAGGAACTTTTTGCAAAACTTTAGACAAAACAGATCATAGCCTCAAGGCCAATCTGCCAATTATGTGTCAGGGGAGCCAGTCCAAACTGGCTGACATGAAAAACTGATTTTGGGGAATGATTTGGGCTCCATACCAGTCATCAAATGACCTGAATCAGTTACCTCAGCCCTCCAGTATGGGAATTGAGCAGTTTGTACTGTGTGGGCAGTCTGACTCAAGTGTTCAGGTCCTGGGTCACACTATTAACATGAATTGGTCCCAAAATTTTGGAAAAATTATAAAAGGTGTTATTTTGTCAGGCCTTTATACACTCACCACTTTTCAACTCCGCCAGACAACCAGATCCCATTACCACTTCCCAAAAGACCAATCCCTTGATACCTCCCCAATACTACTCCCTATTTTTGGCAACAGCCTCTAGGAGGGGCTGTTAGAGGTTCATTTTCTTACTCTCTTGCCTTAATTGTGACAAATAAACATGTACGTTCTTGGCAGCCCATCTAAGACTCCATCCATCAATTTTATTAAATAAAAGATCACATCTTTCAATCCAGAAAAACGTGCCACAATCTTATTCTGTCTCTGATGCTTGTCAACTGGGTCTTCTTGTCAATTGGCCCTTCCATCCAACAAGACATCACAAATTTATTAAAACAAAGGCCTTAGACAATCGCCCTCTCCTCCAGTTATTATTGCCATCTTTCCGCTTTGATCCTGGCTCTCTGCACCGCGACCATTTAACCTAAACCCATCTTCTGGGTGGAACAGCCTTGGAATGACCCAGTTTCATCATTAGTGGATGCGAAGTCCCCCAACTCACATAAAATGATTTTGTTTGCCTGAGGTGCCTGGAGCACCCATTCATGGAGGATCAGCCCTAGCACTATGTACTGGCACCTTTGCACCCCATAACTGCTGCAATTTTGTGGCGGAACCTGAAATATCTTATGCTGATCCATGACCCTTATTCTACAAACCCAAATACTTGAAACTGCAAAACCCTGGGGAGTTTTTTTTGTCCCTGCCTCCCCCGCCTTGGGGTTGCACCTTTGAGGCCTGTGGTTGCCCCATTGCAGCCATTTGGTTTGCCTTGGGTCCTTAAATACATTCTTGATCTTTTGCTTTCCTCACACCCACACTAGAACCCCTCTTCTAGTCGCTTGGACCTCTGTGCCCTTGGTATTCTGGGCTCTTTAATGGGTGCTCACACACTCCAATTGGGAACCCAATCTAATCTTTCTTATCTGCGTACATGACAACTGAATCCACAAGGAATCATCACATTAGAGTTACCAGAAAGAGGTAGCCAATTAATTGAGTAAGATCAACTTGAAGCATCAAAGAACATAGAATCCACTACCTTAAGTGTCAACATGAGACTAAAGATGTACTAAGTTACCAGAGATCATTTTAGGACTTAGGAGTTTTATTCAACCATGTACAAGGAGGTCAGTCTAAGATGTTGCAGGCCAATTGGACTGGCCTGTAACTATACTACCCAATAGAGGTGCTGAGTATCTTGTATGAGATGGTGAAACCAATAATTTATAACATGGTGCATGTCCAGAACTTTAGGTTTTTTCATTGGTCTTTTTTTGGGAGGGAAAAGGTCATAAGTTCACCCACAAGCATATTGGAAAATAATTCCTCCCCCTTTGTTCTGGAACCACGCCAGTATACAACCACCTCAAGGTTTATTAATGCATGATTGAACCACATATAAGTGAAGTGAGCCCCTTTTTTGTAGATGATAACAGTCCAAGAAATTTACTAAATATTTAGGATGATGTCACCAACAATAATTTGATACCTGATGGACAAAGAAACCTAATATATAAAGATGACGCCGCCAAAGACTGTAGATTTTGATCCCACTTTTATACCTTTAGGTGGTGAAATGATTATGATTGACAATTGATGGAGTAATTAATCCAAGGTAGCCAATGAGAAAAAAGAATGACAACTAACAACATGAATTAATGTACCCCGATGGAAGTAATTGGACCTTCCATCTGAATATTACCTTTTAAAGCAATTAACCAATATCTAAGGTTGGTCAAACCTTGAAGTGGTGTGCATTGGAGAAGCACCATTATGCAGATCCTGACACAACCAGATTATTACTAAATCTGATAGCAAGAAATACTAGAATTGATATTTCAGCCCAGACCCCAAAGGTGGATTTGAGTAAGAGCCTCTGAACATCCTGATTTAAGAATATACGCCTTGAGATAAACTTGCAGATCCATACATTAAGCCAGATAGATGCTGCCACTAAAGCGGAAAGTAGGAAGAGACTCATAATGGTTTGTGAAGCCCTTACCATATCACCATAACCTATTCCTATTTTCTTATTAAGTTAAACTTACCTTATATCTTAAACTTATGAAAGAATGATAGAAATTCTTTAGCTTTATTTTTATAGAAAAGCATTTTATCACAGAATCTTAAGTTTATCTTTAGTTCCACTAATATTTTTATTTAACTAAAAAGATCGCCACTAAACAGTCTGATTAAAAGAAACAGAGGAGACTGCCTGTAACTGGAATAAGATTAAAAGAATAGGACACCCACAAGGAAGGATACTTTGGTTGCTGATAACGCCAATGGAGAGGTTGGTTGAGGTTTTCGTTTTTCCTTGTGCCAGAGGACAATGTAATGGAGTTAAGTCAGCTAGTTTTAACCATAATACCGTTAGCAGGGCAATGAACACTTCCAATGAGCAATCAATACTACTTTGGGTAACATCATAAGAAGATTTACACACTGAAAAATACCATGCCCTTTATAAGGTTTCCTAGTGTCTTAACTGTTTTTGACAGAACCCATCTGCATCAATTCAGCCAACCAAGTTAAGTAAGGAAAAACATACTTTCTAAATTATCCATCTTTCCCCAAATTTTAGTCTTAGCTTCTCATCTTTATTTACAGCTCCATACTAATAGTCTAGAGGAAATCATGAAGATCTGGATGTCACAAAAACTTCTACTAAGATCCTAGATATTGTGATAAAACAATAGTTTTGCTCATTTAATCCTATATTTTGGGATACCAGGAAAATATCTGCTTTGATGGTTACATTTCAAGTTTCAATTGAGAAACTTAAAAAATTTCTTTCTAATTAAGTCTTTGATATTTTTTAATTCTTTAGCTCTTGACTTGCTAACTAATTCTGAGATTGGTTAAAGCTAACGCCAAAAATTATTACAATAATTTCAACTCTTTAGTTCTTTTAAACTTGGCAGCAATTCCATTGCACCCAATTTGGTCTTCAAATGTCGCATTGTATTCCTATAAAGACCGATTTGCTTAAATATTTATTTTATTTAAAAATTTTGTCTTCATCCTAAAAATTTATAGTATGTTTTATAAAATGGTTAACAATATCCAGAATTTTCTTAGCATGAATGCCATTATTGGATTTCCCCCAGATGCGCTCACTGGTGCTAATGCTGGGGAACCCAATAAGTAGGCTGACTGCATGGGTCTATGGTCAGCCATGAGGACAGGGGCAGAACTGGGCACAACGATGGCTAAGACTTCAATCATAATAATAAATTAAACTTAAATAAAAATAAAATAGAATAAATCATATTGATGAAAGTACTTTATTAAACTAACATGCAGGGATTTTCATAGGGTGCATGGGGACATGGTGCCACAAAGATCGTCGTGGCCCCATCCATGTAGGATCTCTCCTGGTCTTCTGAATTGCCCATTGTTCTGAACCTTAAAAGGATCTCACCACTCTCATGACCAGGTTAATGGATATCCCAGTTCACATGACTCAAGGAATGGGGATGTAACGGTTTCCCAAGTTCATAGTAATTTATATGAAGCCAAAAATTTGGTATATTTGCTAATAATATAGATTTGAACCCTATTCTCAAACTTTAATGAGCCATTTGGGATTTATGCCCCTTGAATGGAGGTATCGATCCTTCCTCTGGACAATGCTTTAACCTAACCCAGGGAAAATTCTGACAGAGCCCCCTCCAAGACTTGGCCTAGGGGAGAAAGTTGTTTTCTGAGGGTTAAGGTAGACGGAGGACTCAAGTTCATGGGCGTACAGAGCCTCAGGTGTAATGCAAACCAGGTCAGTGATAATGCCTGGTGTGGCTAGGGTTTGAAGCTAGACAATTTCATTGGCTAATTCCCTCATAGTAAATTCAAAGTTCTCTTGTGTGGTTAGGGCTTGAAGATGGACAATTCCATTGGCTAATGCCCTTATAGTTAGTTTGGAGGTCTCATTTGTGAATAGGGCTTAGAGCCGGACAATTTCATCAGCTAAGGCCCTCATAATTATTTGGATCATTCTTTGGGAAAGGTGGTTTAAATTCCTCAATCCGCGATCTGATGCTAGCTGAGAAATCTAGTCTTTTAAGGTGGCTGGCTTTGAGCGGCCGTCTAATTCTGAGGTAATTTTCCTTGAGGTCATGTAACTCCAGCCTAAGCTTCAAGTTGTTGATCATGAGCATTTTGATCCAGTCAGTCTTGTCCCAGATTTCCAACTGCAGGTCAACCAGCAGCCTTTGTTCCTAAATAACTTCCAACTTGGAGGCCTTCAACTCTGCCTCCAACTGCGCTATCTTTTTGCATGTCTCCTGTGCCATCTTACCATGCAGATTTAGGCCTCTTCAAACTTCTGGTTCAATTCATTTGCCATATGAACCTGGCATCTTGAAATCACCTTATCCGCCAGTAGATCCAGGTAAGGCCTAGAGAAAAGGTCCTCAACAGTGAGCTGCATTTGTGAGCAACCCCACGAGCTTAGATGACCAAATGATGGTAGGATGTGGCCCCCAAAGGTTTTTACAGGGAGCCTCTTTAAAGCGATGCCAAGCCATCAACTTGGGATTGGGGTGAGCAAATCTCACTCATGATAGAAAGTGACTTGTGTGATAGAGTTTGAGAGGGAAATGTGAAGTGGGCCAAAAGGTTGGCGTTAGTAGCAGAGGTAGTGTCAGCCAGTTCCTCAAACTAGTCTTTTTTAGGACTCTCATTTTTGTTGGTACAGGCACTATCCCAATCTGAGAGCCAAACCAGGTAATCTATATTTTTCATTGTAGTAATATGTGGCCTGATCTCAGGAGGGGAGCTGTCAATGTCAGAAAGTGTTAGGGTTGCCAGAAAGGAGTCATCAAGTTTGTCCCAAATGGTGTGAAGGTAAGTCCCAGGTAATTTTTCCTGGTGTTTGTATTGCATTGTCACACCGATTGTTTTTGAGGCTTCCTGAAAATTCCTGAAGATTACTGCCTTCATCAAGATTGGAAATTGGTTCTTGAATTGTCCCAATTTTGTCAATTTGGTGCTGTCAATGCTCGCTGGCCATATTTGATTTGTCAGTCAGCACTTTTGTGCTCAAATTGGCTATGCGCTTTGTTTCCACTTTCTTCTCTGAAGTGGAAGAATGGTAATTGACATCAAGCGGAGGATTTTGTTTTTTAGTACCTAAATAAATATTAGTGCTAGTTAAAATTTAATTATTTTTGTTAAAATTCAAGTACTTGTATTATTTGATTTTCTTTTTTGACTGGAGGATGTGTTGCAGCTTGTCTAATTTCTTTTTGATTTTGCCCAAAGCTAAGAGAAGCTTAAACTTTTATCTTCATCACCATAGACAGGTCCTAGCGTCCAGTAGTCATCCCGCTGGGTGATGTCTTGAAAGGCTTATTCTCTCCTGCATCCCACATCCTCTTGAAACGTGATGCTTTATCTCTTTAATATAATATTGCCTTCATTAATCTTTTTTCTTTATGATGCTGGCATTTTTGCTCAAGTACATCTTTTTCAAATTATTCAGGCGTTTTTTGCAGGTCAAGCAAGGGTTTCAGTTGACTGGGAGTTCAGAAGTGCATGAAGTCTTCTGGGGAATATTCAAAGGGTTTCTTTGAAAATTTGGTCACCACTGTTATTAGGTCTTGGCCATTCCAGAGGAGGTAAGTTATATGATTGGCGTCCGGCATGCTCGCTGAGGGTTGGTTGTCATCCAAGGTTGAGGGTAAATACTCAGGGTGCGCCTTGAAAGCCCCCTATAGTGAGCACCAGTTATCAGGTTTCCCCCAGATGCGCTTGCTGGTGCTAATGCTGGGGAACCCAATAATTAGGCTGACTGCATGGGTCTAGGGTCAGTCATAAGGACAAGGGTAGAACTGGGCACAACGGTGGATGAGACTTCAATCATTAAAATAATTAAACTCAAATAAAATAAGATAGAATAAATCCTATTGATAAAAGTACTTTATCAAACTAACATGCAGGAATTTTTATAGGGTGCATGGGATATGGTGACACAAGGATTATCGTGGCCCCATCAATGTAGGATCTCTCCTGTTCTTCTGAATTGCACATTGTTCTGAACCTTACTTGGATCTCGCCACCCTCGTGACCAGGTTAATGGATATCCTAGTTCACATGACTCAAGGAATGGGGATGTAACGTTTTCCCAAGTTCATAGTAATTTATATGAAGCCCCAAATTTGGTATATTTGCTAATAATATATATTTAAACCCTATTCTCAAACTTTATTGAGCCATTTGGGATTTACGCCCCTTGAATGGAGATATCGATCCTTCCCATGGACAAGGCTTTCATCTAACCCAGGGAAAATCCTGACAGCCATAGTGCATGAAAGGCTGCCAAAGGTGAAAAAAGGCTGGCAATGGTTTGTTTGCCCATCCTGCACCTTGACCTAATTCAAGAAGCCCCGATAAAGCCATGAGTGCCATTTGGGGTGCACAAGTGAATAAGAACAGGCGGGATTATTGTCTCCTAGTCGCACCTCAACCTGCTGTTGGCCCATGAGGCAACAGATGAGCTAACGTTATCCTAACCAGGTTACCAGAGTCTGTTGATCATTGGGAGCTCACTGCACCTCAGCTGGCAGGTTAACAACTACTATCACCAACAAAACATATAAATGACACAAACCTTTACGCTGATTGATTGAGATATCTCTCTTTTGGCTGGGTTCATTGTCTTTGCTGGCAATAAGACCACTAAGAGGCCTGAACGTTACAGATAGCTTACTTTTAAAAACAACCAAGTCCTCTCTGACTCTTTTTTTGCATCATCATGTCCATTCACTATAAAAAATATATGGAGAATGTAGAATTTTGCTGAAAATATTGCCTAGGGCATTAGAATGTGTTAGAGAATTCTATAGAAATTTTTAAAATAATTAAGAAATACTTAATTAAACTAAATAAGGAGGCTCTTCATTTAACCAATCAACCTAAGCCTCAAATGCTCTTATTCGCATAAGATTGAATCAACCACTACCCATCATCTTGATCAGTCTAGTGAAATGACAACTGACCTTAAAAATTATAAGCTATGTTTAATATCTTCCAGTGTGCCCCTTTAGCTTTCTTAATGATGTCCTCAAAATTTGAGAAATCAATACTAAGATGTAATTATGGGTTTTCTTATTTATGGTCAATGACATTGTCAAAAAGTATCACCTATAAAATGTTCCTTTGCAGATTAGTTAGTTGTATAGGTAATACGATTGACCTCCAGGTGAGACCAAGTATGAGCCTGTAGGCCTCTTTATAACAAATCTGTTGTTATATATATCCCTGCAGTTACATATAAGGGACCTACTTCTTACTTTCCCTGTCATAGGAATTGATAATCAGAGGTACAATCTTGTGCTGCAAACTCAATCTTTACAAGAGTGCTCAGCAACAATTATCCTGGACAAGTCTTATTTGTCCTTGCTTAATATTTCCTAAGCTTCCCTCTCACTAATGGGGTGCAGATGAAAAAGTTTAATCCACTTACAAGTAATAAACACTTTTTTACAGCTTCCATCATCAGGAAAATTGGAGGGTCTTGTTTTTACATACATCAAACTTTGTTCTTATGGTTGAATCATGTTTAACCAAGTTGAAGACTTAAAAATATACAAAATCGAAGCTACTCCAGAGTAAATAAGATCTCTCTCAAACTTTGCTGACAACATGAAGGATAAATCCTTACCTCTTACATAAGACTATTTTTGGCTTTATCAGCTTTGAATATAACAACATAAGTAAAGGCATATTCTGTAAAAGAAGTTATAGACCTTGTATATACAGAAAGTATATGGTACTTAGGGGTTTTGGGATATATGAAGTATGTATCAGGATTCAAGATAATAAACAGGTCAAGATCTTGCTCCCAAATCAATCCCTACAAGTATCTCAAGCCCTTATAATTTAAACTTTTCACCTAAGGCACTGATGTAAAATTAATCAATAAGCATCACTTTCATGGAAATTGATGAAGGCGCCTTCTTAAAATTGCTCTTCTGCTTACCAAATTACAAAAGGTGCGACTCCCGACAATGCAGTTACAAATACAATATCTACAAAGAACAATGAGGCCGTCGATTAAGATAATTAATATGAAAGGACTTAGAAGATCCTTATCATACAGGACCATGGAAGTCTTCTTGGCATTTTGTCCCCACTCGCCCTATAAATACCAAATCCTTTTAATTTAATAAAATATTCTAAAGGGTGGTTAGTCTGGCAGGGTAATTACTGCTTCCACCCATGTGCAAGGTTTGTTCAATACAAGTTTAAGACCTATACTGTCTAGTAAAATTCTTGTTGTGGTATATTTTTCCCAAGGTCGACCCAACTCAAATACTTTATCAATAAAAATCGCCTACTTACCCTATCTTTTCATCTTCATTAAACTCTCCGCTAATTTTTCATCTTCAAGTACCATTTTAACCATAGCATAAAGTCAAGGAAACTGATAATATGACACCATTTTAATTTTAATCACAAAATATGACATCACTGTCAGAGGCTGATTAATTGACTATATTTATTTTTGATGTTGTCTTATATAGTACCACTTTTTACTAAACTTACTTTTCATATTTTAATTGCCACTGTCATGAGAGTATCTATAACTCTCCAGTTCCCAGCGTGGTGGTGCATGGAGCACAGGACTAACGCCATGGAACTAGTCATCAGTGTTATAATAAAGATAGCAGCAGAGAGTGCTTGAGCTGAAATGACATAAGGCGAGGGTGGATAGCAAAATACAAGTAATTAGGGAACAAACAATCAGCAAAGTTTGGCTGTTCCCCAAATGGCAGTTCATAATCAAGTTTTATACAGGGCTGGCGTGCACGGCTGACTCAGTTTGAAGGGAACCTGGGTGACCCAGCGGTGTACCTTAGTCTGTAATAATTTTAAAATAAATAAATTGACTAATGTGATGCAAGACCTCCTCGAAGAGGTCCACACACAGATTCATTAAGCCAATATAAAAAAATGTAAAACTGACTAGGGATTTATTGAAGGGAAGATGATTAACGAGAAAGTCTGGTCTTGAGCAAACATATTTAAGCCAACTTGGGAAAATCTTTGATTGGAGAAATTGTTACCAAGACTTGGTGCACCAATAAGTGCATGCTCCTATTTAACTGGGTAATGTGCTTCAAAATCAAGCTTACTTGAGTGAACAATTAAGGTTGAGCCTGACCCAAGTTAGTAATTTCATAAATTGAATGGGTTTTAAACACCAGTTAACTGATGAACCAAATCAAGCCGTCATCATTAAGAAGATAACTCATCTGTTTTAATGCAAGAGCTAAAACAGGGCTGGACGTTATGCACCTCACTTGTACCAACCTGGGCATACCTAGCTTATACCCAGCGTTGTTCCAAGTTGTTCTTTAAATTTTAAAGGTACTGAAGCTTAACCTTTTGGACCTCCTGCCACTCAGCCTTGTCCTTGCTATTGGTGCCTGCAATAAGGTCATGTAAACATGAAATTCTCTCTCCTCTTTTTGGGATCCACCCCACAGGGGCATTCGCCAAGAAAAAGTTTTGTGAGCAGGGGCCAACCTCATTTCAGAAACGTCTTTATTGGACCTAGATCCTGAGGCCTCAGGGAAACGCTCGTGGAATGCTACAAATAGGTCTTGTGCATGGGCACAGTCACGTGATGGATCCAAATGTTCTCTGCTGCATCAAATCCCTTCCAGGATACAAGATACTTGAGTCTTATTCTTACCCAATGAGAGGCTACAATCTCCTCCACTTCCCCCTCCAGCGCCCCATTCACGAGATAAGCCTCAGGAGTCTCTGTTGAGGCCCTCAAACAACGTAAGCTTACTTTCATGGAGGACTTTCAAAGATTTAAAATGAGGGGGGCATATCCAAATGGTATGAAGCATGGCCCACCTTTTGGAAAATGAAATATGGCCCAATCTCTCTTTGTTGCCAATTTTTTACATGGCTGCTTGATTGGGATGTTTTTAGCATCCAGAAACACAAGATCTCCTTCCTTGTACGCTGGTCCAACTCGTCTCTTACCGTCAGCATGCTCCTTGTAAGCCTGAATGGATGCATCTAAATTTTTGCTCACCCCCTGGTGTACTTTCTTTATTATTTTTGCAAAGTCACCCACCGCTTCCACATTGGATCCACAACTGGGCTCCATGTTAAAGGCGGGTTTAAAGCCATAGTTGGTGAGGAAGGGGGAACAACCAATTGATGCATGTTGGGCGTTGTTATAACTGACTTGGGCCATGGAGAGATGGGAAACCCAATCTAAATGATCCAAGGCGGTCTAACACCGCAAGAGCTGTTTGAGACACTGGTTCACTCGTTCAGTCTGCCCATCTGATTGGGGGTAATAGGCAGTTGAACGGCAGAGGCGAATCTGAAGAGACTTACATAACTCTTTTCAAAAGACTGAGGTAAACTGGGGTCCACGATTACTAATTAAATCCTGAGGGGACCCCATGAAGAGCAAACAAATGGGTGACGAAGAGCCTAGCCATATCAGCCGTAGTTACTGTGGTTCTGCAAGTAATAAAGTGGACAAACTTAGCAATCAGGTTCAACACTACCATGATGGCATTGTAGCCTTCAGATACAGGCAATTTCACGATGAAATCCTCCAATAAGGAAGTTCAAGGCCTTTCAGCTTTTTGAACTGGTAGCAACGACCCAACTGGTGTTTGTTGATCTGGTTTCATTTGATTGCAGATCAAGCACTCCTTACAATACCTGCCCACCTGAGTGGGTAACCCCTTCCAATTATAAGTGCAGCTAATTAGCTCTAAAGTCTTTGCCTTCCTAGGATGACCAATGGTGATTCCATCATGATGAACTGGGATGTTTTCAGTATTTATGGTCCAGCGAGAACCCATAAGCGCCCCTGAAACCACACCATCTCATCCTTTACGTGGTAACCTCTGGTGATGTCCTCCTGATCCAATGCGCTCTTAGCAAGAACCATAGGATTTTTGGCTGACAAATGCTGAGAAAGGACTACCTTTTTGAACATACTTTATTCCTCTGCATTATCCAGAGGAGCGAGCGCTGGCCCATGGGCTGAGGAAGAGGGAAGTTGTGACACAATATTACATGGTGGAATCATCAAAAGGGTATTATGCACCTCTATCTCATTCAAATCAGGAGTTAATGCAGAATTGCGGCTCAAAGCATTCACTCAACCATTCTCCTTGCCCTTAGTAAACTAATAAGTAGATACAGTTTTGGGCCAGGGTCTCATGCCAGCAGATTTGCCGTGGGGCCAAGACATGAGGTGCGCAGTAGTACAGTAAGGCATGGTGATCTGTATGCTTGCAGAAGGGTTATTATGAGCCATTCAGGTGATGACGCCTATAAGTCAACGCCTCCACCACCACTAATAACTTTTTGTCATAAATGGTGTAGTTAAACTCAGGAAGAGACATCTTCCTAAAAAATATCCTACTGGATGCTCTATTCCATCTTCACCTACTTATAGTAAGGCAGCCGCTATGGCGAAGTTGGAGGCATCAGTAGACTAATGAACTCATTTTCAGGATCTACATGACGAAGGACGGACTTAGACAACAGGGTGCACTTTACTGCTTTGAAATCATCCTCCAAAACAGGGGACCACTGGAGCACTTTTGCCCCACTTGCCTTATACAAGGGCGCTGCCACTTCAGAAAGATTCGGTGTAAACTTCTTAAGGAACGTACACGTCACCAAAAAACACCTCAACTCAATAACTGAAGTTGGGGTGGGCTACTCACAAATCACTGTCTCCTTGTCTGGAATTATCATATGTTCTTATTCAAACATGACGTTGCCCAGAAAGGTGACCTGGGACTTGAAGAATTCACATTTGCTGATCTTCAGCATAAGGTTGGCCGCCTTTAATCTCTCAACCACTTGCCAAAGGTGTACTGCATGGGACTTACAATCAGGGGAAAACATTAGAATATTATCCATGTAGGCAACCGCGCATACCCTCAGCTGGTCCTTTAAAAGCCTCATCAATACGGCGTTGAAAAATAGCAGGGAATTCTTAAGCCCAAAGGTCATAACCCAAAATTAGAAAATCCCTTTTCTGGTACAGAATGCGGTTAGCCACTATTGGCCCTTCTTAATCTAGATCTGATTGAATGCAGTTAAACAATTGAGGTTGGAGAAGACTTTTGCCTTCTCCACATAGCGTGCAATCTGTGAATAAAAAGGAATGGGATGTAAATCTGGTAAAGTGACATTGTTTAGGTTCCCATAATCTATGCATAGGTTTAGTTTACCATCGGCTTTCTCCACAAATAGAAGTGGGGGAGCATACTGGGTAATGTATGCTGAAAAATCGCGCATTTAGCTAATTGCTCCTTAACCCACACATCTAATGCCACTTCCTCCCATACAGTCAAAGGGTTAATCGGGGAAGATATATGTACCAGATCAACAGCGAGCTTGAACTTGCAATCATGCACTGAATGAGCAGGTAATTCATTGACTGAAGCTGCATCAAACGAAGATTCCAGACCCCTAAACAGGAAGATAAAGGTACCTCCAGTTAAGGCTTCAACAATGGAGTGAGAATGAGAGTGTGGACATTGGGTCAGTGGGGCAGATCGCCCTGAGAGTTTGCTTCAGACAAAGTGACAACTAATTTTTGACCAGTCTTCAAAGTTAAGGTCAGGGTATTGTCCTTCAAGTTGGTTCTGACGTCAAACTTTTGCCACCATTCTACACCCAAAATAATGGGGCACAAGAGGTTTTTAATAGCATGGAAAAGGACTGTCAAAAGATACTTGTCCACTTGAGAATCCACTAATACCATGATTTTCAGCGTAGGAATACCTTATGAAACCCCCCCTAACCATACCACCTGGCAAGTAATTAAGCTCAAGGTTTTGGCTAGGACATGGTCAATAAAATTCTCAGAGGCTCCAGTATCCACCAAAATAGTAGTGCTGATTTTACCTGAAGGGGATGAAAGGGGTAGCAGTTACAAAAAATATCACGAGTGATCTTTATTTAAAGCAGACAACGCCAACACTTCACCACAAAAATATTATTTAGATGCTAAAATACCTCCAGGGTACGTTTTTGCATCCTATAATGGAGAGGGATAGTTGGCCACTCTTACTACTGAGGTTACATATACCACCATATTTTTAGCAACTGCATATACATTTTTTGTATTCAAGAAGTAACTCATTTCCAAATCCTGTGTTCTGCAGATCATGGTTGAGGTCAATCGTGGGTTATCTGGGGTGATTTGGTATACTGTAATGGGTTCCATATCTGAGTCATAAGGGAAGATATATGGCTCAGTTTTATATATGTTGACGTTGTTATAAAACGCATCTTGGGCTGAAAATGACACCATACCCAAATTGAAGAAAGTTGTACACTGTTATCCAGGGCCACACCACCAAACCCTTTGTCAATGATCCCATCTGCACCATCCAAACATAGTGCTTAAGAAAAACCCAGTTTATTTATGTCAATTTTGTTATTTTTGGTGGAAATTTGGGGGATCATGACTCTTGGATCGTGGAGCAACCATATCTACCATGTACAAGAAAGAAGGGTGGGTACTTTCCGGTCAGAGGTAGCAGTAATAATGCCAAGATGCTCCAACCATTTGCATAATGCAAAAACAGTGGTGAGCCCCACCACAGCCATGACCAACAGCTGTCGTACACCATTTGCACTTTTTGAAAGTCCCACATGGAAAAAGTTCATGCTTGTTGTTATGAATCTGTATGACTGGATGATAAGCCCTAAGTCATGATGGTGGAATGAATAGGATATGCTGAGCTTAATATAAATAACAAATATTTGAGCACCTCTGGGTGAGGCGATATTGGATTGTTTGGAATCGCCTCAAATTAGGCGATTGTGAAATTAACGAATAAAGAATTGTTAGAACAAATGAAATATGTCAAATCAGATTAATAACCCATGAAAGCGTAGCAATCAAAGTTGCTACAATATAGATGAGATGAGATGATCAAGGAAATTATTTGTTTGTAGTTTTAGAGTGAGTATAACAGCAATAATCCGCTGTATTGATTTATTAAATAAAAGAGAGTTGAGGGAGAGTATGCTCCATATTTATTTATTTAAAAGTTTATTCTGTTGTGTCAAGGACAACAATCATCATATCGTTGGTCCTAATTGCTCAGTGGGGCGAACCCTGTGCAAATATCCAATGGCGTATCTCTCAAATACCGCCGATTTTATAACAGTGGTGCTCACTACAAGGGGCCCATTGGTCAATCACAAAACCAACAACCTTCCTCAGTCGCTGGCCATGTTCTATCAGACTTTCTCTGGTAAGGAGTCTTTTTGAGACACCGCAACCATCGAATATGCAGAACTCAAGCTTACCTTGGATGCTGTGCTCCAGTGGAAAAAGGAGTTTCTACAGGAGGTTCATATCAATAAGCTGCCTCCATTTGATCGCAATGGGAACATCCATGGATTTTTAAGGAATTTGAGTTTGCAGTGGAAGGAGCTTCAGATCAGCATAAAGACAAATTATTAGTATCCACTTAGATGTCAAAAGCGCTGACCAAGTTGTTTGCCATCTTCCCACCAGTTCCGCTACCTATCAAAAAGTGAAAGATACTGTGTTGTGGTTATTTGGAGAAGCTATGGAAATGGCACAGTGGAAGGCTGAATTCTTAACCATTGGGTTTCAACATAATGAGACCCTCACTACATTTGCTGATCACTTTATGGTGGACGCCCATGTGTTAATTGGGGCAGGAACTTTAGCCAAATAAGATGTATGCATAGCGTTGACCTCCACTGTGAAACCATGCCATGAGCTTTTCAATACCATGGCTCCATATTTAGAAGTTGGTATCCCCTTGTTTAATCTCATTCAAATCTTGCGCCAGTTATCCGTTACCTTCCCTATGCCCAACATAGAGCGGAACCATATCCTCTCCGCTGCTCGACCTTCTTATTTGAGGAATTAATCTCTTCCAGTTCAGCGTCCATTTGGTAACCCCCAGCCTTATTATCACAACACGCCTCATCTTGAACAGAGTTGCCACCAGCAGTTCAACTATTGGGAAGGGTCTCTTTACACTGCTTGACCTCAGCCTAACCTTTAGGGATGGCCCAATTCACAACAATCATGGACGCAGATCTTACAGGATAGATTGTTTCTTGTGTGGTCATTCTGGGCACTTGTCCAGGAGTTGTCTTCATCATCAGATATATTCCCTACCGCAGGGACAGTACAATCAGGGAAAAGTCAGAGCAGAGAAGATATGAGACTCTCTACTTCCGCTATTCTAACTCAAAACGTCCCACCTGAACCTATCCCAGTACACCCAGTGGAAGTTCCCCAGTACAACAATACCTTTCTATATCAGCAGCCGTTTGGAGGGGTGAATGTGCTCACACAAGCGCAATTTATGGACATGGTGGAATGCAGGCCCCCAGGAGCAACCAAAGCCTTATGCCTGTCAAATGCTTAATCAACTTTCTACTTAAGAACCAGATCATATGCTGATGCACTTCTCTTAAAAGGGGTGAATGTGGCCCTCCCTGTGAAAGCTATTGTTAAAGAATACCCTAAATTTGGGGAGGTTATTATGAGCTTCCTTGGCAAAGTGATGCGTTAAATGTCCATGTTATAAACAATCAGAATGTATCTTATTCTGAGTGTACTTACTGTGACACTGTTGTAGTGAAAACCGAGTTTGTGCAATAATTGATATGGGTGCCCCAATCAACATAGTTTCTACTAAGTTGATGGCAAGGCTGGCATTAAAGCCTGATGTGAAACATCATATGTTGTATGGGACTGCAGGTGCGGAAAACACGGTCTCTGAAGGAGCATACAGTGCACTACATTTGCGATTTTGGGTCAATTGTCATTGTAGCCCCAACCATAGTGCTACCAAATAATAACTATGACCTTTTAATTGGAACTGCTTTTATTTGCCACTTTTGGGTTGTTGTTGATATGACTGCAGAGACATTTGAAATTCTGGGCAGCGGATCCCAATCTATTTTACCTCCAGCAGAATGCCAAAAGATCTGGTACACATGAGTCACATTAACCTTGCATATAATGATGGAGTGGTTTTGGTCTCTATCATTGACTTAAGCGCAAGACATGGGCCCTTCCCTATAAATTTTATGAATATCAAGGGCTACCACTTAGAGCTGTGGGCCCTATAGCTATTCCCTCTGGACACCAAGTAATCATAAAAACCGAGTTAGAGGTGAAAGTGCCTGCTGGGCTATATGGGGAGGTCATTGGACCCTATCAACAATCATGGCTTTAGCACCACATGGCCCTGGCATTATACTCCTGGGTAGTGGGGAGATCAAGGTCTTAGTAGCAAATCTTCAGAATAAACGAATGAAAATCCGCTGACACCAAATAGTGACATACATACACTTCATCCCAGTTGAAGAGGTCCTCCAGGTTCATAAGTTCAGTTCATTGGATGAATTTGGCCTGCCCATTGAAACATAGCCCGGCGTAATGGCAGTTGTACTGCGCAAAAATTTAATGGGGCTAATGAAAGACTAAAGAGATTAAGTGGAATCCTTATTACAAAAATATGAAGAGATCTTTTCTGTTGACAGTCAAAATTTAGGGTGCGCTCAGGGGGTTGTTCATTGGCTGGACACTGGGGATCATCCCCCCCATTAGGCCTTGGCCAATCCGCCAATCAAGGGCAGCTGAAGAAGTCATCAATGCGGAGATTGACCAGCTGGTAGTGCAGGGAATGTTCAAACCATCTAAGAGTCCATGGGCTTCACCTGTCTTAATTGTTAAGAAGAAGGATGGTACTAACCGCATAGTAATTGACTACTGGAAGCTTAATAGTATCACCAGTAAAGACTCATACCCTCTTCCACAGATTGATGATGTGCTGGATTAGTTAGGTGGAGCTCGCTATTTCTTGGCAATGGATTTGATATCTGGTTATTGGAAAATTGAGTTGCCCCCAGCAGAACAAGAAAAATGCGCCGTAATCACATCCAAAGGGCTTTCAACCAATTAGTATGCCACAAGGGCTATGTAATGCACCGGCTACATTCCAACGAGCAATGGACACCATTTTGGGCGATCTGAAGCTGTTTTGTGTACTTGTGTACCTTGACAATGTTAATGTCTTCTCTTGCACATTCACTGAGCACCTTACCCATCTAGAAGAGGTATTTTGCTGACTAGCTGGGGCCAATATCAAGATCAAGCCCAGGAAAGGTCACTTCTTCAAGGATCATTTAGAGTACCTTGGGTTTGTGGTGGATGCAACCAGGCTGAGACCCCAACCAGCCAAGGTGGAAGCTATTCAGAAGGTGACTAAGCCATCTAGTAAGTGGGACATTCAGGTTTTTTTGGGGATGGTGAGTTATTACTGAAACTTCATACCCAATTTTAATTGCATTGGAGGTCCTCTGTTTGAGCTGCTAAAGAAGGATGCCATGTTCAAATGGATGGAATGGCTCCAATGTGCCTTTGATACACTTCAAATGGCACTAATTAGTGCGCCCATGTTACACTACCCAAATTTCAAAAAGGAATTTATTGTACAAATGGATGCATCTCTTTCCGCTGTGGGGGCATTTTTGTCATAAAAAGATGATGAAGGGGAGGAGCACCAGTGGTTTACTGCAGCCAAAGCCTGAATAGCCATGACTTTAATTATACTGTGATCAAGAGAAAATGCTTAGCAGTGATCTATGCATATAAGCAATCCAGAGTCTACCTTCATGGGGTAAAGTTAAAAGTCATAATAGACCACGCGTCATTTTTCTGATTGCAGAAGCTCAAAGAACTTGAAGGCCGTTTGGCTTGATGGGCTTTTAAGTTGCAGGCTTATGATTTTGAGATCCTTCATCAGCCAGGAGCAAAGCATTAAAATGCTGACTGTTTATCTCAATTGCCAGCTGTTGTAGTGATGGCAGACCTCAGCAATATGATGTATGACAAGATGCTCAGTGGAAAGTATGGAGATGAACCACCCCAAGTGATCAAAGCATTAAATGAGATGCGAATGAATACTTTCCAACATAATGGGGAACTGTACAAGTGGATCAGCGATTCTATGGTGAATTTTCTGCAACCTCAGCCTGGCTGGGAATCATTATGAGCGCTCACAAGGCAGTCATACATAAGGGGTGCGCAAGACAATAGAAATGTTGCACCCTCATACTATTGGGAAAGTATAAACTTTGACGTTCTCAAAACCATTTCTTGTTGTCATCAGTGCCAAGTGGAGAAGCCATTCCACCGTAAGACTTTGTATCAGGTAGTGAAACCCCATTTTGGTTGGCATACTATTTCCCTGGATGTCATTGGTCTCTTGCCAACAGGAGCTAACCGGTGTAATTACATTCTTGTGGCTATTGACCACTTGACCCAGTGGGTCAAAGCAAGGGCAATACGAGATTTGGGGGCAGTTACAGTGGCCAAGTTTGTGATGGAGTGCATTATTCAGCGACATGGATGCCTTCAGTTTATAATCACTGATAATGGAACCAATTACACCTTGCGCATACTCCCAAAACTGAATGAACTTATGGGTATCCGCGGGGTTCTAATGACCCCAAAACACCCTAAATTTAATGGAATGGTCAAACGAGTGAATGAGACTCTGGTGAATATCCTGCAAAAATTAGTAATTGATCGACCAACTGATTGGACCTCCCTTCTTTCCACTGCCATGTTTGCCTATAACATCAGTTACCATTCTGCCATGGTGAAGAGTCCCTTCCAACTACTATATGACTGACACCTAGCTCTTCCGGAGTTACTTTATTCATGTGTAGAAGACAACAGTGGATTGGAACCCCACTGCTATTTGACTAACCTTGAAAACATTCTGATCAAATTGCAAACAGAAGCATATTCCTTCAGCTTATCCAAGAAGATCAGGAATCAGGCCGCTGATCAGGTACATCAAAGTGGGTTAACGCAGTTCAAGGAAGGCGACATGGTTCTCTTCCATGACCAGCATGGGTCTGGCTGGAAACACAAGCTGGCCAATATATGGATTGGTCCGTTTGAAGTCATTGAGAAAACTGGAGTCAACACATATACTATCAAGGACCCCGCTAGTGGTAAGATAATCAACCAAGTGCATGTGAAGTTCCTCCATGTGTATAAACAATATGATCTTATTGTCCAGTCAAAGGGGGGTAATGTCGCGATTCTGTATGACTGGATGATAAGCCCTAAGTCGTGATGGCGGAGTGGATAGGATCTACTGAGTTTATTATGAACAATGAATATTTGAGCGCCTCTGAATGAGGTGATATTGGATTGTTGGGAAATCGCCTCATATTAGGCGATTGTGAAACTAACAAATGAAGAATTGATGAAACCAATGAGATATGGCAAATCATATTACTAAGCCATGAAAGTGTAACAACCAGAGTTGGTACAATATAGATGAGACGAGATGATCAAGGAAGTTATTTGTTAGTAGTTTTAGAGTGAGTATAACGGCGAGAATCTGCTGTATTGATTTATTAATTAAAAGATTGTTGAGGGAGCAAGTGCTCCATATTTAATTATTTAAAAGTTTATTTTGTTATGTCAAGGACAACGATTATCATATCATTGGTCCTAATTGCTCAGTGGGTCAAACCCTGTGCAAAAATCCATTGGCGTATCTCTTAAATACCGCCAATTTTGTAACACATGTAAAATAAAGAGGTTGGTTGTCTAATGTCATGAGAGTAAATAAACTCTCCAGTTTTCAGTGTGGTGGTGCACAGAGCACAGGACTAACGCCATGGAACTAGTCATCAGTGTTAAAATAAAGATAGTCCAGCAGAGGGTGCTTGAGCTTAAGTGACATAGGGAGAGGGTGGTTAGCACTGTACTAATAAATATTGATTGAGCAAACAAAAAAACTTGGCTGTGATCCAAATGGCCAATCATAATCAAGCTTTGAACAGGCTTAGATTGCACGGGTGCCTGGGTTTGAAGGGAACCTGGGTGACCCAGCGGTGTACCTTAGTATGTAATAATTTTAAAATAAATAAATTGGCTAATGTGATGCAAGACCTCCTCGAAGAGGTCCACAAACAGATTCATTCAAGTCAACATAAAAAATGTAAAACTGACTAGAGATATATTGAAGGGAAGATGAACAACGAGAAAGGTTGATCTTGAGCAAACATTTATGCCAACTCAGGGAAATCTTTGATTGGAGAAAGTGGTACTAAGCCTTGGTGCACCAATAAGTACTTGCTCCCATCTGACTGGGTAATGTACTTCAAAATCAACCTTACTCGCGTGATTGATTGAAGTTGAGCCTGACCCAAGTTAGTGATTTCATAAATTGAACAGGTCTCAAACCTTCATTCACAGATGAACCAAACTAAGCCATTGTCATTGAGAATATAACTCATCTATTTTGACGCAAGAGCTGAATCAAGGGGATGGGTATTATGCACCTCACTTTTACCAACTTGGGAATATCTTCTTTGTACCCAGCGTTGGTCCAAAGTGTGCTTTAGGTCTGAAAGGTCCTGAAGCTTAACCTTTTGTACCTTTTGCCACCCAGGCTTGTCCTTGATGTTGGTGCTCTCAATAAGGTCATGTAAACGTGACAGCCACTGTCATAGCCATGACTATACCATAATATAATAAAGATTACCTGTAACTTTTCTCCACGATATATGAATCCCTTTGGGATAAATTCTGAAAATGAATGCCCAGTGATCAAAAAATAGTTGAAAGTTGAGTGAAGATTCAACCTGTTTAGTAGTATGCAATGGCTGCATACTACATTAAAGATTATGTTTTGTGAACTTAATAGCCCTTAAATAAGAAGTCATCTACCTTTCTAACTAGTATTTGGCGTTATCATTATCTTAGCAACTAGCCTATCTGTCAATTTCATATCATCATAATCAAGTAAACCTATTTATAGAAAACCTTTATCATATGTTTTCACCTATAACTCTGATTATTTTCATCTCCTGGTTTATCATCCCGCTATTGTGATCCTGTGTGCCTGTTCAATAGATACTTTCAACTCACTTCATTCCAATAAGTGCTGTCCATTTTTATTATCTTTTATCTCATATGTAGTGTTTATCTCATTCTCTGACAAGTATTAGTAGAGACAAAGTCAATCCTTCTTTCCTGCCACTTTTTTAGGTAAGACGCATCTTTTTTGTAAATTAAGTTGTAACACAGACTTTCCCATTTCTGGTTTAGGTAATTTAAATGCAAAATGTTGTTTTTCTAAAGATAATTTGGCCTAGAAACCTTACTAAAAGTCATACTTTCTAAAGCGTAGAAAAGCTTTTATATTATGATGTTTGTTTCACTTCTAGATATTACAATTACTTCTTAAATAAAATGACATGCAATTTGCATTCAAAAAGTTAAACTTTTTTGATTACTCTGAGATAAAAACCATGCCTTTTTCAAATTGATCTCACTTAATTTATCCTTGCAGTTAGTGGCTATTAAATGTAAAAGCGTAGATTTAAACTATACTATCACATATTAATAACACTTCTGTAAATCCTGGGAGCAACCCCTCCACCTCAACAAAGAAGAGCTTTTGCACAGAACCAAGAGCGGCCTATGAAGGCTTCTGCCCCCTCATCACCAAGGGCAATTTAACACATGTGGTTTATGAGCAGTAGGTCACTGCCTATCCTTTGAAGGTTTCCGCCCTTTTGATCCTTCCTACCACCAAGAAGTTGGTGGTTAGGATCAAGAGGCTGTTCAGAGAGGTGGTGTAGGACAGATGTCCCCACCAGAAGGTAGTTTGTTACCCCCCCTCAACGTTCCATCTCCAAAGAACAGGGTTGAGTTTCTCTAAGGGTTAGAGGCTGAAATCAAACCTGAGTAAATCAATTTCTTGAATTAAGGTTTGAGAGATAAACCCACCTTCCAACTTAGGCAATGGAACAGTAAGTCTTCTCCCAACAGTTTCAGGCATATCAAATCCATTTGAATACATTGGAACTGGCCCTAATATCCCTGGCCATGGGCGCACCCCTCATAATGTTCAATTCACCTGCCTGGCAGCATTTAGGCCACAAAAAATGTAATTTCAAAGTAATCTGAAAAGAAGGAGGGGTAAAATACCCGCACACATCAGATTCAATTTTAGTACAATTTATCATAGTGTGTTTAATTCTTGGATCCCTCTCAGCACTGGGGATTGGTGGCCCCAATGCCCACCCCTTTATTACCCATAAAATTTATAAGGCAGCAGTCCTCAACAGGTTCTTCTGTTACTCCACTTTCAGTTTCCACTTCCATTTTTTTATTAAATAAGATCTTGAAATCCAATTTTATTTTTAAATCTAAATTTTTGGTGTCAATAAACATCTATGTTGTCCAATTTTGGGTTTACATGGTTATTATTACATTCTCCCCCTCAAAACCTGCCAAACTTTGTGGATGGTTGTACCAGCGGTGTTCTGGATGTAGCTATGGGCAGTAACTTATCCTAAGCGGCAGTTCATTTTTAACTTCATCAGCAAGCTCCATGAAAACTTCCTTAAAATTTATACATTAAAATGTGATAATTTATTATATATACTCATGATCTGAGATAATGTGGAAACCTTTTCTTTAGCTTATACCAAAAAAGCATAGTATTTTCTAAATATTTACAGTAGTTTATTATTGCTTGAGGATTTAAATATGAAGAGTAAAATAAATGAAGAGCTAATTTAAGATTGGATGTAGACTTTAGGGAAGGTTTAATTGCATCTAGTATTTTAAGCTTAAGTAGTTTATTAGCGCTATGGTACTTCATGCAATAGTAGAAGCTAATTTAGTTCTTAGAAAGCGCATAGCAAATAACATTACTTGAATTTTCATGCCTTCATCATAAAATATTTAGATAGCTTCATCTATAAATACATCTACAAATATGAGCTATGATACTATATTATACTCAAGTATATAGATAAGTTTAAGTTTGATTGGAACACTCAGCTAGATAAAAATATCTATAACCAAAAATCTCATCTAAAGAAGTTAATAGATCTACCACTTTAAACTTTGATTAGCAATAACTAAAAGTTCTCTTTATGATATTCCATGTTATAAGCTGTTTAAAAGTTAGGTTTCACAATTCTCTAGATTCAAACAAACCTTTTAGTATAAACTTACATGGGTTATATAGTACTACTATGCCATAACTATAAATTGGCAGTCATTTTAAGCGCTTACTATTAAGCACATAAAACTGTTTGTTTGCTTGATCAACTTTAACTGGAAAACTCTATAAAAATTGTATTAACCAAACATGTTTATCATGTACTAGCTTCAATTTATAAGATGAGCACGCTAAAACTGCTGCCATTAGCTCTAAACAGTAATATAAATATATTACAGGGTTTTACAGGGCAATATACATTCATTACAAGCCAAAGCGTATATCTTTCATTGGTTTCTGCATCCGTTACAGGCCAAATCATACATTTTTCATTGATTTTCACATCCATTAAAAACTACATCAAAATTTGCCCATTGAGGTAATTGCAGTTTAGTTTTTAATATATACAAAAAAAACTTAAAAAAATATACAAACTGGCCTGTTATAGATGCAAAAATCAATAAAATAGCTACAAATTAGCTTCTAATGAATGTGAAAATTAGCATAAAAAATATGAATTGGGGCAGAAAACTCTTTGTAAATATATGGCTCATTGGCAATGAATAATATAGTAAAAATTTTATCATCAAGGATTTTGCAGTCGTTATTTAAGTTCTAATAAGTATAAGACACTATCTATGAATAAGAAATATTGCCATTGTATTAGATACTAAATTTTATATCAAATATTTACATCTCTTTTTAACATAAGTTTGGTTATAGATATCAGTTCTAACTGATATTTTTAGTTCTAAGCGTACTTAAATGATATTTTAATATTTTTTGGTATAGATAATAATTAGTTAGCTTCATCTTTACATCAAGCATTGTTTAGTAGCCTAAAGTGAACTTAATATGTGCAAACTGCAGTCAGAATTTGGTATATCTTATGGTTAACTGGAGAGGAAAAGAATAAGAGTATAGATCTGGAGGTAGCTAAGCATTGAAAAAACTTAATAAAGTTTGATAGTAATATAACTCTTTAAAATTGACATTTAGTTAACATAACATAAGCAAAAATTATATAAATTTACTTAAAATATTAATCATTATAATTGCTGTTAAAAAATTCTCATTCAATGAATACTTGTACATACAAAAATACACTCTCTTTATTATACACTAGCAGATTTACCCATGCTTCACTACAGTATCTATATAATTTTAGATGATTCAAATGGTTAATTTAAATTTATATTATAAATCAATCACTCTGCCATAACAATTTAGCAAATACCATCAAAACATATAGGATATTCACTTGTTATATATAAAACTTTTTATTTTACTTTAGATTTTCAAAAATTCTTTTTTGGTGCTCATCTACTTCATGTAAGGAACCTACATACTAAATTTCAAGTTTCTAGGTTGGTATTTTTTTTAGAGATTTTGCAATGAGTCAGTCAGTGGTATTAATCTTTTATACTTATAGATAAGATAGATTTTTCTCACTACTATCCATATGGGTCACACATTACTAATTTTAAAGACAAGGAGCCACATGACCCTTTTCTCCCTCCACCATGGGCATCTAACAGTTTGCTATTAATAGCCTATTTAGCTGGTTTAAGTTAGGTTTTGGTGTCAATTTGCTCATTTAAGCCTTCTGGCCCCTTTTATTTTTTATTATTCTCTTTTTAATAATTATATCCTCTGGTCAGTTTACCTTGAATAAACATCTATATAGATTAAAATAAAATGATAAAAAAGTGACTAAATAAAAGTGATTGCACCAGGATTTGAACAACTGACCTTTATAAAATTTAAGTTAAGAGCTAAAAGCTGAGCCAATTATGCTAGAGGTGGTATTTTTAAAATCAATTGGGTTTTTGCTTCAAAGTTTTGATTTAGATTAACTTCTAAAGAGCCAAAGGGCTACTGACCACTTAAAACCATTTAAAATATTGAATCAATCGAATATCTAATTGCTCAGCTGTAACATTATACCGATTACCATCAAAAACCTATAAGATTTTCACTTGCTACATATAAAACTTTTTATTTTAATATGAAAATAATATTTTTTTAAATTCATAAACCTTCGTGGGCATGCACACAATAACTCACCAAAGTTTCATCACAATGGGATGAATGGTATAGTAACGCATACCGGACAAACAAATAAAAATATATTCATTCATTTAAATATATATATATATTAAAACAAGTATATATGAAGCTTATAAGTTTTAATATGCACTAATTTATTGTTTTTGTTGAAGGTAATTAAATTTCTAAATGGAGGACTGAGGGGAATCATCCCATATAAGATGAACCATCAGTGGAAAATGATCTGATGGATTACTCAAGTCAGGGAAGCCTTCTCCAAGGCTTTCTAGTGCTGGCAGAGAAAGCAATTCAGATACTGAGAAAGAGTCAGAACTCTTTTCTGGGATAAAGATATAGTCTAGGGTGGATTTAAATTTATCAGTATAGTTAGTAAATCTGGGCTCATCATTAACCCATCTATCACAAGTATAGGTAGGATCCAGTCTAGCATATGATGAGTAGCAACTAATAAGGCGAGGGTATCTCAAAATAGCATCAAACAGCTCTTTGGATGGAACTAAAGAGCCTAATAACTGAAGCTGAGATAAAAATTTAGCCTTATTTGCTTTAAGCATCAGCAATTCTCCCTGAAGGTCATTTTCTTCATCGTTTTTTCTCTTTCGTTTTGTTCGCACTGCATCTAAAGCTCCAGGTACAATTGAAACCTTTGACTTGGCTAGCTTTATCTTGGCTATACCATCATCTATGGTAGCTATAAGGTTTTGAATCTCCTTCAATTCTATACCCAACCAGTAAGTAAGATGGGATAGTGCTAACCTTGCTTTATTTTGATCTCCCTGTCAATTAAGCTCATATTCATCTTCTCTAGCAACTCAGATATATTTTCCGAATCGGAATGAGTCAATGCACAATACACTAAATCTAGTGGTTGCGAATTCAAATCTAACAACTAAGATACCAATTATGTTAAGTACCTCCGCAAATAATTGCAGAAAGCCCAAGGGCCTCCTTGAACTTTGATACTTCTTTAGTCATAATGAGAGCTTGCCGCAGCCTCTCGTAGTGCCCATCTGGACTCCAGAAGAGGTGACAATTAGCTATAACCACTCCTCTTTGAATCTCAGTTGAGAAGAGTTCGGCCAAAATACCCACGTTTCCTGTTTTTATAGAACGAGGATACTCTGTCTCGTTGTCAAACTCAAGCATGCGATTTTTATTCAGCTTGAATCTATAAAGTCTCAGTTAATTACAAAAATCACTTGAAAATTAAATTAAATTATCCACTTTTGTATCGTCCAAACTAAATTATGGAACAAAGCATTGGTGACCAACAATTCAAAAATTCAAGCTTATAAGAACTATACTCGATATAAGTCAGACATGCTGACAAAGTAAAAATCAAAGCTCAGAATAGTACACAAAAACATTTTAAGTACAATGTCAATCCCATTGCAGGATTAAAAAGCACAAAACAAGCATATTTAAAATTCTCTCGAAAAGCTTAAAAAGGCTTACTTTTTTGACTTGTAAGCAATACAGCATCCTAAAAATGTAAGCACCAACGTTAAGCTTCTCGAATTAATAATAAAAGAGTACAATACCATGCTTTTTCTTATCGTTGGCGTAATATAGATAACAATATCCCATAAGCAGCAGTTGTTCACGGTAAAAGTCTTCAAAGTGGTCTACCTCTTGGAGACACATAATATCAGCGTCAAGCTCTTTTAACTTTTTAATAACCAAACTTCGACGATGTTTCCACTTCAGCGTAACTTGGTCGCAATACGGAAACCAGTTACGACTAATTAAACTTTGCGCCAAGATCTATATAGAGTAACTTATTTCAGTATTTTAAAACAAACTACCGCATAAAATTAACATACTTTACAAAAAAAACCTAGAAGTTGAAGGCAAAATAAATCGAATCAAGTAACACCCGCTTTAGCCAATAAATTACCAAACCGAAAGCTGTTCAATACATTTGTATGCATGAGATTTACATAAGTTAAGATGACCCCACAAACCATAAAACCTAACCGTTTATGAAACAAGAGTAACGGAAAGTAAAGAAAAAGATAGCAAGAGAATAAAAACAAGATGAGTGTTAAGTGAAACCAGATAGACCCAGCTTGAAGGTTAAAGCCTGTGCAAAACTTTTTGTTGCATCAACAAAAAAAGTTGCCAAGAATTATAATTCAACAACAGAATAAACCGATCTTTTAAAAAAAAGCAGAAACAAGAACGTTAAAATAGGAAGTTTGACTACATTATAAGTTAAGATTGAGAATTTGAAAGGGGCGGTATCTCTGGTGATACCATCCTCGTAAGCAACGGGTTTCAGGGGAAGAAAGCTCATTTAAAATAGTAGCTTCTTCAGTTTAATTGTTAGTATATAGATTTTATCCTTGCTGAAACTTAAAATAGGTAAAGATAGCTGCGATTCAAGTTCGCCAATCCCATATTTTAGTGTGAAAATGAAAGTGGCCCTGCGGTAGACGACGCAAATCTAATCACTGAATTCATTCGAGCAGGTTAAAATTCGATTTTTCACAGGAAAATGTTTCCAATAAGATTGTTTTTTGAGCTTTGTATCATTTAGTATACAAAAACTTTATCAGGGTAATTGATTAATTACAATTTATAATCCATAAATAATAGCATAAAGCGTTTATTTTCAACAATTTAATCTTTCTTAAAAGAAATTAAATCAATTAAAATTAGAGTTTATGTGGGACAGCTGTCAGAAAATACACTAAGAACTTTCATAATTTAAATATAGGAATCAAAATTCAGGGTGATCCTATGCTTTAGATTGATATCCTGGTTAAAGAAACCAGTTTTCTCTTTACTTGTGTTGTGGAACTGAGTTCCTCAAATAAACATTACTAATAGTACAAGCAACACTTCAAGCATCATCAAGATTCTAAGTTAAACCAAATCTCTATATATTATTTCTCAAGGGTGTTTTTTTGTCGGTGTGAGATATCTCCCTTAATACTATATCAAAGTTAATGTTTGATATGCCATTTTGAAGATTATTTTTCCCTCTAATGACAAAAAATAAGTAAATTATTATTTTCTTAGTAAAATAAAAAGTTTTATATGTAACAAGTGAAACCTCTATATGTTTTCGATGGTATTCGCTATATTGTTACGGCTGAGCAGGTTGGTATTCGTTTGATTTAATATTTTAGATGGTTTTGTTAATTGGTTAGTAGTCATTTAGCTAATTAGCAAGTTAGCTAATCAAAACTGAATCGAAAACACAAATGATTTTACAAATATCTCCTCAAGCATAATTAGCTCAGCTTTTGGCTCTAACTTAAATTTTATGTAGGTTGGTTGTTCGAATCCTGTCACAATCACTTTTATTTAATTACTTTTTATCATTTAAACTATTTATATAGTATATATTATTTCTCAAAGGTGTTTTTTGTCGTTATGAAATATCTCCCTTAATACTGTATCAAAATTAATGTTTGATACGCCATTTTGAAGATTATTTTCCCTCTAATGACGAAAAATAAGTAAATATCTTAAAATTAATGTTTTCGTTAAAAAATTATATTTTAAAAACTTACATTTTAAAAATTTTATTTAAAAAATTACATTTTAAAAAAACAAGGGTCGCCATCTGGTGGCAATCTGTTTATTTTAACAGTTGCCGGTAATATAAAGTGTCGTGGTGGCGCTAAGTCTCTGAATAGAATAGAATAGAATAAAATAAACGTATAAATAACGTATAAACAACGTATAAACAACGTGTCAATCAAATTAAAACAAGAAATTAATTAATTATAAATATTATTGCATTTGAATTACAAAAAATAAAATTTTTATTTCGAAATATTTGTCACAATATTTGTATATTTACTAATTTTTTATTAATAATTTTTTACAAATTCAAAAGTTTATTAATTAAAAAATTAAATTTTATTTTCGTTATGTTTTTGCCAGTTTGTCATCATTCGTTATTTGCAATAATCTCTATATATTATTTCTCAAAGATGTTTTTTGTCGTTATGAAATATCTCCCTTAATACTGTATCAAAATTAATGTTTGATAAGCCATTTTGAAGATTATTTTTCACTCTAATGACAAAAAATAAGTAAATATCTTAAAATTAATGTTTTCATTAAAATTTAAATTTTAAACCTTATATTTTAAAAAAATTTTATTTAAAAAATTATATATAAAAAGTGTAGTGGTGGCACTGAAGTCTCTGAATAGAATAGAATAGTATAAACAACTTATAAATAACGTGTCAATCAAATTAAAACAAGTAAGCAATACAGCATTTGCAAAAGCAGTGGAGCACTATTCTAACCTCAATAATATTGAGGTAGCAAGCGTTTGTTTTCATATTTTTTGATAAAAAAATTAGTAAATTATTTTATAAAAAAATTAGTAAGTTTTTTGATAAAAAATTAGTAGATATACAAATAATATGAAAAATATTTATTGCATTTGAATTGCAAAAAATAAATTTTTATTTCGAAATATTTGTCACAATATTTGTATATTTATTAACGTTTTACTAATAATTTTTTTACAACTTTAAAATTGGTTTTCTTAGAAAAATAAATTTTATTTTTGTTATGTTTTTGCCAGTTTATCATCATTCGTTGTTTGCAATAATCTATTTTTATTGATTAAGTGCTATCCATAGGGTAGTTGTATAAGGAAACCTATTGCCTGAAGTGATGCGAAGTATTCACATGGGTTACCTAGTTTATATAAATTCTTGATCCTGCAGTTCAATTTGGTCCAATTCCCTGAATTCCAGGATTCTAATAAAATCATGATATTTATACAAGTAGAACTAAGTTATATGAAACCCATTTATTTAGTGATCTTAAGTAAGCTATTTATTCTAGCTTCGTCTTTAAATGATAAAAGGAAAATAAATATTACGTGATGGCTTTTTAAAAAAATAAAATGAGGTGAAATAGGAGGATTGATATGCACAAAATTTACTAGATTTAAAAGACTTGTATGAATTTACATATGGCAGGGAGGTTTCACCTGTTTGGATTTCAGATGTCAATAAGAATGTTGTAGGATCACAAAACAGTAGGTTGTATAAGTTCAAACAGTTGCCTATAAATATACATCACTCTATTTTTAAATGACTAAAAGTATCTAGGCACCTATGATTCTTCAAAAATAACTATATAAAGCTTACTAAATCCTAAGTATTCTACCATATTGCTTAATTAAACAGCATACTATTAGATTTCTTTAGAAGCTTCAAAGATATGTAAAAAAAGGTTTATGTTTATAAATTCTTTTTGTTTATCATAATTAGCTAACATTAAGTATAGGTTCCAATTAACCACGTATAGTATTAAGTATATCTTTAAAGTTTTGTGATGAGTGATTACTCTTAAATCTTCTATCTTAGGTTCTGTATCATATATCTGAACTTTTATGAGTTAACCACTATACATTTGTAATGTATTATTTTATATCTTTGCATACTAATTCTAAAGTACTTGGAGTGGGTAAAATATGGTGTTAGGATGGGGAATAAACCAACCATCTAAGTAAAAATTCAGGGTACCCAAAGATTCTAGCATAAAATATTTAGTAAATAAACAGATAAGGGTAGAATTGTCCTTTTTGTGTACTAACCAAGCTTTTAGCTAAGTAGTAGCAATAACCAAAAATATAGCATATGGGCAGTAATAATCACATTATTTAAAGGATTTATAATTAAGAGGGCTGAGGTACAAATTCTAAAGGTTGAATTTCCAGGGACTTCCTAAATAAGATCTCACCCAATTTTCTATTCAGTTTTGGTGAGCACCTTACAATTTTTCAAAGCAGTGGTAAGTGATCTTTTAGATTGGGATTAGACCCCAACAGCAGAGTAAATTATTCTTTAGATTGGGTTTGAACCCCAACAACAGAGATGATTGATTCTACAGAATGGCTCAAATACAGCGATTTGAGGTGATTGATTCTTTGGATCTGACTAGAATCCTAACAATGCCTCCTACTAGATCTTGGCATAGGGGGATAAAGGTCCCTAATTATTGGCTATGTAACCAATTCACCACATCACCTTGGTACCTCAACAATTAGATGTTCATTTACCCTTTTACAAATGATTTTGCAAGGTTTGACCAATTTTTTTAGTACTAGATGGTCCTCAAGGTTTGACCAATTAAAAGCCAATTTATTGTATCTTCTACCTGGGTGGTGATGGTAAAAAGAATTAAATCACCTAGCTATAAAATATTTAGGAGGCAATTTTTTTTGTTGAACTATATAGTTTTTCAGGAGTTGGTAATAGACAATTTCTCCAAGGTCAGAGCCTAAGACTGGAATGATTTCACTAGCAGTAACTTTCATGATAACTTCACGTTTTTGGTCAAGGCATGGTTTAACCTATATTGTACTTTGGTGGACAATTGAAGCTTCCTTCCATACCAAGCTTGAAAGTAGGACAGTTTTATTATTTGATGGTGGCTAATTTGGCAAGCCAAATAGATTGGGTACATATATTGATAATGTAAAGGGTCAGTCAAGGACAATTTTCAAAGAATTGAAATTAAAGTTGCATTAACTCACTCTATTGTCTCATCAGTTGCAGAGTATAGGGGTTGGTGAATACTTGATTAGATCCCATTAAAGCAATTATTACTGCACCAGTGATGACCAGAATTTTGTCCAATATCTGAGAGAATTATGTTAAGCACCCTTATTGGGTGATGTTACAATTATATAAAAACAATGCGGTAGTTTTGGCAGAAACTGAGGAAAAGGATGTGGCCTTAATCCATTTAGTGAGATGATCTATGGCTAGCAAGATGAATCAATGGCCATTGGATGCTCAAAATAGAGGGCCTACAACATTGATATTAACTGTGTGATTAGGGTTTAAAGGAGGGACTACTTATGTTGGGGGCAAGGAGTAGGGCCATCTTAAATTTTTCACACTAATCAGGAATCTAATACATTGTGTATAGTGGGGAACATCACTTCCCAATAGCACTGAGATTGAGCCATATATAGGTTTTTTGAATTCCTCATGAGTGCCTTGTAGTTGTCCTTCTAAAATAATATAAGTTTGTTTGAAGGAAAAAAATGTGGTAGCTAATTGGTTGGTACTAGTTTGTAGAGATAACCATCACAAATTTGAGTGTTCAATGACCTTTTTTTCTAACTCTATTTGTATTGAGAAAATATTTTTTCCATATCTGAGGTTGGCTTAGGAGATTGTAGTGCCATCAATCTCAGGTTTAGATAGAGTTAAGAAGGGTAATCTGGACAAAGAATCCGTGTTATAGTGTATTGGTCTTGGGTTGATGGATTATAAATAAATCATAATTTTAGAACTTTAAAGCCCAATGATCCAGGAGACCATCATGATATTCCATTTTTTGGATACATTGTAAGTATGCATGATCATTAATTATAGTGAAGTAGACCTATATAAACAGTTTGGAAATGTTTAGTGGGCAATAAGGCAGTCAAGCACTCACATTCCATTAAACTATAATTTTATTCAGCTTTATATAATGTTATGTTGTAATAGGCGATGTGATAGTCCACTAAAAATCATCATGTTAGTATAGTATAGTTCCTATTAGCAATGTTGTTAGTGTCAATGATAATTATAAATGTTATTATGTGTGGGATGCATAAGAATGAGGGAATGAGTGAGAGCTAAGCGTAATTTATTGAGGGATCAATATTGTTCTTTCCCCATTGGAAAAAAACTCCCTTATTTAACAAATAGACTGAGGGTTTGAACATATCTGCAAAATAAGTAATGTATTGTCAGTAATATCCGGCCATTTCTAAGAAACCTGTACATTTCAACGGGACTTAGGGTGTGACTCTAAGATATGGCTGTGACTTTGTTAATTTGTATATAAATTCCTTCATAACTTATGTTATGAACCAGAAAAATTCATTTTTCTTTAAAAAACATTTAAATGGGTTTAGTTTTAATGAAGAAATCTATATTTGCTGGAAGGCATCCCCTAAGGTGATCTAAATGAGAAGTAAAAGTTTACAAAAAGATGAATATGCCACAAAGGTAGACCAGCATACAGAATCATTTAATACCCCTAATAGGCATCCATTGCTCTTTGACTGGTAGAAGGGCATTACATAGCCACTGCAGCATCTTCTTAGGTTCAAACAGCCCTTCACTAAAAAAGAGCAGATTTTTTGCACTCTTTGAGGGGATTGATCAATATGCCAGTGCACTGGTGAGGTTCATCACATAAAGTTACTTCACTCTAAACATCAAACATAAAGAGTCATCTATATAAGGAAGGGGTAACTATCCTTTTGATTGATGGAATTTAGGAGTCAATAGTCTACTACAACCCAATTATGTTCATCCTTTTTTCAGATTGTTAGCAGAGGTAAGCCCAAGGGCTTTTAGATGGTACAAGTATTCTGTCCTCTAATAATTGCTTTTGTTTGTGAGCCACTTTTACCTTCTCTACTTTGAACTTCCAAAGAAATCAAGCTTCGATAGGGGATAAGTTGGTTCCACTTGATAGATGATTCAGACATTTTCTCATAATTTCCAGGTCCTTTAGAAAATTAACTTTATATTCTTCTAATAGGGCTGCTACATCTTGATGTTGGTCTGGAGAAGGGGTGTCCCCAGTTTTACCTTTGACTAGGGAAGTTTTGGTAGGCGAGTTAAACACTAATTTTTTAGAGTGCCAATTCCGTTTACATATATAATATGGTAATGGGACATGGTTGACATGTGCAATGGAAATTATGCTGTAGGATATAAAGATTCTATATGGTTAAGTTGATTAGTAAAATAAAGATAGAGCTTTCATAAGCGGGGTCTAGAATCCCAAGACAAGTCAAAGATTCTTTGGTAGAATGGTTGGTTTTTCATATGTTTCTAGAACATTAATAGAGGTATATGAATTTGAACTTGTAAGTCCACCACTGCTTGATAGCGTGGAAGGTACTAAAAGAATGAAGGCATAGAGCGGAATTCTATCATTAGCATTAATATTTTCAGGTGGCAATTTTAATTTGGAAATTTTAAGTTAATATTATTTATAAAAGATAGAGGTAGGATACTAAATGAGACATGAACGCTTCTTGGAAACCCCCTTGTTTTTGGATGGGAGATTGAATAGCAGTGATACCTGATATCCCAGAAAAGTGATATATTTTTTTATGAATGATTATACAATTCAATTTACTCATTAGTTAAACTAAAATGAGTAGTTCATAAATACTGTTTTAAGGCAATAGCAGGAGTGGGGATCAGAAGTATTCCAAACCTAAGGAGCAAGGCTGAGCAAACTTCAATTTGGTTAGTGGTCTGAGCTCTCACTGTTCTGTATTCAGCCTTGTAGAACAAATCAGGATCTATTTTAATCTTTATAAAAATCTTTAGTAAGCAAAGCTAACTGGGGAACAGTATCTACTATGAACAAAACTCCAAATCTGTTGACTACCACTTATAATTGCACAACTTAATTTCCAAAAAGGTATTAATTGTTATAAGACAGTTAGAAGGAATGTGAAGCGAGGCTAACGGAGGTTTTTGGTTAGACAAACTTGAAAGTTTGAAACTTTCTTAAAAGTTCTTTTAATTATAGCATGGTTTTTGCTAGTAAAGCTGACTGTATTTTGTTTTGGTGATAGTTTATAAGACAAAAAGAAAGGCTTTGGTCTCTTTTTACATGAATAGAAGTAGGAAAATTACTTCAATGATGGTTAGTATAAAGCATCTGGAAATACTAAGCATAGAACTGGCATGTTGAGGCGTACATGATGTGTCAGAAGGGGGATTATTTTTCACTAAGCTGACCAACTTTTGCATTGTCATTCTGAGGGTGATGGAAGCAAATATCTACAGTGTTTGGTATGCTTATAGTGACGCAGTACTTTCTCTGGGTAGTTTAGAAAGGCGTCACAGCTATAAAGTGGGTTCAAGCTTCAGGTGCATAATGAAAAGGTTCAGCAGTCTTGATGAGATCAGGAGATTCCTCATAAGGGCTCCTTTAATGTGCAGTAGCGAGGTAAGATTTTGCTAACAGCATTAAGGTACAACTGGATATTGGTTATGGTTTGGAATGCGGATAAAGCAGCTGTGATGGCGCTGTCCAAAGTGACTAAATAACTTGCAACCAAAGTTTAAGCATCATGATTAGTTCCTCAATAAATCTCCACGATAGAATCTTCTCAATTGAGGATAATTCCCATAAAAGTCTGTTTTGGCTTGCTAAAACTTAATTACTCCTAAACTCTCTAATTAGCGCGATCTTATCATTGGACCAATTATGGCAATTCATTGAGTGTGGGATCATAATATATTGGCAACTTAATTGAGGCAACTGGATAGACACTTGAGTTTTCAATAAACAGTAGCCTCCTCAAAAGCACTCTCATAATAGTACAGGAAGGGAAAGATGCTTTCTTCTCCTAAGACAATTAGCTTTAATAGAGGGCTTATATGTTTTGCCAGAGGGATGATGGGTTAAAGTAATGGATTGACGCGGGAGGTACATATTCAGCCTGAGAGGATTTGGTGTCAAAAAATATTAGTGCGGTTAAATGGAATCTACTTGCTGTTGCATTTAATTCATATTGTCAATAACAAGGTTGATTCACTAATGGATTTATACTGTATGTAGTTATCTTTCTTTTGTTAAGCTCAATTTTTAAATCAAAAGTGACCAAAACAAGACCAGAGAGAATATCCCGCCTGCTAGTGTGCTACTGCATCTATAGAGCAGTACCCCACGGCCCTTAACCCCAGTGAAAGTAGGAATCTCCACCCATCATTGCTAAGCACAAAGAAACGGACAGCCTGCTTCCGCTCCAACTGGTTTTATATAAGCATCATAAAGTATGCTGTGATGGAGAAACAATCCAACAGATGACTTTCTGCCAACTCCACCCGCAGGAATATTGTCAACTATGTCCAATCTTCTCAAAACGAAGTGGCACCTGCTCCTGCACCTAAACAGGCACAAATTTAGGGAATAAAACTTTTTTAAAGCATGCTGAAGGAGAAAAGGGAATCGCCAGATCAATTCCTGCAGCTGACGCCCATGCTATTATCATTGATGGTACCCAAATGAATCAGGATGAATTGGCAATCCTTAGTGTACACCGCTCCTGTTATTTTTAAAATGTCGTTAATGGAGGTACAAACCAAATTAACAAAAACCGCAGCTCATCTGGGATGCAAGGTCTCCCCCAGTGGTAGAGTCAACACCTACTTCCCATAGTAAGCCCATTGAATTACCAAAGAGAGTTCTGGGGGTGCAGGAAACCAAGTCTATCAGTCACAGAATATTTTCTGGCAGATCTCAACCTGTCCGCATGACTTATTGCACTCTAAAATTTCTGGCCAAAAATCCTGATGATGTTATGATTGAATTTAGGGTACAAATCTGACACAATCCACCCAGAGTGCTCGCCAAATTTCTTGGATCTTATCCCTGACAAAACTTCAGTTAATTTGGGTTGAATCCCCGCCAAAAAACAATCCACTCACCTACAAAATTAATAGGTAGCATTCCTGACAAATTTCATTCAAGGGGGGGGGCTACCACCCAATTTTTACTGCTTGCTCACCCAATAAAGTGGGCTATGACCTTGAAGGATCAGAAAACCAGCTTAATTTGTTGAAATAAATTAAGGATATTGCCAGAGGAATCCGCCACTGCCACTGCAGTCAAGCTTTCATCCAGACTACCCTCAAAGTATACGCCCATGCAAAAAGATATGCTTGTGCATTGTGACATGTCCTCCCATGATATTAAGCAGTGGGAGGCACTTCAGTTCCCAAAATCCACGGCTATTCAATGTATTAAAAAGACATTATGCTCTCCATACTGCTATTTGGAGAAACCATAAGTTCTCCGCTGGGGCCACCAAACGCTGACTAGATACCCACAACTTTCTGGACATGAAGGCATTATTTCAAATTGTCAAGGGTTTGTACCATAGATGCGCTTAAGTGGATGAAACTTCCACCAACCATCTACTTTAGAGGCCACCGTCTGAGAGGTTCTATAGTCTGTGGATGCAAAATCCTGGATAGAAGCCAACATTGATCTCCACAAAGCGTTGGATTACACCAAAGCTGGATATCATCAAAATCGCCCAGGCTTTCAGGAGTTTGGGCCTCCTATTGATGGACCTTACCTTCTATGTGAAACACTTTCCAAAAGTTTCAACCGCCATTGAATGGTCTCACAACACCCTTCCTGTTGATGTAAAAAAAGAATGGTATAACAAAATGTTCTCCTCAAGGAGGTTCTACCATGGATTGTGGCTGATTCCAAGGCTACCAAAGCCTTACACTGGTCATATACCTTCATTTCACCGGTGACTACATCTAACCTGTTGAAGGTAGGCTGGACAAAGGAGAAGGCGGTAGAGTGGGGTTCCTTTCAGGATTGGTCGGTGGAAGAAGCCATCAACTGGTGTGCCAACGGGTTCACACCACTGGAAATGATATATAGGTTCTTAGATGGCACCAATATCAAGATGGTTTGAGGGTGGGCAGACATGGGGTAACTAATCTAATCCATGAAACCATCCATGTACTCACATTCCCCAGTGCAAAATGGAAAATCTGGTGGGACTTCGCCATACTTGCTGAGGCGGCCTATTGGGATGCAGTGAAATTTATTTCTGAAACCAACCAGCAGTGGATGTAACATGAGATTTTTCCACATTAAGCAGCGGCAATGAGGGGGATACACCACCTGACCTTGAGTGCAAGTGGCTCAAGGTGGGCATTAGGATTGAGACCATCCATGACTGGAAACAGTTGTTGCCAGTACCATCCATTGCCATCCCATACACCGCCAAAGTCTTTTCTCCCAGGGAAGCATTCCAGTGGAGCGAAGTGAATGTACTGGTGGAAACGGCAAGAGTGTTCACCAACGTGGTTGGAAGAGCATCACAGTGAAGGACTGGTGCTAGATGAACTTGATTACACTGGAAGTTCCTACAACAGTACCTCCACTCAATGTGTAGTCCTGAAGCCGCCTTCCACTGGTACCATCTGGGGTTCTCCCTGACTGATGCCCTCGGCTAGCCAAACCTAAGGATTGGAGCATCAATGGCCAAGAATATTAACCTCTGTGGTATAAACACTATCCAGGTTGAATAATTCTTGAATTGAGGGTTCAACCTTGATAAATTTCTATCTGGATAACGAAGTACAAAACTCCTTCTGACGCCCTGAAGCCCACTCAAAAAATAAGTCAAATAGTATCACGGCAGCCCAGTCCAATGAGAAATTCGTGGAATGGTGCTGGGAGCCACATCAGCTACATCTGTCAGCTTATCAGCGGAGGATTTACAGATCAGCAAGCACTTAAGTCATACCTAAAAGATATTATTTGAATCCACCTGCAGCTGATGAAGGAGGAGGAGTGGTCCAATTTGATAATATCGATTTACTAAGAACTTGATGAGGTCTTGATGGGTGGCAACTTTGACCATCATTGGGTGCCTGAACGCGAGTACACTGACATCATGATCTCAGGAAATCTTGACCAAAAAACTCCTGGAAGTTGGAATCAATATAATATATACCTGCAAACAGAACCCACCCGTTACCTGAACCAAACCGCCCAGTGGGTTACATTTTAAAACCTACTGATGGATAAGTAAAAGTAATGGGTCCATGAAGCGATCTGCGCCAGTCTCTTGTATTATGGGGAGGTTTAGGAGTTCAGACAGACTGATGCAATTATATCACTAAGTGCCTTCACTCTTGCACCGTGGATGCGCTATATAAAATGGTCCTTTAGATAAATTTAAATAATATCGCCTTTCCTTGATTCATCTGCTTGCCTAGTCTTATCTGCTTTGTGTATGTAGAACAGGAAGATGCCAAATAGGTATGCTGGGTTCGTTAACAGAACGGCCACTTAATGGCATAGTGCCATTATAAAAAGGGGAAACGCCCCACAAATTTGACTATGACCTTGTTGGCGGCGTCACCAACGTCAGGGAAAAACCTTCCTCCATCCCAAAGCCAAGGAATGGCTCCCGCGGAACCTTATAAAGGTTGTGGACATGAAGCGTCATAAACAGGAGCTGAACGTTACCTATAAGGAAGCGTGGGAGCAGAAAGAGACCAGCCAACCTAAAGCAGATGATGAACCCTTCATGAACCCAACCCATAGGCATAAAAAATGTATGAGGGGACAGGCCCTTATCCAGTTGCACCACGCCCATCCAAACTGAGTAGACGGTTTAGGAGGAAGTGCGCTGGCAAAAAGCCATCCCCAAAAAGTCATTTAAGAGGGGCCAACCACCATTAGATACTACAAATTCAGCAAATGAGCCCACCAAGCAAAAATTGGGTTAGAAGTTGCACACAACGATTGGCAAAAAAGCCTAGTGTTGACAACTAATTACCCTCTGGGGGTGTCACATAACTAGAGTCAGCTGAACGCGCTCCAGTTATAAATATCTCATTCTGCTGAAATATAATAGTGGGTCTAGTAATTGTTTTCCAAGTGTTACCATTACTTCCATTCAATCTGAAGTATCAAAAGTGCTCCCTAAGTTAGTGCCCAAACTGTTGCCATTATCAATTGACAAGGAGATGGGGATGGAAGGTGAATTTCCAGAGAAGAAAATGACCAGCAAAAAAAATTTAATGCCTACCAACCGCCCTCACAAAGCGCCACCTACCTCACACTCACCCTCAGCAAAATCAGCAACCAATGATCCAACCTCCATTTGTGGCTCAATTTATAACCTGGACATACCCAATAAAATCATACCCGTGGGTTGAGCAACTGGAAAAGATTATAGTTACCACAAATGCTAGGGGGATTGCGAGCATTCAGACAAGGAGGAGATAGATACACCATTTTAAAACCAAAAATATAATAGATATAATTTTAATTTCAGAACGCAGCCAGAAAAAAAGAAATGGTGCCAAACTAAAACAAGATGCAACAAGCCACCCGTGGTCTCTTCAGATCTGGTGTTAAGTCCTTTGGACGGATCATATGGCCATGGTTGCACTAACAAGAACATAGCCCTGGTATTCATGGAGGAGACTCATGCTAGATGGATCTTAGTGGCCACCGTCACAGATAGGGAAACCAGAAAGAGCCTCTGAGTGATTGCGGTGTATTCCTCACTGAAGCCTCACAAAAACCAAACCTTTTTGGAAATTCTTATTAGAAGTGCAACTGATGACGCAAAGGTCATAGTCAGAGATCTGAACTGAAGGATGAATGTGAGTCAGGATATGTTCACAACAAGTGAGCGCCCCAACTGTAAGGCCAAGGATATGCTAGAGTACCTGGTCAAGTTGGGGATGTGCCTTACATTTGATGAAGAGGATGATGCCCCTGCTAACCTCACAAGGTGGCCATATGATTCCGGTGGAGCACAGAAGACAGGTTCTCGCCTGGAATACACGCTCCTGTCATCTGACCTCAAGCTGCTGACATATAATAGTGAAGTCAGCATTAGCTCTGAAAGTGACCATATGATTGTTCATGTGGAAAGTGACCTGAATGGACCCCTGAATCGCCAGGAATGGCAGATTGTACCAGTAATGCTGAGGGATGGTGAATGGCGATGCACAATTGAAACTGAATTTGATTGGCTTGTTACTTACTTGAACCAACAAGCAGTAATTGAACCCTGGAAGGATGAGTCCAAGTTAAGGAGAAGATCAAGCATGATAGTGTGAAGTTCAAGAAAGCCAAAACATACAAAAGAACTGTGTTAAAATCTTAGGCATAGTTGGTTGCTTGCTTCTAGCCCTAGATTTCAACTGCACATATTAATGAATCCTTGCATTGATTATTTTTTGGATTTGATAGACTGGGGCAATAATAGTATGAAGACTATTATTATTGTTGATTGCCCAAAAACAACGTTGAGAGTATTGCCCAACGCTAAACAGGTGCTTCTTCATTTTGAAGATGTTCTGGTACTGGTAGGGAACACTTTACCTATTCTCTTCTTGCAGAGCCAAGTGGAGACTTGATAGTAAAACCCAAGAATATCGGATCCTTGCACTATTTTCTTAAGAGTAATGTTAAAACAACCAATGTTAAAACAATTAAGTTACTATCAAGTTTTTGTCTGCTGTTTATTAGGGAATAATTTGAGGTTTTTATAGTTATAATTGGCACACAACTTTTCAGCTGTTCGCTGGAAATTATTTGTGATCCTATACTGGCTTGACCCTCAAGTGTTAGGCACCAAATCTCATCAGGTACCATTGCCTTGAATTTATTAGGCAGCATAATCCTTGGGTGTTCAGCAACTAAACAATTGGTATTAGGGACTTGAAACCAATTGTTTTGGCCAATGACAATTCTACTCTTCCTCCGGCATTCAAACACTTTGGTAGTTTTTGACAACTCCAATTCATTCCACTCTAAACGATTCCCTATGTTTCAATATCAGGTGTTATTCCCATATTGAAGATTTGTTTGATTTTGTTGGGATGATTCCTGACAATAATCTCATCAGTTGGCGGCCTCAAATATCATTGGAGATGATTCCTGATAATAATTCACTAGTTGGTGACCTCTAATATCATCAGGGATGATGCTCAACAACTATCCCTTGAATTGGCCGCTGTTGCCAATTCTATACGATTATAACTTAGTCATAAAATCTATTCATCAGTTAAAAGGTTGGATTATGTGGTCAAATGAAATTCTGACATATCCCCCTATTGACCAGAATATCCAATGGAAGATAGAGCCCTCAGGAATGGAAGCCACCTTAGCTTGAGCTCATATTTGGTTTTTCATATCTCTATGTCCTCAGCAGAGTGCAGCTCTGTCCGCACTCAAAGCCCATATGCTCTGCTCAGCTTTATTGACTTCTTGTCCTTGATTGCTACCCATTGCCACCTCTTCTCAAGTGTGGTTCCCATGAAATCATGCTGCGTTAGTCCCATCTTCACATCTTTTGCTAAAAGATCAACAGGTCCACCTGTAAAAACCTCAGGATGGGTCTCATTGGCACTTTGCCACCTGTACAACCCCCAGGACGGGTTTTAACCTTTTGTTGATATGGACTATTCCAGCGGATCTAGTTTCGCCTGTCCTGATCCTGCCAATATCTCAGGACTTTTGCCCGTTATTTTGTCCCTTCCTCCACGCTTGGTAGGTGGGAATATCACCAGATGCATCGCTGCTCAAATAAAAGTCAGGTTTTAATATTTTTTACTTTTATATTTTATTGCATCTTTTTATCTTTTTTTATATTTATATTTTTTCTTAAGCCCAATACTTTAAGTTTTTTGTGTAGACCTATTGAATATTTGACCATCTTCAATATTCCTTATCATATAGGCATCATTTGCCAATTTGATAATTTATAATGATCTCATCCATAGGGCATCCAACTTATTTTTCCTCCCAAACCTATGGGTATTGCATTAGGCTACCCTATTGCCCACATGGTATTTTTTCAACAAAGACCAATTCTGGTCATCTATTTTCTTCATGTTAATTCTTCTTTTCATTGTCATTTCAAATGCCTGAGATTATAATTCAATCAGGATATTGGCCAGTCGGGATAGATATTATTTGGCACTCATCCCCAAAGATGGCTCTACTGTTAAATACAGTATTAGCAGTAATGCGTCTTTTCACCCATAAAAATTTGAACAGCATTTTCTCAGTCACCATCTCATTGCATAAACCTTAAGGCATTCTGGTCAGCTGGTATAGTCCTTGTGCGGTAAGTATCACACTCTTTTACTGATCTTCTTTTTGGCAAATTGATTTGCCAATAGCCCAATATCAGTTCCATAGCCAAAAAGTATTTTGCCTCCCCCAGGCGATCAAGTGCATCATCAATTTGAGGCAGCAGGTTTAAGTTCAACTTGATCTTATTTTTTTGGCATTATTTGCCAACTTGAACGTTTGATTAATTCAAGATCAACTGACTTCATCCACTATTCTCTGGATTAATCGCCTTATATTTCTGATCTCATAAAGCCTTGGTATTTCTCATGGTGGACCCAGTTGCAACCCAAGCTGACCTGCCAACAACTTTATTCCATGTAGATATCAGGCGGAACAGGTTCTCTTGCAGTGCTAGATAGTTCCACATCTAGACTGCAAGGCCTTTTCTGAATTTTTAGCAGTTTCATCCTCCTCTTGAGAAATCACAACATTTACAAATCGTCGTGATTTCTTCTCCCAAATTTGGGCAGCAAATTGTCCCATTGCTCCATTTTTCCAATAGTGGTTGTTTGACTTATCCTTCTACTTGGATCCATTGGGGTTTTTCCCCATTATGACTTGATTCTGCTGAATAATAACTTTCTCAATGCTCAATGGAATTTAATCTTCTAATTTCACTTTAATTTGATCATCCTCAGATAAAATTTCATTATAAAATTAATTGGGCACATCAAAAGTTGCTCCCAACATCTTCATATGGTCCATCATCTGTGAGGCTGTTATTTCAGTTACTAGTGCTGCTGTCATATTTTGATGCAATTTGCAGTAGGGCTGAAGTGCCACCTGCATGGCTATGCGTGCATCAAAGTCATTTAGCACTTTTTCCCCTGCCAAGATCTGGGCTTATTGGTAAAACTGGTTGGCGAAACTAGCCAGGGTCTTATATTTGCAAAATTGGGATACCCATGAACTCTTGTTTACAATATACCATCCGAGTAGGGCTTCCAAGCTCCAACATAATAGCTGCTTTTGCTTCTGCATATGACCAGTTGTCCCATTGAGGTGGGGTAGCACCAGATTCTGGCAATCAGTGCTAAGACAGTTCATTATGGTCACTGGTTTTTGATGGTCTGCATAATTAAACATGGTCATGTCAAACAAGCAGAAAAACGCCAAGGTATTATCCAAATGGAAGGTGGGAAATTTTGGTGTATTTCAAAATTCCTCAGTTGCTCCGCTCATTGAAGATCTTGGCCCAGCTACTTGAAAAGCCATAGGGGTGGCTTTGAGAGTCATTTCTGACACACCAGTGAATGGTTTGGGTATATTTCAGGGTGGAGAGGTTTTTTGATTGGAGTTTTGCTTGCCTTTACATTGGCCTCATTGCCTTGAATTGCTCACACTCACATTTGTGTTTTTTAAAATCCTTGAAATGCTTGGTCATTTTTGACATCTCCTCATGAAACCACCAGATGCATTCTCAATCTGCTTTCTATTCAGTTTTTGAAATAAAATTTCTTTGACAAGTTCGCTTTCTTTCCGCTTCAAAGAGGCAACATTTCCACACAGGTCATTATTCACCATTCTTAATTGTTCAATCATCTCTTCCGCCTTGATCATACGCTCCTCTAAGGTACTAACATCGGCTTGAGATGCCAAGCTGAGCTCATTTTGATTGACAGCCTGTAGTTCCACCCAGAGCTTCAGAAGCTCTTCCTTATATAATAGTTATATTGGCTTTTAACAACTCAACTACCCCTGTAGTGAGCACTAATGTTTGAATCTTGGGCTTGGTTGGTTGCCCGCTTCTGGCCCTAGATTTCAACTGCACAGGTTCATGGATCCTTGTGTTGATTACTGATTGAAATTGATAGACTGGGGCAATGATAGTATGAATACTATTATTATTGTTGATTGCCCAAAAGCCACGTTAATAGTATTGTTCAACGATAAAAAGGTGATTCTTCATTTTGAAGATGTTCTGGTACTGGTAGGGAACACTTTCCCTATTATCTTCTCGCAGAGCCAAGTGGAGACTTGATAGTAAAACCCAAGAATATCTGATCCTTGCACTATTTTCTTGAGAGTAATGTTAAAACAACCAATGTTAAAAACAACTAAGTTATTATCAAGTTTTTGTTTGCCCTTTATCAAGGAATAATTAGGGGTTTTTATAGTTAGCATTGGCACACAACTTTTCAACTGTCCGCTGGGAATTATTTGTGCTCCTATACTGGTTTGACCCTCAAGTTTTAGACACTGAATCTCGTCAGGTACCATTGCCCTGAGTTTTTTAGACAGCGTAATCCTCAGGTGTTCAGCGATTAAAAATTTAATATTATGGACTAAAAACCAATTGTTTTGGCTGATGACAATTCTACTCTTCCTCCGGCATTCAAGCACTTTGGTAGTTTTTGACAACTCCAATTCATTCTGCTCTGAATGATCCCCTACGATTTGACTATCTGGTGTTATTTCCATATCAAATTATTGCCTGATTTTATCAGGGATAATGCCCGAAAATAATCTCATCAGTTGGTGGCCTCAAATATCACTGGAGATGATGCCTGACAGTAATCCCATCAATTGGCCGCTGTTGCCAATCCTATACAGTTATAACCTTATCATCAAATCTTCTAATTGGTTAAAAGGCTGGATTTTGTGGTCATCTGAAATTCCAACAAACTGCCACCAAAAAGCAGCTGAAAGATTCTCCAAATATTCTGAAGCTTTCCCAGCGGGACAGCAAAGACTGTGGAGTGAGTACTGAACTATGCACAATTGGTATTGAGATTTACTGAACAAACAGGACACTGAGTGCTGTGTGAATGCTACCTATGGGTTTTAAAGCTTTACAGGGATGTTGACCAAAGAGGGCCTGGCTATCTTCAATGAAATCTGATCCAAGGCCAAGATCTGGAAGGTGAAAATTCTTCAGGCACAGTGTCCTCAGACCCTACAATAATCAAACGTGAGATTGAACAAGTTTATGAAAAACTATTCTAGTATTGAGAGATGAGTAAAACAATAACTGAATCCCTTCAAACCTGACAAGATGGCACTAGGGGGCTGCTTGCCAGAAGATGTCCAGAAGTTAACCGCTGAGATCACATTGATTAAGTTAAATGAGCGTTATAAGAGTTGCTAAATAGGAAATTGTCCAAGACCTGACAGTATGTTCATGGAAATTTACAATGCTATCTGAGACCACATTGTGCCGAAGATTACCAGCTAATACAATTCCTGTGTTTGAATCAGCCACCAATTTTCTGAGGCCAGGAGACCCTTATTGTAAACCTGTACAAGAAAGGGCTTTAACCCTTTTGGAACTGGCGCCTGATCACCCTATTGAATGCTGATTCAAAACTTCTACACGCATTCTGCAAATAGGCTTATGGCAATGGCACCACGTACCCTCCATCTGGCCCAGCAAAGGTTCATCAAGGGTCACACCATCTGGGACAGTTTTGGGACCATCCAGAACGTGCTGCAGGACATGCGGGGATCCAAATATGGCTATCTTATGTTTCTCAACATGGAGAGAGCCTATAATCTGGTAGAGTGACCCTTCTTGAACACAGCATTGAAAGTGGTGGGTATCCCCAATGATTTCTGCTCCTTGATCTCAACATTTTATTCCGGTCTTACAACATATATGATTATGGCCAACAGCCTCACAAATAATTTTAGTCAGCTAGGTCTCCGCCAATGCGATCCTATGTCACCAATCCTATTCAGCATCGTGGGCAATATCCTCTTGGCAGCAGTAGATGCGAATCTCCAGGGCCTTGTTCATCACAACCATTGGCTGCTGAAAATGCAAGCCTTTTCCAACGACTCTGTAGTAGGGATAAGCTTTCTATCTGATCTTTAAGGTGCAAATGAACTCTTGAACCTTTACCAATCAGTGACAAATGCAAAAATTAACCTTGATAAAACTGTTATGAAGATTGGCATATCCAACTTCAGCCCACCATCTGATCTAGTGGTGATCAAGAACACCCAGATGATCCACTACCTTGGAATTTTATTCAATGATAAGGGTCTGGTGGTACTTGAAACTGAACAGGAGGTATTGTTGAGTTTGTTGGCCAAAATAGCCTGCTTGAAATATGCGCTCCCCAATCTCAAGGAAAAAGTGCTGGCCATCAACATCTTCTTTCTCTCCAAACTCTCTTGTGTTACCCTCATGTTTCCAATGAGCCCAAACCTGGAGAAGAAGAAAAAAGACTATGCTTCAAACCATACTCTGGTTCAAAGCAAAAGCAGCACCAGTCGCCCTCAATAACCTATTAAAACCAAAGCGTGAAGAGTGAATGGGCCTGCTTGATTTTGAGTCCCACACCCAGAGGATATGGGTCAAGTCCTTCCTCTAAATGGTGCAGACGCACATGCGCTGCCCAACCTTAATGTGGAGCATAAACTGGGCAAGAGCCCAGGGCCTTCAGGAGCCAGTCTCCTCATGCTCCTTGCATGAGTGGATGGCGACCCAAAGACTACCTACCCATAGAGCCTGCTCCTTAATACTGGAAGTTGTTCAATCAAGTTTTTGAGGTTATAAGGTTGGTCATTCAAAGATTTGGCACGTGATTCTGACCAAATTCGTAGGGATTTTAAATACTGTAATTCCATCATGAATCCCGCAACTAGCTGGGAGGAACGTAATTAGATTGGCCACAAATTTAAATGGTAGGCCATCAAAATTCTCTTCAAGTTTGCCCCGTTCAAATATAGAAAACTGCTTTTGAAAGTCAGGCGCAATCAAACTATTCAACCCTGAATCCTCGATAACTGGGAAGCTAAAGATCATGATACAACTACCCCTGAAGGAGCCAATTTTGGCCTTAATTCTCGTCAGATCATATCTAAGCAAAGGTCGGTCACCTGGCAGATCCTGCACCAAGCGTTCAAATCTGGTAAGCATAGCTAACTGGACTATCATTATAAGGACTGCCACATCTGCGATGACCTGGAAGTAGATATTAGCCACCGCTGTTATAAGTGCACCTGTTTCTGCAAGTACTGGTCTACAATGAGGTACTTCCTTTCAGGCGTTAAATCTTCAGAGGAGCTGCACTCATTAAAAGACTTGTTTTTTGCGTCAACCCTACAAACATGCCCAATCCAGATGCATGCCTTCCTTTACCATTATGTATATGGGCTGTACACTCGGCCCTCATTGCCAAAAGCATCAGCAATGAGTGCCCCCACTATAAAGAGTTTGGTGTGGAAGACAATTTGGACCCTTTCCAATCAGCTTCAACAGATCACCAAATTTTTGCACCTTATCCCTAGGTGTTATAAAGCTGCACGCCTGGCTTTCCCTGCTGGATCGCTCAACATATGTGACAAGGCAATGGATCTTTTAAGAGTCCAATGACCTGTAAGCCCATCAGCGTTAGAACAATGGCAAGTGATGGCAATCACTGACATGAAATGGTCAGAGACGCTAGACATCTAGCAGCCCCCTTCCTGGTCCTTTTAATATCAACTGAATCTCTTTTATTCTGCCCTTCCCTCTTACTTTCTTTCGTTTTTTTACTAGCTAAAATTATAAAGTTTCTAAAAAATATGTAGTTGTGCACATCTGTAACTAAAAGCCAATTTGGGGTAAATGTACCATAACAGGTCCAAAACCTGTTTTGGGTAGGAAGAACATAATTTCCTCCATCCTCTCTTATTATTATTTAATTGATGATATGGAGTAAATTAAGAGTTGGGTGGTTATCATGTGGGGTGGTTCCTACTACTGATGAATCTTTTTAGAAAAAATGCTTGGGCTTAATGAAGATCAGTTCTGGAGGCAAAGATCTGGGTCAACTGATTAAAAAATATTTTTAAACTAGAAACTTTTTCCTAAGCTCAATTTGATGCTGTTCGTTAGTAAGGTTTGGTGCTCAACCCTTGCACAGAAACAAGTTAGGTTAACAAGGCTCCGATTTGCCTATGGTGAGGTGATATAGAGATTTAAACATATAAAGGCACTTCATCTCAAGTAAGTTCACACCCTTAGCTATGCGTAATACTGGGTATTGACCAGTTGTACCTGATGTAACAAGAAGTTGAGTCTGTCTTCTAGAATCCTTAAACTGTTACTTGCCCTAGAGGCTCGTGAGGCCCAAGGGCCCAGGTCTGCTTAAAATACCAGAGCTCAGTTGCACCAGGACTTCCAAGGGGTCCAGACATCCCAGGAGTTATGGGAGGGCCAGGTGATTTAGGGCTTCCAGGAGCCCAAAATCCCCAGACATCCCCAGAGGGCTGGAAATTGAGTTTTATATAAAATTCCTGGGGTTTATGAATTAGTTCCTCAATATATGTGATCCAATACCCCAAAAATTTCTTAGAGTCTCAATCTTAGATCATAATTCTGTTGTGCTGATATTGATCTAGTTTTTGAAAATTATTCCAGATCATAAAATTTTTTGGAGAGTTCAGAATGGACATATCTGATTAACCCTTCATTAAAACTAGATAGTAAAGATTATATGTCATTCAAGGAGTTTTCAAATTACAAGTATTGCACTCCAATTCTCTCCACTTATAGTGAAGGCAGAGTTTTTGATTTTTTTGAGTTGAGTATGCAAGATCTCTGATAGGTTAAGGTGCTGGAGTAGCTCTTGATGATGTAATCCTGCCACATGCAACAAATGAAATAGAGTGGTTGGACAAATTGATTTAAGTAGCACTCAGTAAGGTTTACTCAACTTGATCAATGGTAAAGATCGCAGTGGAGCTTAGATTTATCATTAAAGTTAGTATGACTATAGCTTGTCTTTAAATTTCTCATCCACCTGGGCAAAGGCCCCAGTAATAAGGAGTTTAATGTATTCCATAGAGTCCAAGCTCTGTAGCTAATTTTGTTCAGCAGATGGGGCAGCAAGGTCAACCTTCATAGAAGCTGGTAGTAGAAGGTTAAATGATGTGACAGAAGGTTTTTCTACATGCGTGTTAACTGCTAACTCACTGAGATGAGGGTTTCATGGCAGGAAGAAGATTCTGAGGCATAGTCACTATTGTCATAGTGGTTTTTAAAATTCTCTGGGGTACCTGGCAGGGAGCGCCAAAAATTTGTCAGGATGGGGGAAAGAATTTAACATCCCAAAAAAGGAAGTTCAGGTACACAAAGTCTCTAGCTTTAGGATTTTTAAAAGGTACAATTAAGGGTAAACATTTCTTTAATCTCAAAATATCCTTTATCTTATCTAATTTTAGCGACAACCAAAAATATAAAAAATTTTAAAGCTTGTTTTCTAATAAACAGTAAAATACAAAAATAACTTAACAACCTTCATAATGAAGGTTCCCAGTTCTTATACTAAGGAGGGGAGGCGTAAGCATTAAGTCATATGTTCTAAGCTCTTGGAATCACGCTTACACTATTCCTGAGTAGGGTGTTTTGCATATTGATTAACCAAGTTTGAGTTATTTATTGAATTACTTCTATTACCTTTTAACTCTTTGATGCTATTGCCTCATGTCTGGCGCTCTTTATTTTCAAAATTTTGGCCACAAGAATTTCTTGGTAAATTTTTTTCACCTGAGTTTGTTTTATGTGTCAGGGTTTCTTCAATCACTAAAAAATCTCTAGCGTCTGTTCTTGGAAGAAGTTTTTGCACTAGCACTTGTGTTACAAACAAATTTGAATTCAGGAAGAATTGCTTAGTTCTCTACACAAAATTTTAAAATCTTTTTGTTCAATAATAGATTTGGGCCTAGGAGGTGACGTTTGGGGTGGTGGAGGATAGACAAGGGGCTGCTACTACCCATCTCGCATACAAGTATGACTTAGATAAGTTAACTGGGTAAATGGAAATGCCTTAGGATTGAAATTTTTTCTATTATAAAGAGTAAAGCTCCTATACGTATTGATAACTGGCACTTGGGCCTTACAAATACCCTCAATGAGCGCTTCGTGGCTGATATAACCCCTAGACTGAGCCCACTATAACATCAAAGCACTAAAAACCTCAAGCATTTTATAATGACTAATTGTGTAGTTTTAGTTTATTCAAAATGAATAGCAAACAAGAACTTGGCCTAATCAACAGCTTAAGATTGAACGTAGGGCTCTTTAACAAGTATCTGCCATCAACGGCCAAACAAGGCATCCCCATGATAATGAATTGCTGGTCAAAAGCAACTTTAAAAAATCACGCCTGAGCAACCTTGGGTGTAAATCGAAACATATTTTCCTGTCATAAAATTATATAAGTGGCCTGAGAACATGCGCCGTGATGCAACTTATTGTTGCTATTCCAACCTTTAATGTAAACATTAAAGCACTAAGGAATGAACTGTATAAGCCCTGTCACTATAACTTAGAGCCTCATATTAGTGACTTTTAAACAATTTCCCAAGCAATCCCAGCCACAATACAGTATAGAAAACTCAGTGCCCTGTTAGTAGAAGGAATGCGGACTATTTTGTTAATTAACATTAATAAAAACCAAAGGCCATTATTAATAGTCTACTTAAATTCAAAAAATACTATAACAATGACAGAAACTCATAGGTCTATGGATAATGTTGTGAGATATGATCTTTACTAAATTGAATATAAGCTGAATTACCAGTAATTTGAACCTTGGTCAATGGAAACTACAAACAAAGAAATACTTTAGTCAAACCTTAAAAAAGAACTAAAGGATTTTTCAGATTCTAATATTACCTCATTTAACCTAAAGGATTTAAAAAATTATTGAACTAAGGACAAAGATCCATCAAAGATTGGATAAGATCGTGCCACTCAAATTAACAACGTCCAGAACAAAAGTATGTCTCACCAAAGATTACAAGTATAATAACTCTAAGTAAAAAAGTACGTTTTATACAGTATCCTTTATAGTATTTTATAACCAAAGTGCACAACTTCCTTAGTGAAGAAAAATCTGATAAGAAGCCCACTGATGCTATATAAGATTAAACTTTTATGGGCTTCAATGAACCATTCAGCAATTTTCAGACAATTACAAGTCTAATTATCTAATAAGAGTGTATCAGTTCAAAATAAAGACAAAAATACGGATGAAATCAGCCAAAAGACCCTTACCAATTCTCGGTGTAACCCTTTGAATTAGGGAAATATATTTACTAATAATACTTGGTCAAACAGACGAGTTCAGGTAAGAAAATTTCACTGACTATGCAGAAAAATTAAGGGTTTCCCTCAGAGGCTCCACCACGACCCACTTCTAGTTCATCTCAAGCACCTAAGCGGGGACCACCCCTTTTGTAGGGTTAGTGGGGGTCTCTTAAGGTGCAACTATATTATCTAACAGTAATTGGCAAAGTATATCAAATCATTACCTCACGGGTTTTTCTTGCCTACAATTGACCCTCCATCAGCTGTTTCATTTAACAATGTGAGTTCAAAATCTTTGATTTTTCAACAACCTATATTTCCCAAATAGGAGAAAGTTAATATCAAGTCTATTCCTATCTCAGTCTGAGCCCAAGTTAATTTAAATACTAAGCAGTAGATTGTAACAGGGTTCTCTTTTTACCCTGCCGCCACTTCTAATAAAACATATAAAAAACAGCCTTTTAGTTTTTATTAGTGTTTAGTTAATTTTATTATAAGTGAAGCAGAAATACCCTAAATATATTGTTAAAATTTAGGTAATAGAAGCATCAGCGAGCATTTTTCCCGCCTAAAATCTAACAAGAGGTGCTCACTATAGGGGTACCTTTACACCACAAAAAAGATTAATTTAGATGGAGATTGGTAGGACATTTAACTCTCACAACTTCCCCACTGAAAGTCTCACTAGGCTAGCCACTATGGAACACCAGCTAGCCAGTGTTTTTCTCGCCTCAAAAGGCTTGAGCAGCACTCTATTCCAAAACCCTTTTCAGAGATAAGTTCACCTTGGGTGAAGGCAGTATTGCCTCCTTCCTCTTTGTTTATTAGTTTGTTATGGAAGGAGCAACTGACCAACAAAAAACCCAGTACATCATCCCTTGCTTAAGTCGCCTAGCTCAATAAGTAATGGTTCCCACCATGATCAACCTCAGCACCTGGTAGAGGTTAAAAAGCGCTTATTGACAAATTAGGCTCTTAGCGGAGTTTACAACGTCAAAAATATGCCTTTATGTGCCTTAGTCTGCAAGAGGGAAAATTGATTACCTCTTTTGTGGAGCGGTTCTATAAGTATCACCATTTGATGCTTGCTAAAATTCTACCTCTTGATGATGCCTTTGCTACCATTCTTAGCGGGTTGACGTCTCACCCTTCTATAGCTTGACATCTTATCTCTGTAAAGCGCCACCTCCGGACTATCCTAGATATCAAGGAGGCTCTGCTGGAGGTTGCAGATATGTATAACGCTGAAGCTACTCCAGCTGATGGGTCAACTCCCAAGGTGTTGACCATTGAAAATTATTCAACTGTAGCCCCACCAAAGCAGGCTAGATGATCCCTATGGGCCTCCTATGCTGTTTACTACTCTGAGCACAGCACCTGTGGTGCAGCTCAAACCTAATCTTGCTCCGCCCAGCAAACTTTGGGTTCTTAAGCAAGTAAGTCAGAGTACATCCTCGTCAATGGGGCGCGCTTCCTGCCCTCATCTTGTCACCAAGATCATCTTTTATCAGACAATGAGCCTCTACAATAAACCCCAACGCCTGCTTCTAAGCTTAAATTCCTCTCTTAGGTGATGGTCGTTTCAACCAATTATAAGTTAAATGACCAGGTCACAAAAGATAAACTGTCTGTTTCCCCAAGGCTCACAGCCGCTGATCAACATAAAGCTAGCGTAGTTGAAGCATCCACTTCCACAACGCTTATCTCCTCCAGCCAACTCTAATCCAAAACCTGTAGCCATGGGGCAGTCAAAACCTGCTGCTTAAAAATTTGAAAATAGAGCCATGACAGATACAGCGCCTCATCCAAAGATGTTTAGGGTTGAGGAGCGGCCGCAGGGCCTCTCTTGCAACGAGGATTACCTGAACCTACCCTCCGTCCTAGGGACCCTCTGAAGTGCATTGAAAACCCCTCTGACGACAAATCTGAAGGGGGTTGTGAAGATGCCAGTCACTATATTCTAGGAGCCCTAGGTGAAGTGGAGGTACCTGACTGATTAAATCTGGAAAGAGCGATATGGCTAGGGTACCCCGCCAAACATATATTTATCAAGTGTTGGGAGGCCTGGAGGTTATTAATACGCCAGTGACGCTGATCAGCTCATTCCCACAATGATCCAATCACTCATAGTTTGTATACACTGCTTTCTATCTGGGATAAATTCCCTAAAAACTGCCAAACGCCTTGCTTCTACTCTCCAGTTGAAGGAGGTCCTCGCTCTTCTCCCCAACCTGGGTGGAACCTTAACAAAAGTGGAGGTTGTTGTCAACAGAGTACGAGTTGTTGCCATTCTTGACACTGGATCCCCTGGGAACGTTGAATCATCAAAGCTTATGAAAAAGTTTAAGCTGGCCCCTGACCTCAACTATACTCAGGAATTTGGCACTGTGGGTCTGACCAACACCCGCGCTATTGTGACCTACTCATCTTTACTCATTCAATTTTGGGAAACTCCTCCTCTCAGCCCCCGCGGTGGCCTTAGCCAACAATACATATGACATGCTCATTGGTACCCAATTATATACTTGAGTATGACGGGATCATCAATCTGAAGCAGGGATATCTCCTTGCCAACTACGAGAACCCCTGATTTTGGACCACAATGAGATTAATAAAAAGGAATATGTTTGCACAGTTAAGTATCCTTTATCCGCCTTATCCTTACGCTACACAACGGTGGGCTGGAATACTAAGATGCTGCCTGAATCAGTGGACCCTCACAAGGTAATTCCGTTTTATGAAGCCAGAGAGGTGTTTATTAAAGCGGGTGAACAAGAATGATTGACACTAAGATTACTCTGTTAATCCGCCACAACTGCCTGCTGCACATAACTAGCACCAATGTTTTCAGTTCATTAGAACCTTGAGTATTACCAGCATTCTAGACCTAGCCTATCGACGCCCTATCAGTATTCTACTGGGGAATCTTAACAGTAAGGATCTGGTCGTAAAGAAACATCAGAAGATTGGGAAAGGTCTGATGATCCCAGTTAAGGAGATTAACTAGGTCACTGAATTGGGTCTATGTCAGATATGGGCCTACTTGCTGATAAATCATTATGTAAATTGCCCAACGTTCATATCTCCAATGATCTAGTACCTGCCTAGCTTACTAAAAGTAAATATTTATTGGAGTCCTACAGCGACATATTCTCTAAACTGAGACCAACTATGATTATATGAAGGGTTGGAGTCATACCATTGACGTGGGGATGCTAGTCCCATATGATCCAAACCTTATCATAAATTAAAAGTCGAGGAGCAACAGATGAGGACGGATCTCAAACAGCTATTAGACGCTGGCCTATTGGTACTTTCGCAATGCCCCTGGTCATCCCCTCTCCTCCTCATAAAAAAGAAAATGGCGGTCATCAGGTTGTTATGGACTACCTCAGGCTAAACAACCTCATAAAGAAGGATAGCTATCCTATCCCTCGCATTGACGACGCTCTAGCTCAGCTCTCAGAATTTAAGTTCTTCTTAGTTATGGACTTAGCCAGTGGCTATTGGCAGATGGACCTCTCTCCCCAAGATCATGAGAAATGCGCTCTGATTTGCAACGAGGGCCTATTCCAACCCACCCAATTACCTCAAGGGTCGTGCAACGCTCCTGAAACTTTCCAGTGTGCTATGGACCACATCTTGCAGGACCTCAAGTTAAGTTGCGTCGTCATCTATCTTTATAACATTACTGTGTTTTATAAAACCTTTAATGATCATCTTTATCACCTAAAAGAAGTCTTGCAACGCTTACCTCAGTCCAACCTTAAATTAAAGCCCTCCAAGGGCTTTTTTCCAGAAAAAGTCAGATTTCCTTAGACACGCCATCTCATATGATGGGATTCAACCCCTCCAAGACAAGGTTGAGGCTATATCCAAGATGCCTGCTCCAAAAACCCTGCGCAATATCCAAGTATTCTTGGGTATGATGGGGTATTACCACCAACTTACCTCAAATTTGCCCAGCTGAGTGAGCCTCTTGTACGGCTATTGGCTAAGAAAGTCCATTTTCATTGGGGAGATGAACAAAAGGCCGCTTTTGAGACATTAAAGCAGTTGTTACAAAAGCGCCCTTCTGCACCCCCTGATTACAATAAACCTTTCCTTCTGTTAATTGATGCCTCTGACTACGTTGTTGGAGCCATCCTGGCTCAATTGGATGATAACGGTGTGGATTATCCAGTCTCTAATTTCAGCAAAACGTTTCCAAGGCTGAACGCAACTACATTGTCACCAAAAAAGAGTGCCTTGCGGTCCTGATGGCTGTAAAATATCACCGCCTGCCAAAATCTAATATGACTGAACAATAAGCCCTGAAGAGCTACAAAGGATTGGTGAGAATCCGCCAACTAGTATGATATATTACGAGTATTTGAGTGCCTTGAAATGAGGCGATATTGGGATATATGGATAGTTATTGGATTGCCTACAAATAAGGTGATAAGGCGATGTTGGAATTTACTTAATATTATTTAGATTGCCTTGAACTAGGCTATCAAGAATATAAAAATACCATCCAACAATCAATAAGAATATGGTGGAACAGAATAGTTTAAGCTAAGGGAACGGTATCATCCAAAGTCGCTGATATATAAGTGAGATGTGTGATTGAAAGAAGGAGGTTGTCAATAGTTTAGAGAGAGCAGAACAGCGAGGAACCACTGTATTTATTAGATATTAAAATTGTTGTTAAGGCAATTGTTCAACATTTTATTATATTTTCAAGTGTGTTTGGAGGACTGACAATCCTCACATTGTCCATCTGTGGTTCATTGGGTTTGACCTGTGCGACCCTTATGGCATATCATAAAGGTACCACCACAAATTTAAAAGCGGTGCTCAGTACAGGGGGCCTATTGATCAACCACTAAAAAAATAAAAATCTCCAGTTGCCGGCTATGTCTCATCAGGCCTGCTTTGCTGGGGAATCTTCACAAAGCACTTCACCAGCCAAATATTAGAAACTCAAACTCACTTTAGATGCAGTGCTCAAAAAACAGGATACACTTCTATAAGAGCGGAATTACATTATACACCAGCTTAACAGCACGCTTATCCAAATTCAATTATTGAAACAACAAAACAGCTCGCCAATCATTTAGATGACACTACTGAATGACTGCATTTTGAGGAGCGGAAATTTAATGGTACCTCCCCTCCCTCTCATTGGGAAGAGGAAGAACGACAAGGGACTGCTTGGGGAGAACTATACCATTAGTAATATGATGCTGGCAGGAGCTACTACACCCATTAGGGCAGCTCTGGATATGGTTATGAATCAGAGATCCAATTTCCTCAAGTGATGGCAGTGCTGCCCATTTCAGAGACCCACGCTACCTCCAAAGCAGCGGACATCCCAACCTCCGCTATACCAGCCCCTCATTGAGAGACTGCTTATGGGTCTCGACCCATTCCTCAGTAAACCCCAAAAAGTTGCGTCTATGAGCAGGACAAGAATGTCCATATTGAGAAGCTGTCTCCATTTGATCAGAATGGGAATATCCACAACTACAAATGATTTGAGTTTGCAGCGGAAGGCTCCTTAGATTGGCATAAAGCTAAACTGTTGATATCTGCCTACGATCTCAGGACTGTTGATCAAGTCACCTGCTACCTTCCAAGCAGCTCCGTTACCTATCAAGAAGTTAAGGATACTGTTCTGAAACTGTTTGGGGGTACCTCAAAAATGATGCAGTGAAAGGCAGATTTCTTGACTATTGGGTTCCACTGTAATAAGACCTTCTTAGAGTTCTCTGACGGATTTATGGCAGAAGCTCATGTGCTGATTAGGGAAGGCGTTTTAGCAGAAGCTGATGTGTGTATTGCAATGACCTCCACGGTATAGCCATACCATGAGCTTTACAATGTCATTTATCTGGTTTTGGATGATAACGTTCCCCTGCTCAAAATTTTTCAGTTCTTGCACTGTATATCCGCTAACTTCCCTCATCTCAGTACATAGTGGAAATATGATGCTGCCTCTGGACCCTCTTATTTGGGGGAATGCTCTCATCCTGCCCACATTCCGCCTAGCGACCCCCAGCCCTACTATAATACGCGCCTCATCATTGGCCAAATTACTCCCAACAGTTTGACTTCCGCTACAGCCCATTTACAAAAATTGTCAGAAGTCCAACTACCAACCTGGACCTAGTTACGCCGAGCAACAGCAATCATTTTATTAATATGACCCTGGTTATGCCAATCACCAACAACCAAGCTATTGACCCAGCCCATCTTATGAGAACTAAGGATGCAGTTCTTATGGGGTGAATTGATTTGAATGTGGGTGCCCTGGCCACCTAGCACGGAGTTGCCCTAACTGTCATATTCACTACATGCAACAATACAAAACTACCAGGGAAACGATGGAGTGTAGTAGAGACGGGGCTCTCTACCTTCACTACTCAAACACTGAATGTCTCACCTATATCAATTGTAGTATATCCAGCGGAAGTCCCTCAATATGATGACGGGATTTTATACCAGCAAACAGTTGGAGGATTGAACGTATTGACATGAGCGCAAGCCAAAGTTGCAGCGGATAAAGAACCTCAGAAGCAAACGAAGCTGTACGCCTGACAAATGATGATAAAGTTTCCTCAGACAAACTGGATCCAGCTGCAGATGCGCCAACCCTGAAAGAAGTAAACGTCGCCCTTCCAGTAGACGCTATATTAAAGAATACCCCAAAGTCAGTGAAGGGATTATAAGTTTCTTTTAAAGAAGAGATCCCATAAATGTTCACATATTAAACAGTCAATATTTTTCATTCTGAGTGTACATGATGTGACATTTTTGTAGCAAAAAATAGAGTTCGCACTATAATAGATACAGGTGCTCTGGTCAACATAATTTCTACTAAGTTGATGGCAAAGTTGACGTTAAAGCCTAATGTGTCGATTGAATGGTTATGAGACCTCTGGAGCAGAAAGCAAGGTCTCTGAAGGAGCGTATAGCACGCTACCTTAGCAGTTTTGGTCCATTATCATAATAGCTCCAGCGATAGTGCTACCCAACAGTAACTACAACCTGCTAATTGGAACTGCTTTCCTATGACACTTTGGGGCTGTCATTGATATGATGGAGGAGACCTTTGAAAACTGAGGCAGCATACCCGATTTAATTTACCTCTAGTGGAGTGTTGAAGGATCTGGTGCACATGGGCCATATCAATTTTGCATATAGTGATGGGGTGATTCTGGTTTGTTATCATCAAATGAAAACAAGACTCAGACCCTTCCCCAGAAGATATACAAATATCAAGGGCTACTTCTCCGAGCTGATGGGTATATATATATATTCCTTTTAGACACCAAGTCATAGTGAACACTGAGTTAGAGGTTGAAGTTCCAGCCAGGCTCTATAGGGAGGTCATTGGTCCCTATCAGCAAACGTGGCTTGAGCCTCAATTGGCTTTAGGGATTATACTCCCAGGCCATGGAGAGATCATGGTATTTTTAGCAAATCTCCAGAACAAACCAATGAAAATCCGCTGACACCCAATAGTGGGATATTTACACTTGACCCCAATTGAGGAGGTTCTTCAGGTTCATGTTTTTGGTTCATTGGATGACTTTGGTCTAACCGTCAAGTTGCAGCCTAGCGTAATGACAGTGGTACTGTGGGAGAGTTTAATAGGGGTATCAGAAGAACAAAAGAGCAAGCGATAGCTTTATTACAGAAGTATAAGGAGATTTTTGCCATCGATGACCACAATTTAAGGTGTGCTCAGGGGTGGTCCATTTATTGGACACTGGGGATCATCATCCCATAAGATCTTGGCCAATCCGCCAATTGAGTGCAGCTGAAGACGTTGATAATGAGGAAATCGATAAGTTGTTGGATCAAGGAATGCTTGAACCATCCAAGAATCCTTGGGCTTTGCCCATTCTGATTGTAAAAAAGAAGGATGGGATAACTAGGAGGCGATAGACTACCATAAGCTCAACAGTATTAAAAGAAGGACTCTTATATTTGTTTTAGATTAATGATGTGCTGGATCAGTTAGGAGGAGCTTGTTACTTCTTGGTGATGGATTTTTATCAGGTTACTGGTAAATTGAGTTGCCTGGGGCAGAACAGGAAAAATGTGCCATAATCACATCCAAAGGCCGTTCTCAACTAATCTGTATGTCGCAAGGGCTGTGTAATCGCCAGCTACGTTCCAACCAGCCATGTACAATATCCTAGCCAACCTGAAGCTGTTGTGTGTACTTGTGTATCTTGACAATATTAATGTCTTCTCCCGCACATTCACTGAGCACCTTACCCATCTAGAAGAGGCATTTTGCTGACTAGCTAAGGCCAATATAAAGATCAAGCCTCGAAATTGTAACTTCTCTAAGGACCAGTTGGAATACCTGGGGTTTGTGGAAGACTCCAAGGGGCTGAAACCATAGCTGGCTAAGGTGGAGGCCAACCCAAAAATGACTAAACCAAATAATAAATGCAACATACAGGTATTTTTGGGAATGGTCAGTTACTATTAGCTCTTCATCCCTAACTTCAGCTGTATTGAGGGCCTGCTATTTTAGTTATTAAAAAGGGATGCTGTGTTCAAATTGACGGAACGCCGTCAATACTCCTTTGACAAACTTTGGATGCGCTGACCAGTGCGCTACTGCTATGGTATCCAAAATTTTCTAAAAAGTTTTTGTTCAGATGGATGCGTCCCTTCAGCTGCTGGGGCGGTCCTATCTCAGAAAGACAATGAGGGAGAGGAGCATCTCGTTGTATACTGCAGTCAAAGCCTGATTTTCATGAGCATAATTATACTGTGACCAAGTGGAAGTACTCAGTGGTAATTTATGCGTAAAAGCAATTTATGGTCTACTTGCATGGGGTAAAGTTAAAAGTTGTAACGGATCACGCATTGCTACGCTGGTTACAGAACCTCAAGGAGCTTGAAGGGCGTCTCGCCCTTTGGGCTCTTAAGCTGCAGGTTTATGACTTTGAGATCCTCTACCAACCAGGAGCAAAGCATCAGAACGCCAACTGTTTATCTAGATTGACAACCATTGCCATAATAACAGATCCCAGAGATGTGATGTACAATAAGATGATCAGTGGGAAATATGGTGACGTACCGCCTCAAGTGATAAAAGAGTTAAATGATATGTGAGCGAATACCTTCCAATGGAATGGGGAACTGTACAAGTGGATTGGCAATCCTACGGTGAACGTTCTGCGACCCTCAGCATGGCCTGGTAATAATATGAGTCTGCATAAGGCGGTAGGATATGATGGCATGTGCAAGATAATGGAACTGTTGCGCCCTCAGTATTACTAGGAAATCATGAACTTTAAAGTGCTCAAAACCATTTCCTGCTGCCATCAGTGCCAAGTGGAAAAAAAGATGCTCCAGAAGACCTCATATAATTTAGTGAAACTACATTTTGCTTGGCATACAGTTTCCCCTGATAGTATGGGCCCTCTGCTAATGGGAGCTAACTGGTCCAAGTACATTCTGGTGGCTATTGACCGCTTGACCAGGTGGGTTGAAGTGCAGGTGATACAAAATTTGGGGGAGGTCACTGTCAGAATCTGATGATCACTTGCTTGTTTATTATTATCCTGCATGTATATTTAGGCTGAAGTTCCAATAATTGATCCTCGATAGTGCCTGTAGTTTACAGTATTCAGACCGTTCAGAAACTCACTAGGCCTACTAAATTCACCTCAATTCATCCAGCCAATTTTGGGCGTAATTTTCCCTTTATGTTTGAACTTCTTCTAAGGCAGGTGGATATAAAAGCTGTGGATTAGGCGCATCTAGCTTGTTGACACTTTCTTCATAGAAAGGATTTAATGAGAAAACCAGTTAAGAGATTGAATAAATATAACTTTTATTAGAAGCTATTTATTAGATAATGGTCATTAGGCCTTAGCCAGTATTTATACCTCTAGGAATAGCCCTGGCCACATTCCAGCACAATTATTCAACAGATATCTTACCACCTCAGTTCAGCCCTTGAACTGATATGACTGAAAACTTTTCTTAGGTTCATTGGTGGCAAAATACTCTCATAATTAGGAGGATTTCAGGTACAAAAATTTCGATAAAAGCATGCAAAAGTGTCCTAAGACCTTCTGAATTTTATTTTCGTCAAACTGCTGACAAAATACACTTTCTGTGAAATTTTGGCATCATTTGAAATAAATGGACAGCCCTAATCAGGATGTCAGCAGGCCTCTCCCTCGATAGCAAGAGTAACCCCTTTTAGGTGGTCCATGCAAGTGATATCATGCCGATTACATGGATTAAAGTATGAATTTCGCCCTAGGGCGGAAAATTGATTACATTTTTTTGTTCATGTGATAATCCATGGGATTTTTAGATGTTAACTTTGGATTTGTAAGGGTGGTTAGCCTGGCAGGTAAAACTGCTTCCACCCTAGTGCAGGTTTTGAGTTTGAAACCTCTACTGGCTAGAAAAATTCTTGGTGTGGTATATTTGTCCCAAGGTTGACCCACCTCGATTATTAAACTTTGGGTTAGTCCTGAACAATTTTATATACAGGTGAATTGGTAGTGTTCCCAATAATCAAGACCAATTGCCAAGATTTGATGTGTAGGAAATTGGCCATAATATGAGAGTGTATTTGGGCCAATCACTTTGATAAAATACTTGATCAAAATGATATTAAGGTGCTTGGCCCAAATTGTATGATTGCCATAGGATTTATGGTGAGAATATAGGTTTTAGCTCAAGCGTTGAAAGGGTAATTGGCCTGATCTAAAGTTTTTCAAATATTCTTTTGAGTCAACCACCAGAATCTGACAGTAACAGTGGCCAAGTTCATTATGGAATGTAGTATCCAGCGACATGGCTGCCCTCAGTTCATTTTTACTGATAATGGAACCAACTTTACCTCACACATCCTTCCAAAGTTGAATGAGCTAATGGGCATCTGCGGAGTTCAAATGACCCCATACCACCCTGAGTCCAAAGGAAATGTTGAACAGTTCAATGGTACATTGGTGAAAATCCTCCAGAAGCCAGTAACCAATAGACCCTCTGATTAGGGTTTTCTCCTGCCTACTGCCATTTCCGCATATAACATTAGCTATCACATCACCACTGGGAAAAGCCCCTTTCAACTAGTATATGGATGACATCCCACTCTTCTGGAATTTCTCCATTCATGCATTAAAGATACCAAAAATATGGATCCCCACCATTACTTGATTAATTTAACTGACACGCTGATCAAGTTGCAAATAGAAGCGTACTCCTTCAGCTTAGCCAAAAAGATCAAGAATCAGGCCACCAATTGGGTGTGGTGTAGTGGGTTAGCTCAGTTCCAAGGAGATGAGATAGTATTATTCCATGACCAGTACGGGTTTGGGTAAAAACAAAAGTTGGCCAACATTTGGATTGGTCCATTTGAAGTAATTGAGAAAACAGGCGTTGACTCCTACACCATCAAAGACCCAGTAAGTGGTAGAATCATTAATCGCATGCATGAAAAGTTCCTCTGAGTTTATAGATAATATGAGACTTATTGTCCAGCCAAGGGGGGGAAGGTTGTGTCAAGATCTGATATGACTGGACAATAAGCCCTGAAGAGCTACAGAGGATTGGTGAGAATCCGCCAACTAGGATGATATATTACGAGTATTTGAGTGCCTTGAAATGAGGCGATATTGGGATATATGGATAGTTATTGGATTGCCTACAAATAAGGTGATAAGGCGATGTTGGAATTTATTTAATATTATTTAGATTGCCTTGAACTAAGGCTATCGAAAATTTAAAAATACCATCCAACAATCAATAAGAATATGGTGGAACAGAATAGTTTAAGCTAAGGGAACGGTATCATCCAAAGTCGCTGATATATAAGTGAGATGTGTGATTAAAAGAAGGAGGTTGTCAATAGTTTAGAGAGAGCAGAACAGCGAGGAACCACTGTATTTATTAGATATTAAAATTGTTGTTAAGGCAATTGTTCAATATTTTATTATATTTTCAAGTGTGTTTGGAGGACTGACAATCCTCACATCGTCCATCCATGGTTCATTGAGTTCAACCTGTGCGACCTTATGTTTTATCCTAATGGTATTGCCAAAAATTAAAACACCACCATTTACTATATGGAACTTCCTTCACTGTGGTCATTGACCACGCCTCCCTGAAGTGGTTACAAAATATGAAGGATCCCACTGGGCAATTGGCTTACTGGACCTTAAAGCTCCAACACTACAATATGAAGATTGAGCACTGGGCTGGAACCTGTCATATGAATGTTGATGGCTTAACCTGGATGCCTATCCTTCATCTGGATAATAGTGAAGCAGAGAGGTTGCATGACCTCCTTATGACTCCTGACGCCTGGGAAGATGAGGATGAGCTCGTCCAGAAAATGTTAGCCTGACATTTCCACAACACCAAGATAGAAAGCGGTAAATTGTAAAAGAAAACAAGGGTTAATTTGTTGCCTTATCTCTAAACTTTAGAGTAAGTTCCCTTGATCATGGAGTTCCATTCTATGCTAGGGCACAATGGAATGCATAAAACACATTAGTGGGTGTTGGGATTTTTGCCTATATTCTCAGCTAGATAGATTACCAGGAATTGCTAGTGTATAAATCCCTAATGCGAGGCGAATTGAAAATCAGTTGACCCTGATTTCAGGGTAGCTATGTTTGGGGGATTATAGGTTATTCGCCTGGTCAAATCTGTCGGGGATCTAACTAGACAAATGCTTAAGATCTTATCAGGTAGTGTTGCCAACGAAATGAGGGCATATGATAGTTGATTAACTATCAGGTGTACCAATTGGGATTAGTCAGGTTTCATCACCAACTGATTGGGAATGTAAGGAGTAAGTTGCAAGGCGAGTGATGTTGCCTGCAACTAGCAAATTGATCAGTTGGTTTGTGACCTGTCTTAATGGGTAACAAGTCCCACTGAATAAGCAGATCACTTGCTAAATATGGTTGATTCACTTGGATCGAGAGGAAAATATTAGGGGCACATTTTCTGACTCTCCATTTTAGGTCTCAAGGATGTCCAACAACAGAATCCTAGCTAAGATGGGGAAGACCATCGCTGCTGAGACAAGGATGGGTGATTTAATGGCAACGGCTGCCATTTAATCAAAGAGGTGTCAACCAAGGGTTGGGCGCTGAGTTCCCCACTATAAATTACCTAGAATTCATTAATAGTAAAACAGAAAAGTAGAAAATGGGACAGAGTATAAAGTAGATATACCATCATAGTAAACTTTATCATAATGAATTTTTTCTATTCTTTCTCAGGGATATTATTTCTGTGTGCAATAATTGGGAGACTCTTTAAGGAAAAAAGTAAGTATCTTAGAAGAGATCCAAAGAAGAAGCGGAATTAACTTGGGGGATTGCTGCCAACTGTGTGTTGAACCAGAGAAACTGTAAACGGGAATCTAAGAGAAGATTAGGTTAGACAGTATGAGGTAACGAATCCCTAATTCAAGACATCACAAGTATATCCAAGTGGAATTACTGGCTGAGCGTTGGGCCAATACTAATACTTCCATTCAACCAAGATAATAGTCGTCATGCTATTATCAACTGATTATATCAACAACTATAAAACGCAGACAATTTACACAAAACCTGAACCTGTGCAAGTAATAAGTTTATAGGGTTATTTGCCGAAAATAATCATCACCCATAAATTTTCACAGTGGGTGAAGTATTACGATTATTAGGAGGGAATTATGGAGTCCATCATCAAAGTGTTGGATGCCTGCCTAATCTATAAGATTTAATCCAGCTACAAACACAAGTATCAATACCAACCCACCACGCCTCAAGAGCCGTTTCTTATTATGAGCTTGGACGTGGTAGATCCGCCACCTCAGACTACCAACAAGAACCGCTATATCCTTGTAGGCATTGATCGCTTCATCAAATAATTTGAAGCGGTCGCCCTGCCTGCTCAGACCGCAAAAGCTACTTCCACCTTCCATCATCAACATAATTACACCCAAAATGGTTGTCCCCAGGTCCTATTATGTAACAAGGGTAAGAATTTCACCTCGCGGGTGCTAAAACTTTTGGCTACTTCCATGGGGACGCAGAAACTTTTCTCAGCCCCCTACGTAAACCCTCCACAAAAGGTACTGTGGAAAGAGCAAACGAATCACTGGTTTCTATTTTATTAAAGATGGCCAGCTCAGATCCCCTGCACTGGGATCAATCCTACCTAGTGCCTTCATGGCCTACTGTATCAGCTACCATCAAATCCTTAAAATGTCCCCCTTCCATGTATTATATGGCCGGGAACCAGGAGTACCAGCCTTTCTAGAAAAAGACGTCTTCTCTGGTAGCACATATGATCTTGATAAAGCCCTGAAAAAATTTTCACAACGCATTATCCAGCTGCAGTCTGATGCCATGACTAACTTAGTTAAAATAGTAATGAAAGAAGGAGTAGCCGCAAATGAGCATAGAATCCCCTCCCTTCCAAGTGTTGGACTTGGTATTGTGTTAACACAACTGTATCACTCCTAGAAGTGAGAACCTTGGGTCTATTTGAGAAGGCCCTTTTGTAGTCATTAATAAGCGAGGGGAGGAGTACCCCTTTATGTCCCTTACCCCTAGAGTTAAAATCAACCAAGTCCATGGCCAGTTCTTGCGCCCTTATTCTCCCCCAAAAACTCTTGAAGGGGTAATGTTGGTCAATTTATAAGTCTCATTATCTAATAAGAGTGTATCAGTTCTAAATAAGGACAAAAATACAGATGAAATCAGACAAAAGACCCTGGTCAATTCTCGGTGGAACCCTTTGAATTGGGGCAATATATTTAAGGAAAATACTTGGTCAAACAGCACGAGTTCAGGTTAAGAAATTTCACCAACTATGCAGCAAAATCAGGGGATACCCTAGGAGGTTCCTCCACGGCCCACTTCTAATTCATATCATGCACCTATGCGGGGGCCACCCATTTAGTGGGTGTTAATATCTTGGGCTTGATTGGTTCGCTTCTGGCCCTAAATTTCAACTGCACAGATTCGTGGATCCTTGCGTTGAAATTTGAATGAAATTGATAAACTGGGGCAATAATAGTATGAAGGCTAATATTTAAAGTTGAATCCCCAAAAGCCACGTTGAGTATATTGTCCAACGCTAGAAAGGTGCTTCTTCCTCTTGAAGATATTTTGATAATGGTAAGGAACAATTTCCCTATTCCCTTTTCACAGAGCCAAGCTGAGATTTTGATAAAACCAACTTAAGGATATCTGATCCTTGCACTCTTCTCTTAAGAATAATGTTTAAACAACCAATGTTAAACAATAAAGTTAATATCAAGTTTTAATCTCTTTTTATTAGGAAAAAACTTTAGGGTTTTTAGAGTTAGAATCGGCACACAACTTTTCAGCTGTCCGCTGGGAATTATTTATGCTCCTATACTGGTTTGACCCTCAGTGTTAGGCACCAAATTTCGTTGGGTACCATTGCCTTGTGATCTTAGGCAGCGTAATCCTTGGGTATTTGGCGGACAAAACAGTTAGTATTAGGTACTTGAAACCATTGTTTTGACTGATGACAATTCTACTCTTCCCCCAGCATTCAATCAACTTGGTAGTTTCTGATGACTCCAATCTCTTCCACTCTGAACAATTTCCTATAATTTGACTATCAAGTGCTATTCCAATATCAAATTATTGCTTGATTCCATCAGGGATGATGCCCAACGCAATTCTCATTTATTGGCGGCCTCAAATATCATTGGGGATGATGCCCAACAATAATTTCATTAATTAGCATCCTCAAATATCATTGGGAATGATGATCAACAATTATCACTAATTAGCCGCTGTTGCCAATTTTATATGATTATGATTTATTCATTGTATCTTATAATTAGTTAGGAGGTTGGATTATGTGGTCATCTGAAATTCTGACACATCCCCCTCTTGACCATATATCCAATGGAAGATAGAACACTCGGGGATGGAAGCTTCCTCAGCCTGAGTTCATATTTGGTTTATCATATTTCTATGTCCTCAGTGGAGTGCAGCTCTGTCCGCATAAATGCCCATATGCTCTGCTTGGTTTTGATGACTTCTTATTCTTGGTTGCTACCTGTTGCCACCTCTTCTCAAGCGCGGTTCCCATGACATCATGCCGCGCCAGTCCCATCTTCACATCATTTGCTGAAAGATCAACTGGTCCACCTGTACAAACCCCAGGACGGGTCTTGTTGGCACTTTTGCCACCTGTACAAACCCCAGGACAGGTTCCGCTGGCACTTTGCTACCTGTACCAACCCCAGGACGGGTCTCAACATCTTGTTGATAGGGACTATTCCAGCAGATCTAGTTTTTTCCCATCCTGATCTTGCCTAATGCTCAGGACTCATGCCCATTAATTTTACCTTCCTCCACACTCAGCAGGTGGGGATTCACTAGATGCATTACTGCTCAAATTAAAATTGTTTTCAATATTTTTACTTTTTTTATTTTTATGCATCTTTTTACTCTTTTTAGCTTTTTTTATATTTATATTTTTCTTTTTTAAGCCCAATACTTTAAGCATTTTCTGTGGACCTATTGCCTATTCAAACATCTTTAATATTTGATTGTATAAGCATCATTTGCCAACTTGATAATTTCAAATGGTCCCATCCATAGGCATCCAACTCATTTTTCCTTTTTATTTGAATTTCTCTCCATCTTTATTTGTTGACTCAAACATTCAGATTAACTTAATACGTTTTTCTTAATTCAAATTCGTCAAGATCTGATCATATTTCTTACAATAGATACGTTTTTCTCTATCCAATTTTGTCTAGATCTGATCCTATTTCTCACTTTAATTTCCAACTCGGACATTTGATTAATTCTGCTGATAGATCTGCAAATGATCCACTACTCGCTCAGATTAATTTGTTAACTTTTTTCTTTACTAAAGTCATCAGAATCAGATACTATGTTCAGCATTTCTTGCATTTGCTCATTAAATGACTAGTTTAAGACCAACCAACCTCATCCACTATTCTCTGGATCAATCACCACACATTTTTGATCTCATCTAATGCCTCAGGGCTTCTCTTAGCGGACCCAGTTGCAACCTGAGCTGGTCCTGACGACGACTTTATTCCATTTAGATATCTGGTGTAACAGGTTTCTCTTGAAGTGCTAGATAGTTCAGCATCTAGACTGCAAGGCCTTTTCCCGAATTTTGGGCAGTTTCATCCTCCTCTTGAGGAATCACAACATTTCCAAATTGTTGTGATTTCTTCTGCCAAAGTTTGGGTGGCAAATTGTCCTGTCATTCCATCTTTCCAATAGTGGTTAGTTATTTTATTCTTCCACTTGGATCCATTGGGGTTTCTCCCTTTCATAACTTGATTCTGCTGAATAACAACTTTCACATCGTTTTCTAATATATCATCTTCCAATTCCACCAAAGTGAGATCGTCCTCAGTTGGAATTTCATTACAAGATTGATTGGGCGCATCAAAAGTTGCTCCCAATATCTTCAGATGGTCCACTATCTGCGAGGTCATTATTTCAATTATTAGTTCTGCTGCCATAATCTAATGCAATTTGCAGTAGAGCCAAAGTGCCGCCTGCATGGCTATGCATGCATCAAAATCTTCTAGCACTTTTGCCCCTGGAAAGATCTGGGCTTCTTGATAAAATTAGTCGGCAAAACTATCCAGGGTCTCATCTTTGCTGAATTGGATACCCATGAAAACTTCTTTTTGATTCGCCAGCTGAGTAGGGCTTCCAAACTCCAACATAATGGCTGTTTTGGCTTCCGCATATGGCCAATTATCTCCATTGAAGTGGGGTAGCACCAGATTTTGGCAGTCTGTTCTAAGGCAGTTCATTACAGTCACCACTTTTTGACAGTCCGCATAGCTTAACATGGTCATCTCAAATAAGTGGAAAAACTACAGGCGTTATCCTGGTGAAAAGTGGGCAATTTTGGTGTATTTTGAAATTCCTTAGTTGCTCCTCTTATAGAAGATCCTGATCCAGTAAAATAAAAGCCATAGGAGTGACTTATTCATTTCTAACAGAACAGCAAATGATTTAGGTATATTTTGGGGCTGAGAGGTCTTCTCAATTAGTGTTTCACATGTCTTTGCTTCGTCCTCATTCTCCTTGAATTGTTTGCAATCACATTGGTGTTTCTCCAATTCCTCCATATGATTGGTCATTTTTGTCATCTCTTCATGAAACCGCCAGATGCATTCTCAATCCACTTCCTGTTTGGTTTTTTGAAATAAAATATCTATAATGAGTTCACCCTCTTTCCACTTCAAAGAGGCAACTTTCCCACACAGGTCGTTATTCACTATTCCCAACTTGTTTGAGCGTCTCCTCTTCCTTGATCATACGTTCCTCTGATGTAATAACATTGGGTTGAGATGCCGAGCTGAGCACATTTTCATTGACATCCTGTAGTTCCACCCAGAGCTTCTAAAGCTCTTCCTTATAAGACATCGTTATTTAAATTAGCTTTTGAAAACTCAACTACTCCTATAGTGAGCACCAATGTTAAAATCTCAGGCTTGGTTGGCTCGCTTCTGGCCCTAGATTTCAACTGCAAAGATTCGTGGATCCTTGCATTGGTTATTTGAATGAAAATTGATAGACTGGGGCAATAATATTATGAAGACTAATATTAAAGTTGAATCCCCAAAAACCACGTTGAGTGTATTGTCCAACGCTAGATAGGTGTTTCTTCCTCTTGAAGATATATTGATAATGGTAGGGAACACTTTCCCTATTCCATTTTCGCAGAGCCAAGCTGGGATTTTGATAAAACTAACTTAAGGATATCTGATCCTTGCACTCTTCTCTTAAGAATAATGTTTAAACAACCAATGTTAAACTAAAAGTTATTATCAAGTTTTAATTTAACTTTATAGGGAATACTTTGGGGTTTTTAAAGTTAGAATTGGCACACACCTTATCAGCCATCCGCTGGAAATTATTTATGCTCTTATACTGGTTTGACCCTCAGTGCTAGGCACCAAATCTTGTTGGGTACCGTTGCCTTGTGATATTAGGCATTGTAATCCTTGGGTGTTTGGCGGACCAAACAATTAGTATTTTTTTTAGTACTAGATGGTCCCAACCCAAGAAACAATTAGTATTAGGTACTTGAAACCAATTGTTTTGGCGATGACGATTCTACTCTTTCTTTGGCGTTCAAATGTTTGGTAGTTTCCAATGACTCCAATCCATTCATCTCTGAATGATCCCCTATAATTTGACTATCAGGTTTTATTCCAATATTAAATTATTGCTTGATTTTGTCAGGGATGATGCCTGACGCAATTCTCATCTATTGGCAGCCTTAAATATCATCGTATTTAATGCCCAACAATAATTGAAACTAGTCAGCAGCCTCATATATCATTAGGGATGATGCCCAACAATAATTCCACCATTTTGCCGCTGTTGCCAATTGTATATAATTATAATTTAATCATTGTATCTTATAATTGGTTATGATGTTGGATTATGTGGTCATCTGAAATTCTGACATAGGGTTAGTGGGGGTCCCTTAAAGTGCAACTATTTTCTCTAACAGTGATTGGCTAAAGTATATCAAATTATTCCCTCCCAGGTTTGTCTTGCCTATAATTGACCCTCCATCAGCTGTTTCATTGAAGCAATGTGAGTTTAAAATCTTTGCTTTTTCAACAACCCATATTTCTTAAACAGAAGAAGTTTAATATCAAGTCTATGCCTATCTCAGTCTGAGCCCAAGTTAATTTAAATACTAAGCAGTAGATTGTAACAGGGTTCTCTTTTTACCCTGTCGCCACTTCTAATTAAGCATATAAAAACAGCCTTTTAGTTTTTATTAGTGTTTGGTTAATTTTACTATAAGTGGTGCAGAAATACCCTGAATATATTGTTATAATTTAGGTAATAAAGGCACCAGCGTGTCTCTTTTAGCCTAAAGTTTAACAAAAAGATCAGCATGTGATACAGGTTCTCCCTTCCAGGCACCTTCCAAGGCTACTGGGCCAAGATGTAATTTTACAATTGCTGTGTAATTTCAGTAATGATTTTTACCCTCAAATGGACAAGAGTATGAGTGTGACCTGTTCATACAATTTATCAATATAAAGTTATCTCTTCCTAGTTTGAGTAAACTACAATTTAGAGCATCAATGACATTTTCCCTCGATGCCTTGATAACATGACTTAATGATTCAACAACCAAAATGACCAAGTATTCTAAATATCTATTTTAAGAAACTTTACACCCTAGATGATGGACAAGTCAAAAATGCTCAACCTGGGTTTTCCAGAAACCTTTTGCACTCGTACACTACTTCAATCCTCCTGATCAATAATGTGGGAGTTGCCCAAAGTAATTTTTATATAACAGTTTGTTCATCCTTCTCTTCACCATTAGAAGCAAATTTTGGGATTGCATAAAGTGGTGATTTAAAGTTAATTTGGTCTTACCCAACAGTTCCTTTCCCAACTTATAAAATATATGAGACTCCTTCAATTTCAATTAGGATAATTGAGACATCATTCTGGAAATTGTAGCTATTAATGAGTTGCAAAACCAGATTGTACAAATTGACAATATAGTTAGTAGATACTAAGCCACAAAGCCACCTATAAAGTCTCAGATGCATCAGTAGACATTTACTATTGATTGGAACAGGCTGTGGACAAATTACACAGTTAAGAAAATAATTTTGCTTTTGCATAAAGGTTTCAACTGTTTCTATGTATTTTGGCATTGGTGAATCCAAATATGGAGTCAGTTTTCTGTGCATGCTCTATTTTTATGCAATACAGCCAAGACAGAATCATCTTCCCCCCGCTTCATATTAAGCTTGGCTTGATAAAGCAAATCGTAAAGGCTCTGAATACTAAAAATAAACATTTCAACACATTGTTTCTGCTTTTCCTCATCTGTCATTCAACAAAAATAAAAACAGATGTGTTTGATGGTCCTCACATTAGATCCCTTATACATGACAAGGAATTTGTCAAAAAATGGAATAAAAAAGTGAGCAACATGGATGTTTTTGTAGCAGTTCTTAACAACTTCCTTGGTAACAAGAAGGTAGAAAACTATGTACTTCTTGTTCAAAGGAAGGTAAAAACATTTTTGATCATGGATGCAACATGAGTATTAAGATGCACTTCCTGAATAACCATTATAATCAATTTCCTGAAAACCTTGGGGATGTTAGTGATAATCATGGGGAACGCTTCCATCAAGACCTAAAGACAATGGAAGAGCGTTATCAAGGGCGATAGGATGCGCATATGATGGCAGACTAATGCTGGAGCATTGAATGAGACTTTCCTGAGCAAGTCCACAAATGCAAGAGCTACAGGCGCAAATTCTTGCCTGAATGAGTTTTGCATGCCCTCCTTATTACATTACTACATTTATCAATTAACATCTTCCATGTGTATGTACATTTTAATGATTTAGTTAAGAAATCATATGTTTATATAAAATAGTGTTTTATGTCATATGTATGCTCAAAATAAGTGATTTTATTCCTTTGTTTTTTAAGACTGTATGCATGATTATACGCCATTGTGCATGTTTTTGTGTTTAAATGTTTATTATCACAACGAAAATGATAAAGATAATATTCCACATTTGTAAGTTGAGATAAATGCTGAGATTTTTAAAAAATTATTACTGTCAAAAGTTGTTAAAAAAAGAATTGCAAAAATTGTAGATTGCAGAGATTCTTACCTTCAGATATGAAATCAGCGCACCCAAATTAGTTAAAAAACAAGTTGTTTTATTAATGCAACAAAATTTTGTTCCCCTGTTATTAGCTCAATTGAATGACAACAAAAAACTTATGATTCCTAGAACAAGAAGTTGATTGATTTAATTTGACACCTAAATGAGAAAGAAACTTTCCAAAAACCTTGAATTGCATGGTTGAAAAGGCCCTTAGACCCAAAGCCTCTATGAGGACCCTATTGCAATTGCCACTTTGGCATTGATTGCAGTCAGCTCGTCATCCATTGCTCACTTAAGTTGGATGGCTGACTTTCTGTAGAGGGATTATGTTTCATAAGGATTAGACATCAGGCGACCTTCTGTAGATGCATTATAGTCCTCAATGAGTAAATCATCTTCTAATGCTACTCAATGTAGCATCAATTATTGGTTGTAACTTCTCATCGCTCTGCTTCAGTATTCTTGTTGATACTCATAGAAAACTTTGGTACATTGGCCTAACACAAGGTTCAATGGAGGCCTTGAACAGCCTCTCCCTTGTCTCTATCAGCAACCAAGGTATCCTTCTAAAGAGACCTTATTTTAGATCTAAGAATAATACTGTCAATCTCTTCACTTAAACCCAATATAAGTGGAAAGCATAGGATAAACTGGAATTCTGTGGTATGGCTTTGTTATCTTAATAAGATTCATGTTTTTTGCAATCCTTTTATAAGATCAATATATGGAAAAAATGTAAATTATTTATAATTTTAAGAAGGGTACAGCAATTTTTCAGGGTTTCTAAACCCTTTTGAGTCTCTTCTTGATATATGTTTTGGTGGCAGTATCCATTTGTATCAATGCTTGAATCTGCAAGCTCCATCTCACAATGAACGTCCCTGAACCAGGATGTTTGATGGCCTCTTTGCTCAATCCCGCTTCTGGTTATGGCTTCTTTTTTCATTTAAAATTATGCTGCTCACGTTGGGATTCATTTATGGCGCTGCTCCAATGCGCCTTGCTTCATGGGCTTATACATCCTTTGTTTTAGCTGATTATCTTTTCAGGTAATATCATATGGAAGGTTTAATTACTTCCGGTGGGGTAACTGGGTTCATATGGTTGTTTGGTCATTTCTTCAAAATTGGACATATCAGATGGAATTACTCCATCATTGCCATCATAAATTATCTCGCACCATAAAGGTATAAAAGGGGTGATTTTCATAGTTGGCGGCAGTGGCGTCATCATCTTCATATGTTATTTTATCTCATCCAGCAGTTATTAATTTATTTTAAGTGATGTCATATCAGCTGACTGGTAAATCCCTTGGCCGCTGTCATCTATATAAGAGGTTCATCTCCATTATTCAAACTTAATCTTTTATATATAAATCTTGAGATTTTGGTATACGGCGGGGTTTCTTCCAGAGGGTGAGGAGTTATTTCCCAGTATACTTGTGGTAGCTTTAATGACACTTACCCTCCAAAGATGAGATTATGGGAAGGACCTTAAGGTGCCTGGCATCTACTCTATTGAATACTATCTTTGTATACCTCACTTTGCTCTCTTGACAACAAGCTGAGGAAAATTATTTGGCTACTTGGAGGTGACTAGGTAGGCAACTTTTGTTAAATTTAACCTTCTTTAAAAGTTCAGAGGTTTCTAGCAATCCTTAATGAGCTAGGGATTTTTCTGTCCTATATACTTGAACTATAGAATAAAATTTAGATATATGATTTAAAAAGTATTTTGTTGAGAAAAAGGTTAAAACTATTTAGAGTACCAAGGGAAAATCAGGAATATTTGAGTGATAGGTGATACCACTTGTAAGGGTGGAGAGGGTTCAGGAATAAGGAGGTTATAGCATAATCCAGATTTATAGTTGCAGAAGATCAAATTCATTTAAAGGCTGTACTGTGATCAAATAACATAATACAAATAAGTGGTTTACATTAACTGCTATTAAGAAGCCAATAGGCAATGAGGCATAATATGTGGTATAAGTTGGTTAATCGGGTGAATAGAATAGGTAAACACTGAATACACCCTTGGGCCTATTATCAATATGATTTTAATTTGACTCGTGCATTCGTCCTTATCTTATCTGTCATTGAAGCACTAATGGGGATGTTTAATCAAGGATCTGTTAGGTTATAAACTCAGCGTTACTATGTTAAATAACTTAGAGTTTTAGCTTTAGGTTTATAGTGATTTTGGAAATTAGTCCCAGTAAACATTAAATATAGATTATGATAATATATTGGGCCTTAACCCAGATTAAATATTAAATAGTAATTATAAACCAATGTCAGTTTCAATAGTAAAGTCAACATCAATTAAAGTAATTTAGAAATTGTACCCCTAAATTTGAGGCTTCACTTAAACCAAGGCAAAGTCTAACATAGCCCCCTCCAAGACTTGAATGAAGTTACATTGATTTCACTAGGTTTGGCCAGCCTAGTTAGGATGCCAAACTACCAGAGTTGGGCTGGATGCGAAACCCCAAGGTAGTTGAATTAAATGTGACCCATTGAGCAAGAGTTGGGCTTAATTTATAATCTGTAAGCAGTTGGTGGTAGGACAGAGTATCTCATAATTTTAGTTCACTTGGAAAAACTTTATCATGAAGTGGTGGGAATCCCAAGGTTTGGTTAGTTCACTCAGCCTAGGAATGGCAACCTTAGCTTAAGTGTTAGGATGTAAGATCTGATTGTGAGGTTAAAAGATAGTCAGTATAAGTTTAGTTGCAAAATAGAGTTTCTCATTGCAAATCTCATTTGTTACACGTTTTTGTAAAAATAGTTGTAGCAACAGCTTGGGAGTTAAGGTATACAATGGACAGAGAGCGTAGGCAGCACTCAGACACTTCAGGCAAATGGGAGCAATGATGAAGTAGAGGGGTGAAAAATTGAATCTGACAACAAGGCTGCATAAAGCAGCTGTATGGATATAGATAACCCTGTTTTATTAAACCCAAAAGCTTCTTAGGGATTGAAGAAGCAATCTGACGCATGGAGAAACCTTGGCGTCCTCTTTAGGAACTTCAAGGGTGAGTACACGAGTAATTGAAGGCTTGGTAACATGAGGCTAAGCATTAAATTAAGGTTTAGATCAAGTAGTTTGGGTTTTTGAAGGCAGCTATTTTTGAGGATTGGCATTTAGAGTTAGTAAACTTAGCCTAACCATCTAAATCCTTAAGGTCCAAGCGATTAGGCAGTGGTTCTTACCTGGAAAGGTTTTGATAACTTGTAACCAACTCATCTAAAATTCCAGTAACAACATTGAAGTTTTGGACTAAACTGATCCAAAGTAAGAGCAATATGGCAAAAGGAAAGTATTGTAGTTTTTTGCCCTAGTCAACATTGTGGCGAGAAATTTGATTTTTGCCTTGCATGAAATCCTGATGGCATTTGAGAAGTTTATAACTGATTATGATGCAAGTATAAGGATTTAAGGGAGCCCAAGTTGTCTCTGGTTACATACTGTTGGGATCTGATCATCCACCAGAGTAACCAAGCAACGGTTGTGATTGTGGCCACAAAGTCCTCTAATTGATGAGGGGAAGGTAATCTTTGTGGATGCAATGAAATGGCCTCAGCGGGATGCATGGTGCTCAAAAATGAGAAAGATGGCAAAATGGAAATGGCATGAGGGTAAAAGATTTTTATATGAATTGAAAAAAACTCTTATAAAATAAAATAGGCTAGTATCCTCACTAGTAAGGGCACTTGCCTTTATATAGGAAAAAGGTGGGTTAAAGTTTGCAACATTGTTCTTGGGTTCTGCAGCTCAGGGGTTGACATCTTCTCTGGCTTCAGGGTTCCAGGGTTTGCTCTTAAGTGGAGAGGGTCATTTTGTGAGTTGGCGCGAGAATTTAGTGAAAGAGGCAATTTTATGCAGTGTTGCAAGAACTGAGGTTGGAGGAGGTGATGGGGCATGCCATGATTGGCTGCCCCCCAATTTAGTTTTTTCAGAATTTTTGGAAATTTTCCAAATCACGATGTGCTCCATCATTGAAGGTCCAGCTAAATCAAAAGTGAATTTCTAACTTTCTCAGAAAGGGAAATCAGGAAAATAGTGAAAGGTAAAAATAAATTAGTTAGATTTTCTATATTCCTTGGCAAAATCGTTTTTTTTTTGTAAATAGGACGTCGTAAAACTGGCATTATTTGAAATTTTTCAATTTTTTAGAAAATGGGTGGAGATATTGGGGAAATTAACTGGGGTACTTTTAACGTCTTGATAAAGCTGAGGGGATTCTTCACACAGGAGCTTAATCTTTTCAACATTTCAAGTGCTAAGAAGGAGGGGTATTAGAGTTAGCAAAAATATAGGATTTTCCTTTATATAATTTTTCCCTTTTCTACCTGAAAAGTGGTAGTAGGAACCACCTGTCTTCTTGCCTTTAGTGGAAAGCCTTACATTAAAAATCAGTTGTTATAAAGAGGATCGTGGTGTCAACAAAATAAATGTCTAAATGAAATTGGATGGTAGTTTGGTAGTGGAGTGAATGATCTTCTCATTGAGGGAGCTGTTAAAGTTAAACTCAGAGATGGTGAACTTTATGAGCTTGTTGCTGTCAATCTTGATCTGTTTAGGATTGATAACCTCACTAGCTTCTTTGGAAGAGGTAGAGTTCTCATAACTGAGAGAATAAGACGTGGCTAAAGTCAAAGAGATAAATACAACAAGATTTGGCTTAAAAACTTTATGGCGTAAAGAGAAAAGGGGGAAACTATTTGGATTTTAGGCGAAGGCTGGAGAAGTTGAGCACAGATAAACAATAACTTAAAGGCAATTAGAAGGCAACTTCTTAAGATCCTTTTAGTTGTATCAGGTTTTGTCAGGGAAACTTAATTTAATAACGCCAGCAGGAAATCCTAAAATATTAGCAAAAAATGAATAATAATGATCATTTGAAGGTTTACAATAAATTAAAGTGGCAGACAAGACCAATTTAGTCTTAAAGTCACCCAGCTCAGTTAACCCAAGTAAAAAGTTGAGTTTTTGGAAGCCTCAGAAGAGGAGATCAATTTCAGCAATTGGAAATTTGGTCCATTTGGGCCATCAGGAAGTTGTGAGCCTTGATGTTGGGAAATAAGATTGTGAACCTGTCATTTGGTTTAGTTGCTTCATTTGGCTTAATGAGAGGCTTCATCTCAGCCACAAAATTTAACTCAAGATTTTCTTGGAATTTGACATTGGTATACCTGATTCGTTGGCTGTAGAAAGCTCAAGTACTTGGAGATCTTCAGCAAAGGAAACTGGAAAGGGCGACAAGGTTTCTGATTTGGATGAGATAACCCCAAGTTCCAGTAACTTATCCCAGGTTTTTTCTGAGTTATTTGGGTAGGTTTGGAGACGCTCACTCAGAAGTTGCTCCAGAAGAGTAAAAGCATCTTGATTCATAGCATTATAAATTATTTAAACTTTCCTCTGCCACTTCGTTGTCTTTGGTTTTTATAGTCAGCGTCTGAAATTCGTTTTTCAACATCTTTGGCATAAGTCCTTGATTATATCAAGGTGTTTTTCACAATATCTCACATCACATATCCATTTGATTTCACATCTTACTTCTTGAATTGCTGTCCTCATAATTTCAATAAGTCTATACTTTAACCTGTCCATAGCACTTGTGACACCCAGGTAGGGTAAATCTTGGTATGACTCCTAGAAGTAAACCCAGCTCATATTCAAAAGGTAGAGGGGCTACTTTTATCCTGATTCATCCTACTTTGTTTTTATGTTGTCCCAGGGGTGATCAACGTTTTCACAGTGGCAACTTGGAGTGCCCCTGTAGTGAGCACCAGATCTTGGCTTTTCTCTCTTTGCAACAATCTGATGATAATTTATTTGCTACTTGAGGGTGCCTAGGTATGACAACTTGGGTTGTCACATAACCTTTTTTAGAGGTTCAGAGACTCCTAGTGATTCTCATTGGGCTGGAGATATCAGTCCCAGAGAATTATACTTTAAATTTATAAAAACATATAAGATTGTAAAAAGTACATAATTAAGAAAAAGGTAATTACTCTTTAAAGTATTAAGGGAAAATCAGGATTATGATGAGTGATATGCAAATCCCACGTGTGAGGGTGGAAAGGATACAGGAATGCAGAAGATTATGACACAGTCCAAGTTTAGAGTTTGAGTATATCAGACATCATCATAAAGGCTGGACTGAGATTAAATAAAGTAACATAGTTATTTGGTTTTCAATTATCTGCTATTAAGAAGCCAATAGGCAATGAGGCAAAATATGTGACATAAGGTGATTAACTTGGTGAATAGAGAAGTTGAACAATGAATACATCCTTGGGCTTATTATCAAGAGGATATACTATTGCTTGGGCATTCTTTCCTACATCAACAGCCAGTTGAGCACTAATGGGGATTTATCCAGAAATTATCAGGTCTTGAAATTGACGTTAAAATAGCAAATCGCTTAGTCCATGGATATATAGAATTATTAATGATTTTGGGTTTTAGGCCCAATAAAACATCGTTAGATAAATGATAATAGTAACATTGGGCTTTGCCCTATGATTTTGAATAGTAATTATAAATAATGTCAATAGTAATAATATTAACGTTGACATAATTTAAAAATAATTATTAATTGTGACCCTAAAGTCAAGGCTTCACCTAAACTAAGGCAACATCTGACAATATCATCATCTCTTATTATTTAAATGGCTCCTCTCCTACCTAGGATAGTTTCAAAGCAGTCCATAGGGTTTGCAAATTCTCAGGCTGTTTTTCTAAAAATGGTATAATAAGAACATTTCTCCTAAGCTGAACTCTGGTAACTTAATCCATCTTTGACTCTCACATTGACTCCTGGGAGAGTGGCTTTAAAAATTCTTGAATATATCTAACTTATTCTTAATCAAATTATCAGCTAACTCTTGCTGATAACTCCCAGGTGGTAGGTTCTTGCAATTTGCGGAATTGACTGGTGTCAGAAAGGTAAGTAATGCTGCTTCTTTCCCATACAGGGCCTCTAACAGAGATATTCCAATCGCCCAGTAATGGCTAAGTCAGTATACTAGCAGCGCAGATAACAGCAGTTGATCCCACTTTGTCTTGTAATTTTTGGTTATCTTTTTCAATATACTTCATAAGGTTACATTAATGCGTTCTATACTTCTGTTTGAGGATAGAGTGTTTGGAGTGGTGTATCGTTGTCTTTATCCAACTATACTTATAAACTTTCTCGTGATATTAGAGATAAAGTTCTTCCTAATATCAGATAACAGAATCTGATGACATTCATGCTTCGGTATAACTTAGTTATACAGAATCTGGCAATCATGCTTGTGGTGTAAGTCTTGAATGCTGATGCTTTGGCTCATTTGGAGAAACGGTTGATATCCATGATAATATACTGGATCTACCTGAGGCGGTAGCAATGGTCCTATCGCATTAATGAATACGTTATGGAGTGGGGCTTTTGGCGGAATTGTCTGGAACTCAAAGAATTAAAAAGGGTATGAAGCTCGCGCAGGGTACACAGAGTTCAAAGACTTGATGTACTTCATCTGACATTGTTTCCCAATAGAACTAATCTCTCAGGTATATTAATGTCTTCTGGAATCATCCATGGCCAACATGCTTGTGAGCTTTTATCTAAAGTTCCATTCAATTACAAGGTCAGATATATGGGTACCACTTGTCCTTAATCTTATTTTGAAGGTTGCCATCAATACGCCAGGTATTTTAGTACATCTTCGTAGTACAGTATTCACTTAATCGTTCTCTTCTTGCCATTACCCCTCTGGTAATCTGATCAGGTCATACAGGCAATCACTTTCATAAGCTTGGAGGTGGAATACATGCAATTAAGATTGTCCATTGGTTTATAATGCTTGCTTCATGCTCTTTGTATGATCTTGAAATCATACCCCTGAAGCTGTACTGCCCATCAGGAAAGGCGTCCATCTGGATTCTTCTTGTTGTGCAGCCAGCAGAGTGATGTGTGATTAATCATAACTTTAAAGTGTATTAAATATAATTAGGTCAAAAGTGCTTCACTGCTCTTATCACCGCTAGACACTTTTCTGTCACAGTGTATTTCTTTTCTTCTATTGGTAAAAACCTTGGAGTATTACTCTATAGGCTGGTCTACTCCTTCTTCTTATACCAAAGTGAAGGAGCGCTCCAAGACCAATGTCACTAGTGTCATCCTACAGGTAAAAATTCTTGTTGAAGTCCAGGTAGGCTAGTATTAGCGCCTCCATCAATCTAGCTTTCAACTCTTCAGAGCCTTCTCTTGCTACAGGCCCCATTTAAAACTTGGCTTTCTTAATTAACAGGTAGGTGAGTGGCGCAGCCAATTCCACAATATTGGATATAAACTTTCAATAGGGTCAAGAAGTTGATATGACTGGATGATACTCTACACATTCTGGTGGATTGTAAATGGTAGTTGAGACAAGTCCCAAGATTGACGGAAAAGATTATGTATAAAAGCGAATTGATCAAAGTGTCAACCACTTGGCAAATTGAGGGAAATTACGCCAAGATTTTGAGATAAATGTGAAATACTAGAAAAGGGAAAATGAATAGGAGATTACCAAGCAGAGGATGCATTCAGATTGGGAGATTGAGATTTAAGAGTTAAACAAAAGATTGAGGAGGGAGGTCTTTTGGCAGGTTTAGGCAGATAAGTCTGCAATTATTAGAAGATTAATAAAGTGTTGATATGGGTGATCGCTCCATATACCATTTATTAGTTTTTATTAGAGTCAGCAATCTTCATATCTTCCAATTCAATTGCTCAGTGGCTAATACCCTGTGTAAACCAACTCGGCGGAATCAAGCCTTTATGCTGGGTATTAACATTGGTGCTCACTACAGAGGGCCACTGGTCTACTGTAATTTATTGCGCTAGGGCAAAATGGCGAGCCCTCACTCATTATGACAAAACTTGATCAGATTCCACGCACAATATGCTGAGGAAGCACAGGAAGTATCCAACAATGAACCAGTACTATTTACAGTAACTGAGCCCGGGTGATGAAGATGCTATGGTCTATTTGCAACTAGAAACTTGTCCTGAGTTGATGGCAGACTAGTAAGGTCACTCCATGAATGTGACCCCTCAGCAGCTGCGTGGCATTATGGAATGGCTTCTGTGGGGGTATCGATTCTATAAAGATGAGGTGAGGGAGCATGCTTTAAGTTTGTTCTACAATCAATGGAACCAAGAAACCTTCTACGCATTGTATATGTTTTATCTGGATGTTACTACCATGGGGTTGTCTTGTTGACTTAGTTCCCATGGAACTGAAGAGTATCTAGTTACTTATGTGCAGCCATCTATCCGCCAGCTACTGCATGTGTTGGCTTGCCACAATATTGAAATTGTGGATATAATGCATTTTGTTCAAGACCAGCAGAATGATACTCGCCTCCTGCTTGACCGCCTTGATTGCTCTTTTTCAAAGGTGCAGGGGGCGCTGGTACAGGTGGACCACTGTGTTGGGGATGTCCACCATCGGTTGGATGTTTTTGGTGCCACAGTTATATCTAGAGTTATCTTGGGCGATAGGAGAACTGTTGTATTGACCTGGCCTATCAGCGGAATGGAATCAGGATGTAATTACGTTGGGAAGCAATACTGAGCACTTTATGATAGACCAGCAGAATGGACAGAAGCGCTTGAAGCCGTGATAGCTAAGATTAGGGAAAGTATAACACTGACAGAATGGTGAGTAACGGATCATGTCAGTTCTGTAGTAGCTGAATTCAGCCAACTTTGCATTGAGTGGAGTAATCAGCCGATGATGGATAATACGCTCATCCTTTTGTCAACGTCTCCTGAATATCTCCAGTTAATACGTTGGGTTACACAATTGGAAGTTGTTAGCCATGCTTAGTGCAGTCGAGCAATTCCTCTTCTGTTCATTGAGATGGGAGAATATGAAGACATATAAGTATGACTAGATACCCTTCAACTGGCCAATGAGGAATTGGTGCAAGAATGAGCTGCCCTCATTAACCAAGTAGACGACGCTAATCAACAAGTGCATGATTCTACCAGGTAGAACGAAAGAATGAAGAACACAGTAGAGTACATCCTCTCATGACTACAAGCAATGAAGCAGAAACTGGACTCAGAGCGGGAATTCCATTGTAAGTTACAAAATCAATATGAGGCGTTGCAACAGAAATTTCAGGATGGACGGTGTAGCTGCTATTTGGTCAAAATGGAACAGATAGTCAGTGAACATCTTGCTGAGCACGCCAGAGCTGGGGGAAGTGGTGCAGTTAGTGGTGATTCGGGGAAGTAATGCTATGGATCAGCCAATGAGTATCCCTCAGGGGTTGTGGTGGACCCTCCGTGCAACACTACTTCTTCTGAGTCTATTTCGGTGGATTTGATTCCATCCACCCATCCTTATGATCGTTCACAAGGGGATGTTTACCTTAGTCATTCAGAACCCAATTTGATTACTCCTTGCATCTGGAGCCTGGAGCAAAGCGAAGCTGTTCAAATCAGGAAATTACCACCCTTCAGTTGTGATGGGAATATGTATGACTACTTTAAGTGATTCAAATTTGCCATGGAAGGGGCTTCTTATCAACAGAAAGCAAAACTGTTGCTGTCCGTTTTGGATGTGAAAAGCGCCAATCAAGTTACCTGCTACCTTCCAAATAGCTCGGTATCTTAAAGAGAAGTGAAAGCAATTGTTTTCCAGCTGTTTGGGGGCGCGACTAAGATGACCCAACGAAAGGCCGACTTCCTGATATACAGTTCCAATAAACCAAGTATCTGTTAGAATTCACTGAACAATTCTCAAAGGAAGTGCATGTGTTACTCAGTGCCAACATTTTATTTTCCAAGGATTTTGGTATAGTGATGATGGCAGCTGTCAAACCATATTGGGAAGTACATAACGCTATGTCTCACGTTTTGGACAAAGATGTGGGGCTTGTTTGAATCGTGAACACCTTAAGTAATCTCTCCGCCATGTTCAGCACCCTTTATGTAGAGAGAAAGACCCCTGATGTCGCTGCAGCATACCCCTCAGGATATGGGCTGCAGCAACTGAGCTATAAACTGTTGGAACATATATGTCCATCATATATATCAGCATATCCTTTTTGTCCTATGTACACTCCGCAGGTTTGTCCCCAACCTTTGAAAAATACCATTAATTTTTGAACTGGTCCTCACACTGCAATTATAGACGTGACCCTTTATGAATACTTGCTTCCAGTGCAGACAAAGAGGGCATTATGTGGGCAATTGCCCTACCAAACTGCAGGTGTATGTGATGCCATCTGGGAAGATTGAGCAGGGAAAAGCTCAAGCATAGTAGCTATAAGACGCTCTAACATCAGCTAAGTTTAATTCAATTGTCCTCAACGGTACTCAAGCATCTTTGCGTAGGTTTCAGAACTCAGCTGGACTTGTTATACCAACAGCTTCCATTTGATACCCCAGCTTCCGTTACAGAGAGTAATTATTCACCCCTCAATCCCTGAGTTCCACCAGGATGTGCAGAATCCATATGCATGGCAGATCCTGGAACAAACTGTCATAAGCAACACGAATCCCCCCATGGACATTGTCTCTCTAGTAGGAGTTAACTTCACGCTTCTGGTTGAAAAAATCGCTATGGAATATACTGATTTCAGTATGGGCATATCCTCCTTTCTGATTAATAAAAAGCCTTTGGATGTCCACGTAATAAACACTGATGGTTATTCTTACTTGGAGTGCACTTACTGTTACATTTTCTTTCAGAACACAAAAATACGCGCTATCATAGACACTGGGGCCTCAGTGAATATAATCTCTACCAGGTTAGTGGCTAAGCTTCCGTTGAAGCTAGATGTGGACCACAGGGTAGTTATGGGACCGTGGGTCATAGAGTACTGTGTTCAAAGGAGCTTATAATACATTGCCTTTATGATTTGGGTCAGTCAGTGCTTCCGCTCCAGTGGTGGTTCTACCAAACAATAACTACAATATGTTAATCAGCGCAGCATTTATGAGGAAATTTGGAGCTGTGATAGATATGGCGGAGTAAACCCTTAAAATTTTGGGACAACAGATTCCCATTTACTTTACCTCTAGCAGAATCCCAACAGATCCGTTCCACTCCAGTCAAATCAATCTGGCATACAGTGACGGGGTGTTTCCTGTCTGATATCAGTGAATGAAGCGGAGAGCCAGAGCCTTTCCCAACAAGATCTATGAGTATAAAGGGATTCCACTACAAGCAGCGAGTGCTTTGAGCCTACCATCTGGGCACTAGGTCATAGTAGGAACTGGGTTTAAATTGACGTTCCTAAAGGGCTATATGGGAAAATTATGGGGCCTCATCAGCAATCATGGCTTGAACCACATGTGGCTCCAGGGCTACTGCTCCCTGGGAATGGTGAGGTGAAGGTACTGCTAGAGAATTTACATAAAGAGACGCTAATGATCATATGGCACCAAGTGGTAGCTTATCTAAAATCAGCTCCTATAGAGGAAGTTCGCCATATATATGATTTTAGATTGTGGGAGGATCTTGGACTAACAAAAAATTGATTATTTGGCATAATGACAGTGGTTCCGTAGGAAGTGCTAACTGGATTGTCAGTGGAACAGCAAGATAAGGGTATAGCTTTATTTGAAAAATACCAAGATATTTTCATATATGATGATCATGATTTGGAGTGCGACCAAAGGGTAGTACATTGGATAGATATAGGGATCACCCTCCCATTTGATCACAGCCTATTGGACGTTCAAAGGCGGTGGAGGAGGTTGTTTCTGACGAGGTAGATAAACTTATCAAACAAGGGATGCTAGTGCCATCAAACAATCTGTGGGCATCTCTGGTGCTCATTGTAAAGGAAAAAGATGGCACAAATAGGGTAGTTATTGACTATCAAAAGCTCAATAGCGTAACAAAAAAGGATTCCTACTCCCTTCTGCGGATTGACGATGCATTGGATCAATTGGGTGGGGTGAATTTAATTTTCCGCCATGTATTTGATCTTGGGGTATTGGCAGATCAAATTGCCATCAGCGGAATGGGAGAAATGCGCTATCATCACTTCAAAAAGGTTATAACAGCCTACACATATGCCACAGGGTTTTGCAACTCTCTGGCTACGTTCCAGCATGCTATTGATATAATTTTAGGTGAATTTAAGCTGTCCTGCATCCTAGTTTACCTCAATGATATCAATATGTTCTCACGAACGTTTACAGAGCATCTAGCCCACCTGGAACAAGTGTTCTGCCAACCTGCTAATGCTAATATCAAAATCAAGCCTCGGAAGCATCACTTTTGAAAGAACAATTAAAATACCTCAGGTTCATAGTGGATTCAAAAGGGATTAAACTGCATCTGGAAAAGGTGGAATCAATAAGCAAGATGACCCACTCAGGTAAAAAACGGGATATTAAAATGTTTCTGGGGATGGACGGGCACTACCAACAGTACATCCAAACTTCAGTTGTATCAGGGCACTGCTCTTTGAGTTTTTAAAGAAAAATGCCTCTTTCAATTGGATAGAACAATGCCAAAACACTTTTAATGTGTTACAAACTGCATTAGCAAGAGCACCCATCCTGCTATATCCCAACTTCAAAAAACAATTCATATTACAAACATATACATCTCTCTCCGCTATAGGGGCAGTATTATCCCAGAATAATAATGATGGTGTGGAGCACTCTGTCACATTTTGCAGTCAAAGCTTGAACTGACATGAGCAAAATTACATCATGACTGAATGGGAGTGCTTGGCGGTGATTTACATGTAAAAACAGTTTTGGGTATATCTACATGGGGTAAAATTCCAAGTGGTGATGGATCACACTTTCTTGAACTGTCTTTAGAATCTCCATGAACCTGAAGGATGGCTCGCACATTGGGCACTGAAGCTCCAGGCATTCAATTTCGAGATTGTATACTGGCCAGGAGAAAAACATCAAAATGCAGATTGTCTTTCCTGACTAATAATGGTTGCCGTCATGGCAGATTTGGTTGACATTATGTATAAGAAGATGGTGGTGAAAAAATACCATAATGAGCTGCCGCAAGTGATCAAGGTACTATATAGGCTTAGGCAGGATACTTTCCTACATGAGGGGGAACAATATAAGTGGATTGGATACTCAACACTGAGTTTCCCTAAACCTTCCACTAGACCTGCGATTATTATGGATGCCCATCAGGCGATAGGACATGGAGGATTGCAGAAAACGTTGGAGTTTTAGTGACCCCACTACTACTGGGAGAGCATGCATTACAATGTTCTGGAAATGGTAAGTTGTTTCCATCAGTGCCAAGTGAAAAAGCCATTTCACAAGAAGACCGCATACTGGCTGGTTAAGCCCCAGTTTGCCTGTCACACCGTTTTCCTTGATGTAGTGGGACCTCTTCCTTTGGCGCCAACCGATCTAAGTATATAATCGTCACAATTGATCATTTGACAAGATGGCTGGAGGCCAGGGCAATTAACGACTTGGGAGCGTTCAGTGCTGCCAAGTTTATTATGGAGTGTGTTATACGGTGACATGGCTACCTGCATTTCATTTTAACGGACAATGGAACCAATTACACTTTACACATCTTGCTCAAGTTGAACGATTTGATGGCGATATGCGGAGTTTTGACCACCTCCTACCATCCAGAATCAAATTGGATGGTGGAACAGGTCAATGGAACTTTAGTGAATATACTCCATAATATGGTAAAGAATCGACCCTCAGAATGGAGTACCCTCCTACCTACAGCTGTGTTTGCATATAATATCAGCTATCTTATATCCACTGGCAAGAACCTTTTCCAACTGCTGTATGGTCAACAACTGGCTCTGCCTGCCCTGCTTTACTCATATGTAGAGGACGCTGGTGGTGTGGAACCCAGCGATATTTGATGAATCTTACAGAAACGCTGATCAAGCTACAAACGGAAGCCTATTCCACCAGTTTGGCCAAGAAGATATACAATCAGGCGGCCAACCAGAAAAGTTGGAGTAGACTTCCACTGTTTGCTGTAGGAGATCATGTCTTATTCCATAATCAACATGGATTTGGGCGGAAAAACAAGCTCTCTAACTTCTGGGCTGGGCTATTTAAGATAATCAAGAAGACTGGTATGGACGCCTACACCATCAAGGAACCTGCGGGGGAGTTGGATTATCAACCAAGTTCACACAAACCTTTGAGCATATAAGCAATAGGAGTATATTTTCCAGTCAAAGGGGGGGATAATGTCAAGAAGTTGAGATGACTGGATGATATGCTACACATTCTAGTGGATTGGAAATGAAAGTCGAGATGAGTCTTGAGATTGACAGAAAAGATATATGTATGAAAAGCAAATTGATTGAAGTTTCAACCACTTGGCGAATCGAGGGAAATTATGCCGAGATTCAATATGAATGAGAGCTTCTAGAAAAGGGAAAATGAATAGGAGATTACCAAGCAAAGGATGCATTCAACTTGGGAGACTGAGATTAAGAGTTGAACAAAAGATTGAGGAGGGAGGTCTTTTGGCAGGTTTTTTCAGATAAGTCTGCAATTATTAGAAGATTAATAAAGTGTTGATAGGGGTGATCACTCCATATACCTATTTTAGTTTTTTATTAGTCAGCGATCTTCATATTGTTCAATTCAATTGCTCAGTGGCTAATACCATGTGTAAACAAACTCGGTGGAATCAAGCATTTACGCTGAGAATTAACAAATAGTATCCCACCACTCTGAGGAATACTTGATGTTGCACATACTTTAAGGCTGGTTCATAGCTACTATGGCTTCAATCTTCACATCCTGAGGGTAATACCTTTAGGGCTTATCTCATGTCCTAGGAACTCCAACTGTCTCTTCAGGAAGGTAAAAATTTCTTTGTTTTAGCTTCATGTTAAATTTTCTTAGCCATGTAAACACATCTTATAAGTGATTGAGGTGCTCTTATAAAGCGTGACTGAACATGGCTATGGTATCTAGATAATTAAGCACACTGGAAATCTTGAAATCCCAAATATCCAGTTTAGAGCTCTTTGGAAAAGTTAAGAGGCGTTGCACATCCCCTGTGGCATCCTCATAGTTTTGCACAATTCCTGATTTCTGATCAGGGCGAACTTTTCTTGATCCTCAAGTGAGATATCCTTCTTCCAGTGTTCACTGAGCATATCTATTTCTGAAAAATACTTTGATACTTTCAAGGGATTCAAAGCATCATCTATTTGAGGTAGTAGATATGACTATTTCTTAGCAACTTCATTCAACTAGTGGTAATCCATAAACACGTGGTGATACCATCCTTCTTGCGTACCAGTAGCAGTGGAGAATCTCACAAGCTTTGTGAGTTTGATTAAGCTTCTTCAGAGAGCTGATTCAACTTTTTTGACAAATAACTTCATCTTTGGCTTTTGAGCGAAGGTACAGTCTAGACTTGAAAAAGATGGCATATTTTCTGCCCATCCTATTTTTTCTTCTGTACATTTCATAGTCGTTTGTTCCAGATTAAAGATGTTATTGAACTCATCCAGAAACTATTCCAATTTCTTCTGTTTTTTGTCAGTCGCACCCACAAATCCCAGCGCATCAAAATCTCAAACATCATGTACTGATTTGATGGCATTGCAGCTTTTCATCTGGCTTGGAAGAAGACTTGTACTTTCACTACTTGGATAAAATTGGTAGTTATGTTCCCCAACATGACATTAAGTTCTCCGGTGTATTTGGTATCAAAGAACCCAGGCAGAAGCCTTGGCTCCTGCTCTCATATCTCTTACAACTGTAAACTTCGAGTATTGAGTTTAGAGGTATCTTTACACTGATTGAAAGTAAAATCCATCATCTTTCACCAGGTCTGATCCCTATGGAATCACTTGCGCTCAGTGGTAGGTCTTTCTATGCTCTAACCATGACAGGTAATTACATATCGTCCTTCTCCTTAAGGATGTAGTGCATAGTTATATTGATTTATCATTTTCCACCAAGCATGTATTCTGCTTGCGCGACTTGGCATCTTCATCCTTAAACATAGTGGTAGTTAATAGCTTATTATGCTTATGGTACTGGTGGTGAAGTCATTCTTGGCATCGAACTCAAGTAGAAACTGGGTGGTAATTAAGAAATCTTAGTGTTTTATATAGAACTGCTGCTAAAGCAGTCAGAACAATGAGCCAAGAGTTTAACAGCGACGCTTAATAAGCTCCTAAACCTTGGATTACATCTGACCCAGCTGTCTGGTACATGATATTCTAGCCTATATATGGCATAACCTTGAGTCTCTTCATCAACTTGGAGGATACAATATTAACAATCACTCAGTATCCAGTAAAGCCAAGACGTGAACCTCTGTATCATCACTCTGACTTCTATAAACCTCTTTATAAATGGGCTCTTAGTCATTAAAAATCAATGTATGACTCTTTAAAAACTTCTGAGCTTCTTTTTTTGACGTGTCCTTAGTGATATCCTTAATATCTGGTTCTATGCTCTTGAAGGTAAATATCGCAATCTTTCTCTTCTTTAACAGTGTTAATGATCCAGGTAAGTTAAGTGGCTGCGTAAGTAGGTATTGTTCATTCCAATTCTAACATTTCATTCATTCATATTTGAGCATGTAAAACCACCAAATTAAGTTCCCCTAACACGTGAATTCCTTCACTGACTACATCCTTGCCTTCATGATTATCTTCCCCTTTGGTGTGTAGATCCACCCAGTTCAAGAAGAAGTGGTTTTATTAGTAGGGAGTACATAAGTTCTTCTCAGTGGCGTTCATCAGACAAAAACTAAAATGTCCAGGTTTATAACTTTCGTTTCAGGTAAGTTCAATTCAAGGATGTTTTTCTATTGGTTTCTAAGTCTTATTTCAAGGCTTCTCATTCTTTTCATGAGCGACGTAGACAGCATTGAGTGTTCTTTGAGGAGTTTGACATAATGCCTAATATTCTGACTTATAAGTTCCATGGACATTTAGTAGGCCTCCTTGATGGCCTATAGTGACATCTTGGTCTTGATGGCTAAGGTCATGTGCATCTTCAAAGTGGGATGCATCTCTAGGGAACTCAATAGCGCTGTTTTCACAATTAGTAAATTTAAAGCTCCTGTTTTCCATAGAGCAGAGCTGTGAGGTATTAGTGTGCAGCATAATTAATGACTGACTCGCTCTTTCCAATCTTCATGAGCTTTGAGTTTTATTTTAAGTTCTGGGCATCTTGATCACTTCTGAACTATGACAGGAGAATAATTTTACTTCATTCCAGGTTAATCCATGGCTTAAACTTGCACTGAGAATTCTTGAGCCTCATGACTCGTTTAGCCTTGTATGTGGTGAACCTTATGGCGATCACTCACACCATCCATACTGTTTTTGTACATCTGTAGGAACCTGTGATGGTTCCCCCGCCAGGTGTATGTAATCTTTGAGTAGAGCTTGAAGTTTGGTCCTCTTTTAGTAGGTTCATGTTGTACCATGTTCAATAACGTGGCAGTCAATTGAGTAGCCAATATTGGTGTCTCTAGCTGAATAGCTTCTTGAGATAGGCAGGGTCTGGTTGTGGTATAACTTACAGTTTAGCTTTGAAATCACCCAAACTCTTGTTAATTTGTACATCATGAATTTGTGCGGTATAAACAATCTCCATAATTATTAAAGGTGTGGATATCAATTTCATTTCAATTTTAAGGAATAAAATTTTGTCTGCAATCTCTTTAATGTTGGTTTAAGTCTTCTTTAGAGATAATGTTCCACTCAGAATTGGTATGACGGTAATGTATGCTCTTCTTTTGGTCTACTTAACATTCTTAGAATGTTTTTGTAGAGCTATACTTTTAGTTTCAATGTTTAGAGTCTTGAACGGAAGGTTTCCTCCTCTCATACTAAGAGTTTAGATTAGACCTTCACCGCGATAGGCCTCTATATTTTCAACGTCAAAATCTGTTCTTGAGAAATCATATGCTCTTCACTCTGTTCTTATGGGCAACCTCTGTAGTGAGCACCACAGGCAGCCTGTCAGCCCTTGCTCACTTTACTTATGTGGCTGACTTGCTGTGGATTTTCTATTTCACAAAAAATCAAAAACAAGACGACCTTTTATAGGTGCGTAATAATCCTCCCTGATTTTATTTCTTCTTATGCTACTTTATGTAGTATCAATGGCTGGTTGGAACTGTTCATCACTATGCTGGTGGTATTCATGATGACACTCTTTGAAATATTAGTACGTTGCCCTAACACAAGACTCAACGGAAACCTTAACCAACCTCTTTCTTGCCTCTACCAGCAATTAATGTATCCTTTTAAATGAGTATCCTGTTATTTAAATCCTAGACTGGTTACTGGCAATCTCTTTACTTAAGCACAATTTAAGTGGAAAACAAAGGTTAAACTAATAATTCTGTAGTAAGGTTTTTTATCAAAATAAAAACCATACTTCTTATATTTCTTGTCTAATATCAAGATATGAAATAAATGTAAATTATAGATAATTGGGAGTGGGGTAAAAATACTTTGCAGGGCCTTTTTAACCATTGTGAGTCTCTTCTTGATATCTGTCTTAGTTGCAGTATCCATTTGATTCAATTATTGAGTATGTAAGCTCCATATCACAGTAAACATCCCAGAACCAAGATGTTTGGTAGCCCTATACTCAATATTCTCTTCTGGGTCTGGGGCTGCAATACCTCTTTTTTAGTATTGCTTATTCACCCAATTTAGTAATATGCTGATCGCGTTGGTACTTGTATGATGCTAATGCTCCAATGCTCCTTGCTTCAAGTTTTTGAACAATTTTTGTTTTAGCTGATTGCCTTTTCATGTAAATATAAGATGCAAGGTTTAATTGCTTCTGTTGGGGTAACTGGGTTCAGATGGTTGTTTGATCATTTCTTCATCATTGGTCAAATCAAAAATATTACTTCATCATTGGCCAATTGTAAATTTATAGCACCCCTAAAATAATAAAAAGGGGGCAATTTTAATAGTTAGTGGAATCACTATTATCTAAATATCAAATTACTTCATCCAGCAGTTATCAAGTTATTTTAGGTGACGTCATCTCAACTGACTGATTAATTAATGGGTTGTCGTCATCTATTAAAGAAATTCATCTCCCTTATTCACATTCTAATCTTGGCTATATAAACCTTGAAGTATTAGTATACTGGCAGGGTTTTTCCGGAGGGCAAGAATGTTTTCCAATATAGTATTAGTAGCTTCCATGACAATTACCATTTAAAGAGGTAATTTACACTATATAACAGGTGTTAAAACTGGTGAAATAACATTGACTCAATTGAGCACTAATTGTTATTTCTTTGGCATCCGTTTCCTTTTTTGGATAGTAACTCACTTCAATTCCCTTGTTTGACTGAACAGGTTCCTTTTATATGCGCTATTGAACTTGTTGATAATAAATTATATAGGGCAGTAGTATGAAGTCTAACACCTCACTTGATCTTATTTTAGCCAAGATGGCGTTAGGTCCAACTCCAAACTGGTGCGTCCTAATCCTGAATTCATCTGGAATTGTAGAGACTTCTTCCCTATTTTGTATGGTAGAACTTAACCCAGGATAAAATTCAGAGGTTCTTCTTCCTTCTCATCATGCAGAGTCCACATAGATAGTAATAATATAGACAAAGGTTTTCTTGTCCTTCCAACAACTCTAACCACAAAAGTAATAACAGTCTAAATTATAAAAAGTGTCTGAGTTTTTCTTATCTTATCTGCTTTATTTAGACGATCAAAAGGTATTTATAGAGAACTCAGCGCTAAACTCTTCAGTTAGTAACTAATTGGTAAGGCAACTGTCGCTTATGATTAACCCTCTAGGGTCACGTGAAATGATGATCTTCTTCATCAGAATAATTGGGAGCTCTCCCCTACTCAAATGTGACTTCTTCTGGTTGAAACAGGTAACGTGTCACCACGCCTTTGATCAACCCCAAAAATCACCCTTATTAGGTTAACAACATCCTTAGGTAATGAAACTCTTACCCATAAACATCAGGTTGCAATCCTAAAAGTCTAACTCTAAAGTTGCTCTATCTTAGGCGTCATTACTCGCCTAGAAACTCATAAACCCCTTAGTTGATTGATAAATAACCCTGATCAACTCTACAGGTTAATTAAGTTACTGGTAATAAAATCCACTCTCTAATATTTTTTTATCATGGATCATCCCCAACAAAACACTCATCAATCAGGTAGATCGTAATTCTACAGATCAATAATATTTTTGCTATGATTATTCTTTAACCAATAGTAACCATATATACAATCAATACCTCCCACATCCACTAGCTGGATGAATCCCCTAGTATATAAGAGATGAATCATAATTGGTGAAGCTAGGTAATTTGAGTAAAAATCCCAGCAACTGGATATCTGGTTGAGGACAGATCCCTGAAAAAAAGGGAATAAAGCCTAAAGAATCAAAAAAGAGATTTTTATATAATATAGCAAGCACTATTTAGTTTTGGATACTCTTAGTGGCTAGGGGATAGAGGTATAATGTATTTGTAGCTGTACACTCTGAAGCTGCAGTAAGAACAAGATTCATTTAAATAGCCAATATTTTCAGATATGCTCCTCTTGATTCTGGGGTTCTTTTTGGCGTAAAATAGAGCTATCTAAGCCGCATTTGAGAAAAAAATTATACTATACATAAAAAAATAACAAAAGCCTATGCCTTGGGTGATTTTTATCAACTAACATTCCATCAATTATCAGCAATATAAGGAAAATTAACCAATTATATAGCCTATTGAAGACTTTTTGGCAGCTCTGGAGCAAGGGAGTAATTTTATTGGCGAATTGATTGTCCCTGTCTGATGGTCTGAGGTAATCAAAATAAGTTAGTGCTTAGGGGATTCATGCTGACAAATAGCAAGAAATCATATGTTTATAAATACTTAAATTAATTCAGCAATGATCTTAAACTTATCATAAGTTATAATTTTGTGGCAATGCAGCTCAATAAAGTTTTTATAGTAAACTATCTTTACAAATTACCATCATTATAATGGCCAGATTAAACTCTTTTATAAATTTTGAATATAAGAATGAAAATGTTATGGTTCAGATGGTTGATCAGTCCAATTTCAATATTTCCTCACTTGACCAAACATAAGAGAAAAAAATGTGGGGGTTAGACCAGGATAATGAGAGGCCAGGGCCATATGACCAGTAAATGCAGGTTGACCTTATTTTTCTTTACCTGGTTATTTGGGGTCTTGACCAGTAAGGCATTAACTGTTGGGTTTGATAAGAGGGGTTTTTATTGATAAGTGTTTCTATCTTACTTTTTCAGGGTGATCCCAAACTGACAGACATACTGTTGTTGCTATTTACTACAATAATTACGGGCAGACAAAAACACTGTCAATAAATGAATGCTTATTCATCTGGATCAATTAATAGTATATTTTGCAAGTTACATCTTTCTCCCCAATGGGATAAATTGCACTAGATGAAGCAATGGGATACATTATGGATTTTAAAACCCAAAGAAAATTCTACCATACAATCCATCAGGGAGTGCTAATATAATATTTATTCCCATAAGAGCTTGATTGACATGTGCCATAGTAAAGCTTAATCATATCATAATGAAATTCCATAAGATTTTGAAATATTGTTAAACAATTCAAGTCGCTTTGACAACTTTTATAATCTTAAGTGGGTTGATGCCTCCCTTGTTCATAAGGAAAATAAAAAGCTGTTCAAGATCTGGCTCTGTTTGGAAGGGTCCTTCAAAACTTCCTGCAAAGGGAGCTGATGAGGCACATTATCCACATCATTAACATGTATATGATGGGAAACTGATATTGGAGCCTCATTATTATCATAAAATAAGTCAGATGGATAAATTAGATTATGATTACTAAGCGTTGTAGTCTCATTAGGTATCTGCATATTTTTATCTTGTGTGCCAGCGTGACCCTGGTTTATGGGTAGGTCAGTACTCTCCTGGGACCATGGAGACTTAACTAGCACATGATTGATTATTACTTTATGTGTCTAATACCAAAGCATCCTGACTTTTGTTAACCATGCTTTTGAGGCAGTGTTCTTTATCATTTTATTCTTTAAACAAAATCATTTAAACTGTCAGTAGAGGTATAGCATCCTTTTTTATTCCGTCAAGGTTTTCATATTGCTGTCTTTAATCAATGCCACTTAATGTGTATTATGTACCTTTTTATAGTATCTAGTAGTAAGCACATAAAAAATAAGGGCGCAGTGGCAAAGGAAATTAATCATTTCAGTTATGGTGCTTTTTTGAAATTCAAATTGAGTAATAATCCCAATATATTTTATTTATGTAAGTTCTTAAGCGTGCCAAAAATGATCTGAGCATCATAGTGACTCCTAACTTAGCCCCACACATCACCTGAGCCTCATAGTAAAACTGGTCATCAAAGGCTAAAAGTCCTTACTTGGTTTAAAGTTTTTATAAAGAGAGGCGGGTTTTGTCTTATGAAAAGTTTTCCCATCAACTCATTAATAATAAATTATATATCATTATCATAAGACATGCTAGCTTAACATATCTTTGGCATTACATTTCTTGACTAATGGGGTCAACAAGATTATTGAAGTGGCCATCTTGTCCTTGTCTTTCATGTTCCCCATAGAAACTTTAAATAGACACAGTATGGTGTGAATGTTCCCCTTCTTATCAGATTCTAGCAGGTTCACAGGGTTAATTCGATAATGATATTAGGCTCTGGTTCTTGAATAGGCTAGGAAGATCTGGAAAAACAATCAATATTAGCAGTGGGTGATTGGAATTATCAGTAGATAAGGTTGCTTCAATAGCGCTGGTAGAAGATGCAGGAGCAGCACTAAAAACAGCTTCTGGTGTAGCATGAACTGGGATCTCTGCCTATAGTAGTTAGTTTGAAACTTCTAGGAGGGGAAATTACCTTACAAATAATTAAGCAAATTAGCCGTCATTGGCGCCTCATCACCATCAGGTTCTGACTTGTTGGAGTCAATAACCAAAGTAAACAACCATTTGGCCAATGGTCAATCTTCATCATGATATTGACTACATGTAAAAGAGCTTTATTTGAAACTTTAAAGGTTTGACTCAAAAAATCCATAGCCTGACAACTTTCCACATCATGTTGGTTCTCAGCCTGCTCAAGTTTTAGGTTAAAGCACTGAAGGCTAGAACATAAATCACGTATCAACAGTCCTTGGGCATGGACTATATTTCTAGGGAGTCAAATTTTTAGTTGAGGTCAGAGAGGGATTATATGAAGTCTATCATATTGTGATTCATAATAAGTAAAAAATAATAAGGGCTGCATAAAATACCCCAGTAGTGAGCACCAAAATTTTTCAGTGAGCGCTTTGGTGTCAATTGCCAATAGCACTAATAAGTTTTTATTAAATAATAGGCGATCTATATGGAACAGATACAGATAATAAGGGAATATATCCTAAAGTAATCATAACAAGGGTTTTGTTGATAAAGTGAGCAGACTTTAGTATTAAATACTTCCATGGCTAGGGTATGTTGTTATATTAGCTTCATAGCTGTAAACCTTAAAGCTGCTGTAAGAACAAGATCACCTTCAAAACGGTTGTTATTTCTAAGATATGCTCCTCTCACTTCCAGGGTTCTCATTAGTGCAAAATAATTCTAACTAAGGTGCACTTGAGAAAATTTATGATAGATGCATGTTATTCATAAAAAAGCAAAAATACAAATGCCTAGGCCTTGGGTAATTACCAACATATAACATTCCATTAATTATCAACATATAGGGACAAATAATCAATGATAATATAACCTATTGATGACTTTTTTGGCGCTGCTGAGTCAAGTGAGGATTAATAATAGTATTAATGAACTGAATCTCCCTGTCCTCTGGGCTGAGTTAAATCAATGTAAACTAGTGCTTAGGGGATTCACGTCTCTTAAGTAGCACTAAATTAAATGTTTATAGATACATAAAATTCAATTGATGATGGTATTTAGCTTAACATATGGTATAATTTTGTTACAATGCATCCCAATAAATTTTTTGTTAGTAAATTAACTTTACAAAATGCCGTTGGTGTAATGGAAAAATTTTAACCCCCTATTTAATTGATATTTGAATATAATTGTTAAATATAAATTGGTTCAGATGGTTGATCAGGATAATTTAAATAGACATACCAGCCCAGAAGGCCCAAGGACCTCCTGGCTAACACCGCTCATTGAACTATCTATAAGAGATCATGTGTCTTTTATTAACAATTTAAAATGAGAGATGTGTTGGGTGGCCTGAAAAGCTGATAGATATCAAGCAGTACTATCTTGATTGTGATTCAATAGTAAAAGAACTTTGCAACAAAATTGCCATTACCCAGATATTGTGTTTTGCCTGAATACTAGCCAAAGAAGACATAAAACTACCATTGTGGGATCCGCTAATGGAGGCCACAAATAATTTCTCAGAGTGAGAAACTTACTTAATAAAAGTATAAAATAATACTTTTTGGAAGTTTTTATATTTTTTATTAAAAGCGTGGCAAAACCAAGAAAGGTCCCTTTATCAATACTAGCTTTTCCTATTTAAACTAGTTTGATTTTTGAGACCATTGATATTTGAGGTAAAAGAATGTAAAGCTCAGTTGTCTAAATTAGGGAATATAGGTTTTTGACCTATCAGATCAAAGATAAAAATTTTGAGGCAAAACTGACCCATGTGGTAACAATTGGATGAATTTTATCCAATCACCAGCGAGTAAAATCTTTTCACCTTGGCAGTAGTTAGACTCATCTGGTAATGATTGGGTAACTTGGCGATGGTCAGACTTGGATGGTAATGATTGGCTAATTGTTAACCTATCATCTTTGAGTAAAAATCTTTGCACCTCGGTGTTGGTTAGACTCGGATCATAATGATTAGTTAACTCACACCCAATCATCGATGGGTAAAATCTTCTGCCCTTGTGGAGGTTCTGATCTATGCAATATTATTCTCCTTGTATTTGACCGAGGAGTTGGAGTATTTATATTATTAATACTTACCGTTTTAAGCCAATTTTTATGATAAATCATATTTTTCCAATTGTTGGGATTCCACTGAGAATCCACTAAGGTCTTTTCACTGTGAGTGCTTATATCATTAATAGCCACAGTACTATCTGAGGATTGGGCAGGAGATGGGCCAATCATGGTAGCAGATTTGGGAGCCCTAATACCTCCAACATTCTTTTTCCTAAGTTGAGAAAGAGAATGTCTGACAACCATGGACGCCAATATTAACTAAGTCACTTATATAATCCATAATCTAAAAAAATCAACATGATGAGATACAGCAGAAAAATGGATAATCAAGATACAAGTTATTACAGCTCTATCAGATATAAGCACTGAGGCTTTCACAATCCACGTGAATAACTGGGGTGAAACCTCCAAAAAACACTAAATTTACTTTTCAACAACTTGAAAAACTCACATGCAGACCAATATACTTGAAACTTAGCCTTTTGAAGCTGAGTGATTTCTTACTCCATCTGTGTCATGAAAACGGCAGATGAAGTTTAGACTGGCCTGCCAGTCAGGATGCATAAGCACCCAAAAAACAAGCCAGAATGCCAGTGGCATTGCTGCTCATATGATGTTGTATGGAGCTGAAAATTGGGAAACAACTCATTGGTGTATAATGAGCATGAAAATAAGCCTGAAAACGAACCAAATGGAAACAACCTCAGACACTGGGGGTCTTGCTGCAGGGGATTGTACCACTGGGTTGGCTTCTACAGGGATGGTGGTGGGTGATTTCAATACAATTGTAGAGACAAGGGGAAAGATTTTTGCTTAAAAACGATGTATGCAAGGCCACAAGATCTCAGTATATTGATGGCGGATAGTTTCAATGATGGGTTTAAATTGCCAGAAGTTTCTTGCACGTTGAATCCAGTTGACGATGGTGGGAGTGATTGTAATCATCAAAACTGTTAATGTTCATCAGGTGTAGGGACTGATAGGCCACCATATAAATGCCATTGAGACTTTGGCAAGAAGGAATTTAATAAAGTAAAAAGTGAGTTTTTAGCAGGAGTTTATTGGAAAGGAAATTAAAGATAATTGACTAACAATTCCTCAGTGTAATGCAACTGATTGATATAGTGTTCAATTTTAGTGGTTCCAAGAAGGATTTAGGTCCCTCAAATTTGACCTAACCTGGAGAATTTTTGGGGAAGGGGGCAGATAATCTTAATCAAAACTGACATTAGAGGATTAGGCGGCAGGCTGAGTCACTTTTGGTTCGATTGTGAATGCCTGAACTGAGGCTCAACTGCATTTCCATCAGTTGGCGTGATGGCGTCTGGCCTGATGAGCAACGGGAATTCTCCAGGGCCACCTCATATAGTAGTGGTCTTAATTGGTTGGAAATGAATTTGGGATGCCCAACCCGCCTGCGCCCAGTTGCTGGGGCGTTCATTCAGTAAAATTAGTTACATCAGATGCAACTCCCAATTCATTGGATAGGGGTTTCAAGTTGTATGTGATAATTCCTGAAGATACCATCTGCACATTGGGGATCATCTTAACGATTTTGAGGGGTGGTTGGCATCAAAAATTGTATGACTGGCTGAGTTAAAACCATTGGCGATTCTGGCCAATAATTCAATATTTGTCCCTTTTTTAATATATGTTTCCAATTGTCAAGCTTTATTCCCATCAGTTTCAGACCTTTTGACTTCAATTTAGTAATTTCATTACAGATCTCCTCAATTTGGCGGACAAGTTTGTCCAAGGTGAGTGCAGGTACTGGGGGAGGAATCCTAAGAGGGAGAACTGTTACCCAGCGCTCATCTACCATGTGGGCGAGGTCGCCCTAGTGATGAGAGGTACAGCCGCCCTCTTTGTACCCTTTTATTCAGAAGTCTGAGATCGTTTAATCCATGCACAGGGGATGTTTCCATGGACTTACAATCTGTACGTGACCTTTCCACTCATGTAGCTACTTTAAAGTCCTCTTTAAAGTTGGAGAATTGTAATGGTGTGGGGATATACAAGATTGACCTATCTATGTACAAAGAAGCTATAGAACTGGCCACTAATAGAAAAAATTGTTTACCAAATATAAACCTGCCTTGATAGCGCCGCTCAAGGTGAATGATGCTTATTAAGAGAAATGTAAGGTGGGATAAAGTGAAGGCAGCCCTCATAGAGAAATATGGTAGTAACCTAGCCCTGTTCAAATATCAAGAATGTCTTTATGCGCATACAACCTAATATTAGAGAATCTTATTTAAAGCTTACTAACCATTTTATTACAAAGCCCAAGCATTAGGCCTTCTGTGATATATTACATAGGATGATGCAATAGCTGCCATGATTTCTAATTTTCCTTTTGACCAACACTCTTGTTACACTTCTAAGTGGTAAAGAAGCTTTCTAAATCTATTTTTGACATTAAGGAAGCCATCACGAAACTCCTCAAATAATTGAAACGCTTAAACTCATCAAAAATGTTCATATCTCCATTTTTATTATGTTATTCAAAACTCAAAATTCATGACTTGATGTGAATCTTATACCTATTGTTAATTTTTCAATCAATAGGGAGAGTCAGTATTAGGAGAGGATATTTGATTAGGTGGAAAAAGGCGTAAGCTATGGAATCAAGGCTCTTTATCTCAATAGACTGTCCCTCTACATTATAATAAAAATCCATAAAAGCCAAATTTTTATAGTGTCCGCTCTTGCTGAGATCAACATCCTGACTTTTATTAATTGTAAATAAATTCTGATGTTCCTCTTATTCTGCTGTTTCAGAAAAATTATATGTCAACCCCAAATAGACTGCTAAACTAAAGAATATTTATTCAATCCCCCACTTTGTCTCCAATGTTACTTTTGTAGAAGTAGTTCTGAATAAGGTAAAAGTCCTGGCTATCATTGATAATGGCTCCCCAGTCAATGAAATTCTTTCGCCTTTTAAGAGATTATAAATTGTTTCAAATTACATCCATAACTTAGAATATAGGTTTAATGGATCTTCATGCATGAGACCCCTCAGAGCTTACTCGTTGTTGCCACTCCAATTTTAAAACTTTATTGGTGTCTTATCCAGTTATTATAATGGATAATGATATACTATAACCTTCTAAAATGCACTTAATCCCTGGTTATATTCAATGCCAATATTAGTCACAAGGATCAAATTTTAACTTCTAAGATTCACATTTCGCTTATCATTAGAGCATGCCAAAGTAAAAAGGGAAGATAAACCCTCAAAGTTGCCTATTGAAGAATCCAAAGTCTATTCAACTACTGGATTACTGAGCTGTTGGTCTTAAACTAAGATGCACCACATACAGTAAATGCCTATGAAATAATGCCAATTTATCCTGTCAATAAGGTTGTCACTATTAAGCCTCAAATTTAGTGAAGTATAAATTTTGAGTTACTATACTATTCATTCATCTATTAGAAGTACTTAGAGAAACTAACTCATTAAATTAAGAACAGTAAGGTCTGCTGCCAGAGCTATCAAGCTGGGCAAATCATTGCAACCCTTTAAACTAAAAAGGCCACCAACTTCAGGGCATTTCCTCTCATAAAAATTACAGATCTAGGGTACTTTCTAGATGAGAGATGGTTGGCGGCTGTTCCTCCTTGTTTGTCCTGCCCAACTCCACAAACTACACCCAATCTTGCCCACCATTTATATTAAATCTGCAGATCATTATATTCATATGATCAATAGCTCAGTTTAGATTTTTCTATGGTTAAAGTTAGCTGTACTAAAGTTATCTCACCTATTAACGAATAATTCAACCCAGAGAACTCTTTTTGGAAAAAATGTGGTACCATGAACAACCTCAGGTAATATTAAGTTAATAAAGAAGGTTTGCAACAATAAAAAACTAAAAAAATGACATAAATGGGTTTTGAACGCATCAACAAATGCCATGAATGCCTAACAGAATTGACCAACAGTACTAAATGATTGGATAATTGGAGTCTAAAGTCAGAAGATTAATACAAAAAGTGTTGAAAAATTGAACAGGTCTATTTTAGTAAAATATTTGAGGTGGGTTAACCTTGGGACAGATGTAACACACTGAGAACTTTTCTAGCAGTACAGGTTTTTAATCAAAACCTGCACTAGGGTGGAACCAGTTTTACCTGCCAGGCTAACCACCCCCTACACAGGTCTATTTTTATGCACATGAACTTGTCTAATCCCTTATCTTCATTCATTAGGTATAATAACAGCATGCACACTGTAGGTTGTTGGGTATTATATTTCTTAGTATTTATAAATATATTTAGAACCCCAAAGTACTATTTCTAATTAAAATTAAATTTATTCCACTTCTCAACTTTTAAGTAATGAGCCTTAGGGAGATGCTAATATTTGTAATGGAGCAAGTGGTGTAGATGATTTTTTGCTACTACTGTGTTTGGTATCAGCAAAAGAAGACATTTAACCAAAGAGTCAGCTACATTCATATACATCCAACTGCATAACACTTTCTTCCTCAATCATTCATCACTACTTACACCATATCAAAACCTCTTACAACGGAGGTGCCTTGTGGCTAAAATTTTGTTTTGTGTCCTTAGGCACCTATGATGGATTGTGATTTTCCTTAGTACTCCTATATCCTGACAAGAACCGTTGGCTTATCCAGAAATACTAAAATAGCATTTTATGGACCTATCACTGTTCTGTTAGCAAATTTTACTAATTAGCCTCTAGGAGTGACTTGGAACTACCCTATAGTTTATGCTGTGCCCTAACTTTTGATCAAGTTGGATTTATCACTGGTTGTTTAAACTGACCTATGACTAGATTTACCTATTATCATAGCGCAGGTAAAAGTAAAATTTGGTTATATACCTAAATTTAATAACAACAAATAAAAGATCAATAATTAATGAACATGCTGACACATAAATGTTCCAACTTTTTAGAGATTATGCATGGGGTTCAACACAGGGTACAGACTAATTATTCTCAATTTATTCAAGCCAGGACATACTGTAGATAAAAGGTCAAGGTAGCACAAGTAACTGTGGGATTAAAGCTATTATAAGCTTTGAGGTGAAACCCTCTCAGAGTCCATGTGCCTCATCGTTACAAATAGTCTGTAAGAAGAATTGAGGCCATTGGGTAGTGATGGATTACTGATGGCTGGACACATTTACTAGTATAGCTACCCACTTATAAAAGTTAGCATCTTCCTCTGTCTCTTGACAGAATCCCAATTCTTCTCCGTCTTAGACCTTACAAGAAGTTATTGTTAAATCAAACTTGCTACTGAGGATAAAGAAAAGTCTGCACTAATCCTTATCAAAGGGTTATTTAAGCCAAACTGTATGTCCCAGGGTTATGCAGCGCCCAATGCAACCTTCTAGAGAGCAATTAAGGACGTACTAGGTGACCTTAAGATGTTCTTCTCACTGATCTACTTAGCAACATCACATTGTTTTCTCATACCTATAATGAAAACCTCAAGCACCTAAGTCTTCTATCAAATGCAAGCAACCTCATAAAATCTGAAGCTATCAAAATGCAACTTTTCCATGAAAGAGATGGAGTTCTTGGGTAACAATGTTACTCATGAAGGGACCCTACTATTGCCTGATAAGGTTGTTGCCATACAAAAGATGATTTGGATGAACATTTTATTTAAAATACGATTTCTTGGAATGGTCAATTGTTATCAAAAGATTATTCCTCACTTTTCAGGTTTTTAGAAACCATTAGTTAGTCTACATCACAAGGTTATCCATATAAATGGGAAGAATCAAACAATCTTATTTCCACCGCTGTCTAAGATTATAATATCAGCTATCATTCTGTCACGGGAAGAGCCCCTTTTAATTACTGTATGTACGACACCCTGTTCTTCCAGTGCTGCTATATGCATGTGTAGAAGATACCAGCAGAATTTATACCTTATGTTATTTGATGACCTTAGTTGAAACGTTAATCAAATTGCAAACTGAATTGTACTTGTCCAGCTTAGCCAAGAATATTAATAATCAAGCTGCCAATTGGATACGGCATAGCAAGTTAGCTCAGTTCAAAGATGGGGACATGGTTCTATTCCATGACCAACATGGGTTCAGGCGAAAGCACAAGTTGTTCAGTATCTGGATTGTGTTGTTCAAAATTATTGAGAAGACAGATGAAGATGCTTATACTATCAAGGACTCTAAAAGTGGATGGATCATTAACCAAGTGCATGCGAAGTTCCATGGGAATATAAACAATAGGAGACTTATTGTCCACTCAGGGGGATAATGACATGATTCTGATATGACTGGATGATAAGCCCTAAGTTGTTACGGCAGAATGAAAATAATCTGCTGATCACAATTTGGAGTTACATTAATCTTGCACTTTGAGATGAGGTGATATTGGGATATAATGGATTATTATTGGATCGCCTACAAATAAGGCAAAAAGGTGATGTTGACATTTATTAGTTATTATGTAGATCGCCTCAAACTAATGCAATAGAGAATTTATTGATACCATACTCTGTTGGAGCTAATGAGATTTTGGCAGAACCAACTAACTAAGCTAAGGGAACAGTATCATTTGAAGTTGCTGACATATAAGCAAGATGGGTTGTTTGAAAGAGGAGGATTGTTAGTAGAAGATTGAGCGTAACAGGTAGTATCCACTGAAATATTTATAATTAATAAAATAGTGTCTTTGGGGCAATTTCTCCATATATATTAAAGTTTATTACGTTGTTTTGAGGATGACAATCATCATATCGTCAGTCCTATTGCTCAGTGGGCTTAACCCTCTGCAAACCCCTTCGGCATATTTCCAAGATACTGCCAAATTTATAACAGAAGCACACAAAATTGTTGTATGTAGTCAATTCCAGAAAACATTGGTGTAGCTGGGAGATCAGTTCTATTGGGTAGTCAGTGTCTGATAAAGTACACTAAGCCTTGGAAGTCTGTGTACCCTGCGTGAGCTTTAGACCACTAGATAAGTGGTTGAGTCTCAGCCAATCCCACCAACAGCTTCATTACATAACTTATTCATTGACATGATAAGACCATTGCCTACTGCTATAAGTGGATAAAGTTCATCATTGTAGCAATCCACCAAGAACCAAATGAGTTAAAGCATCAGCGCTAAAGACCTACACCGCAGAATTAACTGCCTGATTCCTTTATAATCAAGCGATAGTGAAGAATGAATCCCTACATGTTCTTCTGTCAATGACAAGAATTTGTTCTCTGATCTCTTGTAAAGCTTATAGATCTAGTTAAAGTGAGACATAAATTCACTACACATTATACTCCTCCTCCAATGGAAGTGTATAATGAGTGAACAGAATCTTGGGATGAATATTGAAGAAGATATCCTGAACCACAAGTTGAAGTGGGACTAACTGTTTCATCTTCACTGCTAGCATACAGGCTTAGCTATCACTGAGTGATTGGCCCTGTCTTTGTTCAAGGCCATGTATGGGCGAGAAGCAGAACTACCCACCTTGCTGGCACCAGTCATCTCTGCGGATTGCAAGAACCTACCACCTGAGAGTTATTAGTAAGGGACACTGATAAATTGATCAAAATATAGTTTAAACATCCAAGAACATCAAATCCACTATCCTCAAGAGTCAACATGAGATTCAGAGATGGACTGGACTATAAAAGTTCAGTTTAAGTGTAAAGAAAATATTCTACCATATATAGGGAAGCCATCCTGAGAAGTTGCAAGCCATCTGTTAAAATTTATAAGTTTTCTGATTATTATCAGCCAATAACCCCTATAAATAAACTAACTGCACAGGTTCGGTTGTTGTGCAATTCTCTGCGTTGTTTGATAGTGAAATATAATCATTGATAATAGTATGGAGACTATTATCCATAGTTGAATTAAAGTACTAGAAATTGATCCAACGCTTAGCCAGTATTTTCTCATGAAATACTTATGATGTCCTGAATATGGACTTGTCCATGGTACCACCTAACTTGATCCATGCTCAGATCCTTGTTTACAGTTTCTCTCTGTGATACACAGTTGGCAGCAATCCCAAATTTGATTAAGCTTATTCTCTGGATCCCCACCCAGATCCTTACTCTTTATCCTATAGAGTCTCCCAATTAAAGCACATAGTAATAATTTCTTTGAGAAAGAATAGAACTTGAAATGGATTTTGATAAGGTATAATAAGATAATACAATAGTTACTTCCTTTTGTTAGTGAATTCTTTAAGGAATTTATAGTGGGTAATTCAGCACCCAACCCTCAGTTGACATCTTCTTGATGAAACGGCAGCTGTTGCCATTTAATTACCCATCCTTGTCTCATCTGCAATGGTCTTCCCCATCCTGTATAAGATTCCATCATTGAACATCCTCAAGACCTAAACAGAAAGAGTCAGAAAACGTGTCCCTAACATTTTCCTCTCAATCCCAGCAAACCAACCATATTTGGTAAGTGACCTGTTTAGGTAATGGGACTTGTTACCCATTAAGGCATGTCACAAACCAAATGATTGATTTGCTAGTTGCAGGCGGCATCACTCGCCTCACAACTTAATCCTCAAATTTCCAATTGGTCAGTGATGAAACCTGACCAATTCAAATTGGTACACCTGATAGTTAATCAACTATCAAATGCCCCTATTTTGTTAGCAACTCTGCCTAACAAGATCTCAAGCATTCATCCAGATCAATTCCTGATGGTTCTGACCTAGGCAAATGGCCTAAAATCACCTGAACATTATTACCCCAAAATCAGGGTCAACTGATATCCAATTCACTTTGCATTAGAATATTATCCCTAGAGATCCCTGGTAATCTAGTCATCTTGTAATATGGGCAAAAATCCCAACACCATCTTAACTGGCACTACAACTATACTGGGCAATAGAGGAGCCAAGTATTTCATAAGAGACAATGAAACCAAGATATAGTATAAAACAGAGAACAAGCCCATCAACTTAGGTCCTTACCCAGTATCATCTTGAAAATGGAAGTGTTATGGATAATACCACAAGTATACTGAAAACAATCTCTTGCCCTCTGGAAGGAACCCCGCCAATATAAGCCACTACAAGATTTACAATTTAATATTAAAAAATAGATAAAGGAGATGAATCCCTTCTATAGACCATGGCGGCCTAAGAATTTTACCAGTCAGTCATAATGACATTGCACAAAATATTTGATACCTGCTGATTGAAGAGATTCAATATATTAAGACAGAAACGCTGCTACCAAATACCATGAATTTTAACTTACACTTATACCTTTAGGGGAGAAATAATTTACATTAAACGATGATAAGTAATTCTGTCTAAAACAGCTAATGATGCATAAAATATTAAAAGCATACTCAAACCAAGTTACCCCAATAGAAGTGATAAACATTTAATCTAAATATAACATGACTGACAACAGTCAAGCAATATTAAAGGTCATTTGAAACCCCTAAAATGAGGTTCACTGGAGTAGCGCCATCATCCAAATCCTGACCCGATTAGCATCTTATTGAATTGGAGGAAGAAGCAATAGCTAGATTTTGTATTGCAGCCACAAACCCAGGAAGCGTGGAATGAACAAGTGGCTACTGAACATCCTGGTTCAGGTATTTCCACTGAGATGGAGCTCATGGATACATGCATTGAGAGAAATTGATGTCATCACCAAGTCAGAGACCAAGAGGAGACTGAAAAGTGGTTTATGAAGCCCCCATAATATTGCTACCCCCTATTCCCATTTTATACTCTAATTGTATTTAATCTATATCTTTAATTTATGCTTGAAGTATAAAGGCACTTTGATTTTACAGTAATAAAGAAATCCCTTTTACCAAGGAAACTAAAATTATTTCCTTTTTCCACTATATTGGGTTATGTGAAGAGATCGCCAGTAACCAGTTTGGGATCTAAGGAATTGGACACTTTTGATAAAGGATACCTTGGTTGCTGATAATGCCAAGTAAGAGGTTTGTTGAGAATTCTGTTGTGTTTTGTGCAGAGGCTAACATACCAAAGCTATGTTCAATAGTTTTGACAAGACTACTGCCAGCAGGGAGATGATAAGTTCCAACCAGAAATTGATGATACAGATGGTAGCATTAGAAGAAGAGTTAGCCAGTGATAATTACTAGCACCTTCAGTAAGTCGCCAGTGTTTAATCTGTGTTCAATAGAATACCCACAACAATAATCTGGCCACTCAAGTTAATTGAGCAAAGGCTGAGGAGATGACTCCTGGGTCAGATCATCAATGCTCAGGGGATAGGCCCACATACCCAAAAGCTTAATAAAATTAATTAAATTGAGCGCCCTGAGAAAAAATGGGATGTGCAAGTGTTTTTATGAATGGTAGGATTATGCTATTGATTCATATAAGGATTTGCAAAGCTATCTGAGCACTTGTTTCATTTACTAAGAAGTAAAGTGTCCTTTAAATAGTCTGAATGTAAGGTCACCTTCAGCAATCTAAAAGAAACTCTTATTTGAGCACCAGTGCTATGCTACCCTAATTTTGGCTGGCCATTTATCATTCAATCTGACGCTTCTTTGATGGCCATTTTAGTGGTGCTCTCCCAATGTGATAAGTATGAGTAAGAGCATACGGTAGCCCTTTGCAGCCATTCCCTTACTAATTGGGAGAAAGCTATATGTAAAAAGAATTTGGATGTTTATATGTCTTTTTGTTTGCAATAAATTCCGCTTTTATCTTCATAGACTAAGTTCCAAGTCATCACTGACCACACTTCTTTGTGATGGCTATACAACCTTAAGGAGCCTGAAGGACAGTTATCCAAATGGACATTAAAGCTCCAGGATTAAGACTCCAAAGTAGTACACCAATTGGGATATTCTCATCAAAATGACAATGGACTTTCCCAAATACCCATTGTTTCTGTTCTGGCTCATTATGCAGATCAACTTTTAGAAAATGAAGGCTTACATGTATAATGATGAGCAGCCCACCATTAGGCGCACTTTAATTGATTATTAAAGAACTATAAAGTTTGAATTGGTAGACTTTACCAGATAGGAAGTGATGGTCAAAAATGGTTGTACCCCACCCTATCCAAGTTGCTGAAAATCATTATGCAAGCTCACCATATTGTTGGGCATGATGAACTGATTAAAACAATTGAAAAATGTCCAATAGGGATACCACCAGGAGTTCATGAGATTTTTGTCACAGTACATTTTGATGAAGTGTCAAGATTGTCAATCACAACAGCCCTTTGAGGCCCCCAATACCTATCAACTAATATAGTCCAGCTAAGTTTTTCATAATACCTTGATTGAATTATCAGTCCTTTTCTGTCAGCAAATTCAATCACTGGTACATTATTGTGGCCATAGACCACTTGACTAAGTGAATCGAGGCTAAGTTCCTTGTGATTTTGGAGTGGTCACTAATGTTGAATTTATCATGGAACACATTATCCATAGACATAAATGTCCGCAGGCTGTTTTAACAGACACCAATACCAATTTTACTTATAGGATAATTTATGAGCTAAACAAACTATTGAAATTAGAGGGTTCCTCTCCACCCTGTACCATCCAGAAACTAACATGACTGTCAAGAGGGTCAAATAAACCTTAGAGAAGATTCTCTGCAAGTTAGTGCAGTTTCCCATTCAAGTGGACCCTCTTTGTTATCCAACAATAGTTGCCTACAATATTGGCTATCATAGTAATACATGGTTTTTACCCTTTTAACTGCTCTATGGTCAGTAGCCCACCTTGCCACCTTTATTGTACTCCATTATAGTAGATGAAGATGAGACTTGACCTAATGATATAATGACAAATTGATTAGGGTCTTAAAATTTAGATTAAATCTTATGGGGCTGCCTTGACTATAAAAATCAATCAGAAGGATCAGGATGATATGCATCAAGGAACCTTATACAAGTTTAAATGAGTTAACCAAATATCATAACGCAACATGTATAGGTTTGGGAGAACACAAAGTGGCAACACATTAAAAGGATTATATATAATCTTAAACAATTTTCATTAAAATTTATACCTTTATGCACTTATCCAATAGAAGAATATCAATAGGGTTCATGCAAAGATACTAAGACCTTACTATGGGAATTAACCTCCTTGGGAAGGTCATCAAAAGAATGTTTCAAGTCAAGGGGTGAGAAGTGTTGCTGAAGGCATTAATTTAACTAAATAACTATCTTCTAGTTTATTTATTATTAATAGAAATAAACATGAACCTTCTAGTTATCAAGTTGCAGTGTTATCCATACTCATTTAAGCCTCCCAGTCATTCCCATAATTTTCATGTACCATTTTTCATTCTCTAAATCAGCTTTTTGCTAAAATGGTACAATTATGCCTATTGTACTTATTATACTCATTGTACCTATTATAAACCCAGTGATCATGATCCTAGCATCAGGATATTGCTGTTCCGCGGCTAGGAGATCAGCTATAAATATCATCAATCTTTTTTCTAAAAATGTATCCCCGTCTGCACAAACTTACCTAGTTTCTTGGAAAATATTCCTGGAGTAAAGATTCACTATACAGGAATTGGAAGGATCGATTATTTTATAACTTTCTATATGCCATTCTTTGAAAATGACTTTGTCAGGGTACAAAGGTCAATTTATTAAGGACAATCAAAGAAGTTACAATGAGGAAATATTAGCTATACAAATGTATACATCTATCATGCACTACAGTTCAGTAGTTGTCACCTGGCTTATTAACCTTTGAGGGAGGCCTTACAACTTTTAACTTTTTATATGGGGGTAGCTATCCGCTTACAATTAACACCAAGTATATTTTACTATAATTAAAATCTTAGTGAGGTAATAAAACATTCATTTATCTCATAGAATTAGTCCCAAAATTTCTTATTTCTTTAGTATATCTAATACACCAATTTATAAAAGTTACTAAAAAATCTTGACTGGAAGAGTAGAAATCAGGTCTTACAAGACTAAAAAGTATTTATATTTAGCACTAATATTTAATAAGATATAAATTTTTCTATCCATATACAATGAGTTTATACTGCACAGCTATATGGATCTAAAAGAATCAGTTTCAGTATCTATCCTTTAACAGTATAGAAAAATGCCCTTTTATTATATAGTTAATATTGATCTACAGGCAATAAGATAAAGTTGCAAGTAAACCTAAGGCTAGTTGAGATCTTAACAGTTGAGGTTTTTAATTCTGATCAGGTTAGATTAATCAGCCTATTTGATACAAGGTTGGTGGAAACACTTAAAATTTATATTGGATATATCTTACATCAAAACAATTGCAATATAAATTTATAATGTTAAAAGATTTTAGGAGGAAGGTTTTATTGTAAAAACTTAAGTTTTACAAAAGGGTTTATTGATGAGTAAATAATAGTATTGTAGAAGAATGTATGCTAATTTTTTCAACATCAAAAAAGGAGGAGGTTCTCAATTTGACCTATATGGATGTTATTTTAAGTTTGTTCATTATTTACTCCAAAACTACTAAATCAATTTAAAGTAAACTTTTTTAAATGAAAGAGGATGCTTTCACTTTTATTACATTCCAATTTTGTAAGGATTATTATAATAAAATAGAAAAGTTTTATTATGTAAGAAGTGAAAATCTATATATGATTATAATAAATTGGTATATCATTTTGGAAGATCAATTATTGGGTATTTGATTAATTTGATAGTTTTAAAATCTGATGCCATTTTTTAAATATGATGTCATTTTTTGGTAGAAGACATCAATAGGTTTACAGTTTCTAAATACATCACTTAATTAAGTAAACTTTAAACAGCATAATAAAACCATTGAATCTGTCAAGTCAACTAAAAACCACCAACTACTCAACCAGAATTAATTGAACTCATTGCATTGACTAATCACCAACAGTATGCAAAAACAATTAAGCTTATAAAATACCAAAATTTCTACCATCTACTTACCAAAATCAATGAGCTTAATGAATTGAGTTATTTACTATCTGCTTACTTAAAATTATTGAGCTTATCAAATTGACCATATAAAAATGCTCAACCAAATTGATAAAAGATTAACATTATACTTTACCTATCATTGTTACAGCTATATTTGAATTTTTATTTATCTTTTTATATTAAAGAAAAATAGCCTGAAATAGTTTTCAATGTTCAAAAATTTGTGCCAAGTTTGGCTATTTTTGGTATATTTTTTTGAAATAATATATAATATATATAGAATGATTTTCATTTTTATATAAATATAGTGCTTTTTTAATATATATATAGTGATTTTTTAAAAAAGGGGAAAAAGAACCAGTTTTGAAAATGCACCAAAAACTTTTCTTTTGGGAAAAAATAACTGCCTTCAAAAAATGCAATAAAAAGTATAAAATAATTGATAAAAGTATAAATAACACAGGGAAACAAAAAAATTTTGTTGCATGAGATTTATCAACTGTTTATATGTACTTTGGCATTTTTGATTCCAAATATGAAGTCAGATTTCCTGTGCATGCTCTATTTTTCATTTAATACAGATGAGACAAATCTATCTTCCTCACTTCATATCAAGCTTTGCTTGATGAAGCCATTTGTAAAGGCTCTGAATACTGAAAATGAATGTTTTCAACGCATTTTTTCTGCTTTCCTGGTCTGTCATTTGATAAAATAGAAGCAGGTTTATTTTATGGTTCTCACATTGATCCATTATATGTGACAAGGAATTTGTCAGAAAGATGGATCAAAAGGATAGAGAAGCATGGATGTCTTTTGTAGCAGTTATTAACAACTTCCCTTATCCATCTAGTACTAAAAAAAAAAACTTCCCTTATAACAAGAAGGTAGGAAACCATAATTTTGGTTTAAAGTATGCTAAAAGTATTTTGTGATCTTGTATGCAACATGAGTGTTGGCATTTCCTGAATAACCATTGTTATAAACTGAGAACTAGTGGCTATTCTACTTCTTCTAGAAAGAGTACCAAATTTTTAAAGTCTGGCTTTGTTGACAATCGTTCCCAGAGATTAACTGCACAGGTTTGGTTATGTGCACAATTTGCGTTAATTGATAGTATTAAATAGATGGGTGATAATAGTATGAAGAATATTATCCATAGTTGATTAAAGAAACCTAGTTAATTGGTGGTCCAAAGCTAAACTTAGAATAATCCACAAAATACTGATTTAGTTAAAAATTAGCACTTCTTCCATATCCTGGCTGAACTTAATCCACTCTCAGATTCAGAGGTTCCCAGCCTTAGTTCCCATCACACTGAGTTGACGGAGATCTACGTCAAAGGTCTGCTTTTCTTCTAAGGATATCCAATCCTTACTCTTTATCACACAAAAGAGTCCACAATAATTGTATTGCAATAAAAATATACTGAAAATGAATAGAACCTATTAATGCTAGTTTTATCTTAACAATCTTTAATAATGACAGAATGATCTGATGCAAGAGAAAAAGAAGTGCTAATGTTGAATAATAGTTATCCACCAATCTTTATTATAATTGAAATCCACCTCAATCAGTTAACCTCTTACATCCCAGTGGTTTCTTCATCATTTCAAGGTACTAGAGACATAAGCCTATGTCTTTCATGGCTATCTGCTATACAATAATCTTGGTTAACCTTGATGATTAATGCCTTAACACCTTTATCAACATCAGGATGTGCGAGACTTGAATAATATTTTTCTACTTATGCACTCTGCAACCTTACAAATCATATCAAGCTTCTTTATTAAAAAATTACTAGGGAATTTATAGGGAGAATTTAGTGCTCAACTCCTTAATTGGTGCCTCAGCTATGAAACAGCAGCCATTGCCATTGAATTACCCTGCAAAATTTCTTACAGCGATGATCTTCTCCATTGGGCTAAGTATTCCTCTGTTGGATATCCCAGAGACCTGAGAATGGAAAAGGCTAAAAAATGTGTCCCTAACGTTCCCATTCAATCACAGCAAACCAACCACATTTAGCTAGTGACCTGCTTAGGTAATGGCGCTCTTTACCATTATAGCAGGTTGCAAACCAACTGATTGATTTGCTATTTGCAGGTGGCATCACTTGCCTCACAACTTCTGATTAAATTCCCAATCAGTCAGTGATTAAACCTGACCAATCCCAATTGATCTACCTAATAGTTAATCAACAATCAACTATCAGATGCCTCAATTCCATTGACAACTCTGCCTAATGAGATCTTAAGCATTTGCATGGATCAATAACCAATGGATTCAAGCCTGGAGAATTACCAAAAAATCCCCCAAACATTGTTACCCTGAAATCAGGGTCAACCAATATCCAATTCACTTTGATATATGGAATTATTCCCATGTGACCCCTGGTAATCTAGTTGGCTGGGAATATGGGCAAAAATTCCAACAGCCATCTTTATCAATTTCCCAAAAATCTTGGGGATGTTAGCAGTGGGCAGAGAGAATGCTTCCATCAAAACTGAAAATAATAGAAGAGTATTATTAAGAACAATGAGATATGCATATGATAGCAGAATACTACTGGAGCATCAACTAAGAACATGCTGAGCAAGCCCACAAATGCAAGAGCTACAAGTGCAAATTCCTATCTGAATGAATTTTACATGCCTTCCATTTCACATTTCTGCATTAATTTTATTAACAATTTCTATCTGTATATACATATCAATAATATAGTCAAAAAAGATATGCTTGTATTTAATAGCGTTTTATATCATATTTATGCTCAATATAAGTTATTTTATTCCTTTCTTTTTCAAAACTGTATGTATAATTGTATGACATTGCATGGTTTTGTGTTTGAATGACTTATATTATCATTATAAAGGTGATTAAGATAATATCCACATTTGTAAGTTGAGATAAATGCTGAAATTTTCAAAAATTTTATACTAATGTGAAAAGAATTTAAAAACAAATTGCAAAAATTGTAGATTGCAGAGAAAAACTAACTTCAGATTTGAAATCTCAATTTATTCAAGGTACAATGACCAGGGGACAGACAATACTGAATCACAACACCCAAAATGACAAAATAAAACTACTAACCAAGTGGGAAGTGGAGACCACTAACCTACCATGGCAGAGGGTGAGGAGAGGTCGGGGGGTTGGTTTTCAGAAAGACCCGCCTTGATCATGGGATGTTGGTTACAGTACTGGACCAGAGCAGAGAGCCAGGGCGTTGGGGCATCCACATAGTGGGGGTGGAGGTTCAGATTTGAAATCTGTGCACCCAAATTAGTTAAGGACAACACTTTTATCAAAGCAAAAAAATTGTTCCCCTGTGTAATCAATAAAACCTTTTTAAAGTTGGTGCCATATTCTAAAATGACTTATAGAATTTTTGCTCATAAATATAAATTAGAGCTTATATTGGATTGGGCCAAGTGTAAACTATAAGCAGCTAAAAATATATTTATAGTTAAACTCTATTTGGGGAAGACAGCTAAAAATATATAATGCTAAGTAAATATATATTTTATAAGCAGCTATTATAAGCTAGTTAAAAATAAAGCGCTTGCTTCAAAAAGAATTTTATTGTTTATTCATACTTTTATCATATATTTCATACTTTTTAGTGTATTATTGTAATTTGTTTTATTGACTCACTGTGGTGTTTGTCTGTCTGGTGTGGAATCTTGCAATTGATTTTTACCTACCTTCCAGACTAACTAGATATTTAAAATTTTGGTACACTTATGTATCTTTCATGGCAATATAATAATATTAAAAAAATTAATTTCCATAGTGAAAGTATATATAACAAGTGAAAATCACATATTTTCTGATGGTAGGTACATTGTTACAACTGAGTAGTTTAGTATTTGGTTGATTTGAAAGTTTTTAAGCTGACTACATTCCAGACTAGCTAGAGCTTTGCTTGGCACACTTCTGTATCTCCAGTGACAATACAATAATCCAGTGATAAAATTGTGAAAGGTTGTGAATTCTACAAAAAAACGTTTTATATTATCTTGTTTATAATTGCAGCGCATGTAGTTTCTAAATTATGGCTGATCGATAAAGCGAGCGAGCTCTGTATCTTATAGATGCAAAAAAAGGATAAAACAAAATTTTTTATAAAATAGAGCCCAACGCGGGGGTCGAACCCGCAACCTTGAGATTAAGAGTCTCACGCTCTACCGATTGAGCTAGCCAGGCATGTTAAATTTTTTTAGCATTTTTTTCTAAAAGGACTAATAGAGTTACCCTATGTTGCTCAGGTTTATTTATTATCAACTGATTTGAACTGATTAATTTGAATTTTATATTATAGCTAGCAGAACTCGGCTTTTTTCCTGCATTTGTATATTTATTTATATAAAAATGGATAGTCTGTATGTAATCTAGAATATATAATGTGTTGTGTAAAAATGTGGAAAAATGAAAGATGACTCATAATGATAAAATTCCATTAAATAATTGGTATAAATAGATGATGAACTATATAAATTTTTTATAATATAATTTTCATGAATGAACAATATTTTTGACTATTCCATTTGCTATATAATTGAACCAACTTAAAATAATTGAAACTAATACTAATATCTAGCATAATGCAAGTGGATAAACAATAATTTTTTTCTGATTTGGTGCATAGATGTACAGAGTTTCTGGATTTCCTACTCTGGAGCAAGCAACATATAGTTGACCATACAAAAAACTCAGATTTTCTTAATTTAATCTGGCAATGCTCAGCTACTGCCTTTGAGCTTTGTTAATTTCATCACAAAAGCAAGATGCACAGAAAAGTGTAGTCATTTGAATGTGAAGGGAAAATCAGTGGAAATCATTGGAATGTGTGGAATCATCACATCTTCTCCTTTACATTTGATGTTGATTATTGTTGCTTCAATCACATTTGGTATCAGTTTTTTCACAGAAAGTCTAGTTCTGTTGCATAACTTTGGTTGGTTCAGATTCCAAAGGAGCAGTATTGATGAGCCAACTTTCAAGGTTAATATGCGTGGTGGCATTCCAGGAGGCTCCAATGAATTGAGAAAATTTGACTGGATAGTTACCAGCTTGATCCTCTTCTGTAACTGTGTCAATGGATTTTTATTCTGTAACTTCACGAGGAATTTTCAATTAAATCTTATTATTGATTTGATTGATGTCATCATTTTTGGAGCTAGGATAGCTCGCTTGCAAAGCTAATTGTAATTCCTGAAGTTGTTGGTGATATTTTTGAAAAACTTCTTTTCAAAGTCTTCAATTGATGACAGAAGTTGACAGAAGTTCAGTGGGAACAACATCTCCTGTCTTGCATGATCAACCGGAAGTTTGCCATCACCCATATCCAAAATTTGCTTGGCAAATGTTTGTGCAGAAACATGTCCAAGTAAATGCACATGCATATTTGTCAACAGTATATTTTTCACATGTCTCTAGAGAGCTTATTTATTCAGAAATGCAAACAGCTCATCTGATGGTGAGGATCTTGGAATGTCAGGAAAAATTTGATGGAAGTCACCAGTGAACAGCATTAGAGCTCCACCCATTGAATGTTAATCACTTTATAAGCTTGCAGAGTACAATCAAGTGCCTCAAGTCCTTTCTTATGGGCCGTGTTACATTAATCCCAAATAATGAGTTGGCATGTTTTCAATACAGTTTCCATTCAAGATGTTTTTTAACGTTGCAAAGAGTATCTGCAGCTAGATTTAAATTCAATGGTAGCTTAAGAGCTGAATGTGTCATGCTCTCCATTGAGTAGAATTGCTGCAATACCCAATGATGCCACAGACAGAGCAATCTCATGCTTCATTCAAATTTCAGCAAGTATGAAATTGAGAAAAATGTTTTTTCCTGTGCCGCCTGGTGCATCAAGAAAAAAGTCCATCATTTGTGGCTTGTACATTCTCCATATCTGTGCCATATGAAAGTTGCTGGTCATTTGTTAAGAGCCTTTTCTGAGACTCAACATAAACTTGTAGTGCATTGATGGCATATTGTTTTTCTTGCAATACATCTCTATTGACAACATCATTTCTATAATGTTCCAATAAAAATAGCACATGCTGATTAAAAATTGTTGGTAATTGACATGCACATATCCTCAAGTGATACTAGTGCTTCATTAAAAACGTCTTCTGAATACTGTACATCCAGGCTGTGGTTGTCTCTGCATGCTCGGAGAAGTATGTCTTTGCTTATACTCTCTTTGTGTTTACCCATAAATCTTTCAGATCAAAAGGTGCTCATATTGTCAAAATTATGGTGAACAGGGTTCATATTTGGTGAACATGATGTGTTTCAGATGCAACTACTGATGTGTTGTCCCAATAATGATCATTTTCTAGCAAACCAAGTTTGAAACAAGCTTCTCTATATGTCTGACACACTTGACCATCGATGGTTTTGATTACTTGAAATGATGTTGGTCCTTTGACCATGTGAAGCAGTGTTAAGATTTATAGTTCTTGATTATTCTCAGCTGATAACCCCTAAATTAATTAACTGCACAGGTTTATCATTGTGCAATTCTCCAGGTTGTTTGATAATGAAATATGTTCACTTGATAATAGTATGTAGACTATTATATGTAGTTGAATAAAGTACTAGAATTTGGCCCAATGCTTGTCCAGTATTTCCTCTCAAAATACTTAGGATTTCCTCAATGAGCATTCATTCCCTGGTACCACCTAACTTGATTCATGCTCAGATTCTTGTTTATGGTTTCTCTCTGTGACACACAGTCAGTAGCAATCCCCAATTTGATTCAGCTTTTCTTCTCTGGATCCCCACTCGTATTTTTACTCTTTAACCTAAAGAGTCTCCCAATTAAAGCACACATCAATAATATCCTTGAGAAAGAATAGAACTTGAAATAATTTTGATAAGGTATAATAAGATAATGCTCTGGTAATTAGCATTCTGTAAAGTGTGTGTTTTATCAGTTAGTTTTTAGCAGATTTTATAGTGGGAATTTGGCGCTCAACCCTCAGTTGGCACCTCCTCAATGAAATGGTAGCTATTGCTGCTGAATTACCTAATCTCATCTCATCTGTGATGGTCTTCCCCATCCTGACTAGATTCTGTCATTGGACATCCTTCAGATCTAAATGGAAAGAGTTGGAAAACGTGTCCCTAACGTTTTCCTCTTGATTCCAGCAAACCAACCATATTTGGAAAGTGGCCTGATTAGGTAATGAGACTTGTTAACCATTAAGGCAGGTCACAAATTAACTGATTGATTTGCTAGTTTCAGGCGGCATCACTAGCCTCACAACTTAATTCTTAAATTCTCAAACAGTCAGTGATGAAACCTGACCAATCCCAATTGGTACACCTGATAGTTAATCATCAATCAACTATCAGATGCCCCTATTTTGTTGGCAACTCCGCCCAACAAGATCTTAAGCATCTGTCCAGATTGATCCCTGAAGGATCTGATCCAGGTGAATAACCCAAAATCCCCCAAACATTATTACTCTGAAATCAGGGTCAACTAATATCCAATTCACTTTGATATATGAGATTATCCCCATGCGACCCCTGATAATCTAGTGGCTGGGAATATGGGCAAAATTTCCCAACACTTCCGCCCTCTTTCCTAGATTTCCAGTGAGAAAAAGATGGGGCAGGAGAACACCACTTCAGTCACTCAGTCAAATACTTCAATTGTTAAAGTGGAGTATGATCAATCAGTACTCAACGTTGCTTGGGATGACCTTCAGCATGCAGCTCTCTTCCTCTTTCTCCTTGCTACTGCTTATTCAGAGTGCAGTCCCCAGGCCTTCTGTCATGCTGGGCTGATTGATTTACTCATGAAAACATTAATCCCAGGATCCAGTTTCTCCCATTAGGGCATATGACCCACTGTCATATTCAGAGTTCTTAATCTGGAATCCTCAATTTCCTTATTTTCTCCTCATCCTTGACAGGAGATTATTGCTGTTGATGTTCATTTTGTGGCGCAATTAAGAATGCTCATTTATGTTCACCCTTATTATTTTCTCATGATAACCTATTGGGTCATATCATTCTTCATTTTTCTCTGGAGATATTATCCCATTAATTTCGAGATTAATTTTTCAGAAATTAGAGTTTATTTCTTTCAGAGTGCATAATGTTGACTATCATATAATTATGACATTCTCCCATCCAGCTCATATGTCAAATTCTGAGTCTCAGTACCAACATTTGCTCGATAGCTTGTCTGATAAAGACCTTCAGCTCTTCCAGCTGATGAGTTGATCTGCACGCTAGATCCTCTTCTACGGTCTTTCCAAGACTCATACTCCTAGTCAAGTACCCATAGCCTGTCCTTCTGTGAAATTAACAGAAATGGTAAACATGACAAAACCAGGTTAGCAATTGTCTTGAATGACTTGTGACTAATCCTTCCTCTATCACCAATTCCCAAATTAGACTTTGATAAACTCCTGGATTTAGCTACATTTGCAGATACTCCTACTATCATCATCAAACCTCCTGAAGCAATGCCCTCCACTCTCAATCATTTGTTACTCACCAGATTGAAACTGCTTCCAGAGTTCCTCTTCTGACTCAGCCAATATTACAAGCCAGCTGTTTTGGCCACTGAACTAGCCATTGGAAACAAGGTACATTTCAAACTTCACTATGCAGAATAAAGAGCACAAATAACCTATGCTTTGTCCATAGCGCTGAACTCTTTCAATATTGAAAAGATTCTAGATTGAGATGTTGCAGCCCATGATCTTAACTTTGCTAGCCAAGTTCTTTGAAGTTGGGCCATGAAGCTTCCAGCCTCTCCTGGCTTCCACTGCTAATTCTGCTTTAGCTTCTAGAAAGCTCATAGTAATTACCTGCAAGATGCCATTTGTTCCTTGCATGACTATCTCATTTCTGGCGCATCCCATTGGTACCTTCCACTGATGGCTTTAATAGATGGTGTTGGCGCTACAGTTCTTCAGACTGGCGCCAGGGTTCGCGGTGGATTGAAGCTGGAAAAATTGGAAAGAGCGCCAAGGAGGAAATGGGAAAATGATTTATAATACCAAATATTTTATTAAACTAAAAGGCTTCAATATTTATAGGGTGCGTTGGGACTTGGTGCCTTCAGTATTGTCGGAGCCTCATCTGATCAGGATCATTACTGATCTTCCAGAATGTCCTCATGTGCGTACTTAATGGATAGCGTTGATCACCTGACTGAATGGATGAAAATGCCGCCCCACGTGACTCAGGAATAGGGGAGGATGATCCTGAAATAGATTTAGCTTGGGTAGGTTTGACAACCAATTTAGCATGGCATGATTCATAGAAGGGAATTTGATTCAATTTCTATCTCAAATCCCAACAAGGCCCCCTCAAGGTCCTGTTGGAGGGGGTATACAGCCAGAAGAACTGACTATGCACCCAATTTACAGCAGTACCTTGATTAATGTTGGCAATGGAGTACTCAGACTTCACCTTATGTATGACTTTGTAGGGTCCAGACCACAGTACGTTGAGCTTATTTGGTTGGCCTCCAGGTCAATGATGATAAAAGAGAATGAGGTCACCTAGTTGAAAATCTGGTAAGGAGGGTCATCTGAGATTTGATCTGTATGTCTCCTATTCAGTGGTGGTGATAATGCCTTGAGTGGCTTGGGCTTGGAGCTGGACAATTTCATCAGCTAGAGCCCTCATAGTTAAATTGGAGTTCTTGGGGTGGAGGCTTTGAGCAGGGGCTGGACGCTACTGGGTAGCTGAGGTTCCCGCCCATACAAGGCTTCAAGTGGGGACATCTTGATGACACAGTGATAGCTTATCCAGTAGGCAAGCAAGGCGCTGGGCAGTTAATGGTTCCAACGGGCAAGATCTGAGGCGGCCAACTTCCGTAGGATGGAAACAAGAGTTCTGTTAGCACGTTCTACCATCCCATTAGTAGAAGGGTGGTAGGGGCAGCGAAACTCTGGGTGGTTCCAAATAACGAAGTTAGTTCTTGTACTACCTGGGAGGTGAAGTTAAACTCATTGTCTGAAAGTAAGGTCTTGGGGCACCCATGCTGGGTGAAAACGGAGAAAACAAGAAAAAGAGTGGTAGCTTTAGCGGTGGCTGCAGGGACTGAGATCGCCTTGACCCACTTAGTTAAGTGGTTTATAGCTAGGATAATATACTTGTGACCATGCAGCCCAGTGGGAAGGGGATCCACCACGTCATACTAATGACATTGAAAGATTTGGTCAGGGCAACAACTGAGTGCTGATATTGAGGGTTGGCCCATCTTGGGATCAGCAGGTCATACAAGATTCCAGAACCTCTTGGACGGTTTCTACCATTTGGTCCCAGTAGCAGCGTGACTTCAGCCACTCATGGGTCTTCTTGACCGCACCGTGTCCCACAGTAAAATGACCTTCCAGGATGACGTCAGTTCAAGAGGAAGGTCAGATGTAGGAAAGTCACTTCTTGTTGACTTTCTTGTAGAGTAGCCCATCCTTGACTTGAGTGTCTTGAGTCATTTGGCGGAGTTCAGCCTGAACCTCAGGAGTTTCCAGTTCCCATCGTTCAGGCTGTCCTATCAGGTTGTAGAGCCGATCTTCCTCTGGGGTCAGAACCACTAATACTGGCATCCTGGAGAGGCCGTCAGCATTCTGGTGAATAGCACTGGCGCAGTAAACCACTGGAGTGAAGAGTGGTCTGTAATAATAGTAAAATGAGTACCATAGAGGTAGGGCTGGAAATGTTTGATGGCTAAGAGGACGGCTAGACATTCCCTCTCGAGGATGCTGTAGTTCCACTCAGCCTTGCTTTTTTTTAGTACTAGATGGTACCACTCAGCCTTGCTTAGTGTCTTACTAAAATAAGCCATGGGATGATCAACCTGTTCCTCATCGTGCTGAGCCAGGATAGCTGACAGCAACATCACTCACGTCCATGAACAATAAGAAAGGTTAGTCGAAGTGAGAATGAACTAGAACAGGTTTAGTACATAAGGCCATACATAAAGCGTTGAAAGCCTGTTTCTGCTCAGATCGCCACTTGAACGGTACGTTCTTTTGTAGGAGGTAGAACAGCAGCTCGTCTAGGTTGGCAAACTGTGGGATGAACTGATGGTAATAGCCCACCATACCTAGAAAGACTTGAATATCCCATAGGCTTTGGGGGCGCGACATCTTTTCTATGGCATTGACTTTGTTGGGTATAGGTTGGATGCCACGCTTGGAGACCTTGTGCCCCAGAAACTCTAGCTCAGGCTGGAAAAATGAGCACTTCGAGAGTTTGAGTTTGATAGAAGCCTTCATGAGATGCTCAAAGACTTCTTTAAGATGCTCTACATGTCCATTAAAGGTTTGCGAAAAAACAGTAATGTCATCCAGGTAGATGAGAACACATGAGAGCTTCAAGTCCCCAGGGATCCCATCCATGGCACACTGGAATGTGGCCGGGGCGTAACAGAGGCCTTGTGGCATCCTGGTGGGCTAAAATAGCCCCTTATGGGCGATTAGAGCACATTTGGCTTGGTCTTCGGGGCGAGCTCACCTGCCAATACCCACTGGCGAGGTCCATGGCCGAGAAGTACTGGGAACCTGCAAGCAGACAGAGAGAATCGTCAATCTGGGGCAGAGGATAGCTGTCCTTCTTGGTGATGGAGTTGAGTCATCGATAATCCATCACTAACCTAGTGCTTGCCATCCTTCTTTCAGACCAGCAGAAGAGGGGAGGCCCAAGGACTATGTGAAGGGACCAAGAGCCCAGCGTCAAGCAGCTGTTTGAGTTCTACCATAACCTGGGCCTCTTCAACCTTGCTCTTTCAGTAAGGCCAAGACCAAAAAGGGGGCGTCCCCAGTTTCTACATGGTGGAGGACTCCATTCATCCTTCCAAAATCATAGGTCAAAGTTGAGAATAGGTCTGAGTATTCCTCCAAGAGCTCCTGAACCTTAAGTCATTGTTCGTCAGAGAGGTCCTTTCCAATATTAGCGTCAACCAAATTAACCAAGGGTGGTGACTCCAAGCCAAAGTCCCTTAAGTCCCCAAAGCTTCAAACATGTTGGCAACAGCCCCTATCAGTAACAGGCGGATGTAAGTGGCAGGTTGGTTTGGACCTACAACTTTTGGTTTGTCAGTCAGGTTGGCTAGCAACACTGATATAGATCCGGCATATGCTGGATCAAGGATCCCAGGGCAGGTCAGCACTTCCTTGGGAGATGGGTTATCTAGGCCTCAGACTTCCAGTAAATACCCCAAGGGAATATTGACATGGACCCAGGTACTGACGATGACTTGGGATTTTGAGGGTACAGTAGTCATCTGGGGTAAGTAGATCAGCATCCCATCTAATCTGTCAACAGTAGGAGGGGGTAGTCAGACCTGAGAACCCCAGATGTGATACTTGAGCTGATCAATTTGTCCTTCAGTCTCCAGTAGGCAGGCTTGGGCCTTGACCTCAGCCCTAGAGTCATGAGCAGTTTCAAAAACCAGAGGGACTTGATGTCCTAGAAGGAGAGGAAACCACCATCATAGTGGAGCACCGCCAAATATCTCAAAGGAACTGAGTCCCGAGGAGCAGGTCATAGCTAGGGTTGTCCAGAGCAATGGTGGGTATATCTAAGGCGAGCTTTCTGAACCGAATCAGTAATGAGGAATAGGCCCCTATGGATTGGGTGCACTGGGGGCCAGCTGTGCCATACTCCATGTAGTGCGGAATATTGGGGGCGACCTTGATGCATTTCATCAGCTTGGAAGAGATGAAGTTCACGGGGGAGCCACTGTCAACTATGGCGAAAACTGGAATCTTGTAGACCCAGATGGCAACTTGGGTGACCAAACTTCCAAACTGGGGTGTTAATGTAAGGAACATGGGAGAATCATCAGAAGAAGAGTAAGCAGTATCAATGTCTTTATTTTCATCAGATACCGCAACTACTTCCTTGAAAATGATGGCTTCTGGTTTATGCGCAGGGGATACTTGAGGCTGGGAAGGGATGTCAGCATGGAGCGCCTCGTCCTTCATGCTGACGGCCCTTTTCCTGACTCCTCAGCAAAACGTTTCCAGAAAGTCTTAGCGCTATGTCTAAAGCCATTGCAATAGGTGCATTTAGGATTTGGGTTCTTCTGGTTTTTTGACTACATGGACCCTAGGGCGGTTAGAGGGGCAGTAGACGTGGCCTTAAAGTGTAGGGTCAAGGCAGGGATCTCATTGAGGGCCTCCTTAATCTCCTTGATACAGGTGAACCCGTTCTTCTGCACAATCATGTGCATTTGGACCTCAGGATAGGACCCCAAGGCAGAGATGACAGTGGTGATAGCGTTGTCCAGAGTGATATGGTTCGTCGTGACCAAAGGTTGTGCCTGCCGTAGAACTGGTTGGCAAACTCCATAGGGTTTTATCCTTTGTTCAGTTGAATGCCCATGAACGCTTGCTTCTGGTCGGCCAGGGTTTGATTGCTGCTGAACTCTTGGATCAAGGTGGCGAGGACCTGTTCCCAGGTGTTACACTCCTTCAAATGAGGAGTCATGATTTACCAGGTGGCGCTGTCTAGACAGGAGTGGATATGCTTCACCTTTTGTTGATTGGCCTCCTCCATGGTACTCTTGTAGGCATACAGGAAGAGGCTATACTTTCCCATCTGGGGGTGAACCTTTCCTTGAAACTAGGTTTAAAGTTAGCTACAATGGGAGTGGAAAGGGTGTTAATGCCTGGGATAGGTGTCAGCTCCGAGATCTCCATTTCTGCATAATCTTGAGGAACCCACTGATATAACTGCCTCTGCAAGCCCTCTAAGTCCTCTTGGATGTAATCCTAATTCTGGCTGAGGATGGAAGCAGAAGCCTTATTGGCACCCTGCTCCTTTAAGGATTGAATCTCGGCGTTTTGTTGTTGGAGCTGGTTTTGATGGTGGCCAACTGGGTTTCAAACCCACGACATGTTGTTTCAAGCCAGGAGATGCGAGCATCAGTAAGCCTCATGAAATCACTGAGCTTATCCATCTCATCTGACAATGCTTTGATGGAGACCCTAGGGTCAAGGGGGACATCATCCAATCAGAGCTTGCACCCCAATGCCACCTTTTGGATTTGATCCTGTAAGGCAGCCAGGGCGGTCATTATATCCCTTCGCCAGGGGTCTTCAGGTTCACCTGAGGTTGAAGGGCCCGGGGGCCCTTGAGGCCTGCATGGTCCCTCAGGTCCAGCTGGCCCTTGACGCCCCTTGGGGCCTTCAGGCCCCCTAAGCCCTTCTGGCCCAGCACCCGTGGGGGTAGTCATGAGAGGCCAGCTCTCAGTAGTGCTGCTGTAGGGATTGTACCAGCTCTTCAACTTGTTGTAGACGCTGGGTCCATGTCACTTCAAATAGCTGGGCATTTTGACAAAATTGCTCCTTGAGGTAGCCAGAGATTCCAAAATCCAGTACTACAATCTGATCTTGGATCTCATTGATTAATCATTGGTTGTCAGGAATAGCTTCACAATTGTCATGCATGAAGGAGGAGGCGGCGTCATAGAAGTCAATAATGTAGGAATGTAAGTTCTGGGTGAGCCCTAGTTTCCAGGAGACCTCCTGATGGTTTAATCTGACTAACTGGAGAAGATGATGGATAGCAGGGTGGACAAAGTTATGAAGGTAGCAGTCAGGCCCCAGGGTAAGCTCCCGAATGGCAAAATGGCCGAGAAGTAGAGGTCCCACATTGTGGAAAGTATGGAGGAGGCGCGGGAGTGGCTGGAGTGGGCGCCCTCCCGGAGTAGATGCCATTTATTAATTGTTTAATGACATCATTGATATGCTCATACTGGAGTTGGTATTGGCTCCCATCTAGGGAGGGAAGCAAGAGTTGAAAGGCGGCACGAAATTCTAGCCTCTCTGGCTGCGAGGGTGGCGTTGCATATTGTGAGGTACTAACCCATCATGTAACGCTCCCCAATTGACCAGGTTGTTTGGTCATCAGGGCTGCTATTGGTTTCCATTTTTGTGATAGACGTTTTCACTTAGGTCAGCTCAGAGCCCCCTGTAGCGAGCACCACTTCTGTCAGCGCTACAGTTCTTTGGACTGGCTGGGGTTTGTGGTGGCTCAAAGCTGGAAAAAATCGGAAAGAGTGCCAAGGAGGAAATGGGAAATGAGTTAGAATACCGAATATTTTATTAAACTAGAAGGTTCAATATTTATAGGGTGCATTGGGACTCAGTGCATGGGATCGTCAGGGCCTCATCCAATCAGGATCTTTACTGATCTTCCAGAATGGCCTCCTCATGGGCATCCTTAATGGATAGCGTCACTCCTTGACTGAATGGGTGAAAATGCCGCCCCACGTGAGAGGAATAGGGGAGGATATCCTGAAATGGTTTGCTCAGGTAAATTTGATGACTGATTTAGAACGGCCTGATTTGGAAGAAGGGAATTTGATTTGATTTCTATCTTGAATCCTGACAGGGGGCATGATTTGGCAACCCCAACCTAGTATCCTTTGCTCAATGCTGGCCCATATGTCCAGTGTTATTGATGTAGCCTGATGGCAAGTGCTCAAAACCAATCTTCCAGCTCCAGTGCCATATCAGGATTACTTGGGGTTATTTGCTGATTGCCTCTTCTTATACTGTTGCTTCCCTCCCACTCTGGGGTATCATATTTGGCATCTTCCAACATTTCTATTTCTCTTCCCCTAGTCACTTTCTTGCAGGGATCCGCATCTCTGCTCAATGAACTTGGTTTTGAGTAGGTCTAGACCTTGCTAGCATCCAATCTCACATAGATTTTGACAGTTTATATACTCCTAATGCGATCCATCATCCCTCCCTCAAGAAGTGTCATGGGCGGAATCATCTTAAAGTTGAGGATAACCAATGAAAAGTAAAAATTAGAGAGATATTGTTTTTTATGTGTTTTTTAAATCTTTTTTCAATATTTTTATCAAACTTTTATTTTTTACATGAGACATGACCTTTTTTGGTTCAATGGTCCATCTTTTTATTTTATTCCCTCAAACTGGATCCTATGTATATTTATAGCTAAGGTTATCTATGGTTCAGAGGTCTTACTTTTTAAGACTTAACCATCTAGTTTGATTCAGCGGTCCTTTTTTTGGACTTAACTAAATCATTGGGAAATATCCAACTCAATGGTTCATCTGTCCTTTGGGAACTCATTTGTTTATTTCATAAATCCACTGCTTTAAATACTTAGCATGGACTTGATTTACCTTCCTTCCATCCAGGAGGTTTTGATGGGGTAGGCATCTATTATCATCTTGTCAATAATCTTGAGCAGACCTGACCACAAGGCATCCAACTTGTTTTTTTCTCACAAAACTATGCATATTGCAATAGGAAATTCTTTTGCCTATCTGGTATTCTGATAAGGCCAGTAGGCTCTTATTGTCAGTCATTTTCACTTAAGTCCTTTTCTTCAAAGTCATATCAAATGCTTGCAATTGCATTTCAATCAAGCTATTCATCAATCAATTCAGGTACTTCTCAGCACTCATCCCCAATGTTGGTTCAACCACCAAATATAAAATTAGTGGCAACGCGGCCTTCCTCCAATATAGAAACTCAAACAGCGTTTTTCCCATCGCATATGATGACTAATATTATAGGTGAACATTACTGAACTCAGATATGTTCCCCATGAGGAAGTTATTCCTGCGACTAGCTGTCATGGAAATGGCAGAAGAAGTTTAGACCAGCCTGCCAGTCAGGTGTGCATAAGCATCCAGAAAGCAAGCCAGAATGCCAGAAGGCATTGCTGACTGTATGACCTGATATGGAGCTGGGAAATAGGATACCACAAAATGGTGGCGGAATGTCAGGGTTAGGAGTATCCCAACAGCAAACCACACCAAATAGATTTTGGACCCAGGGTTCTGCTAACAGGGGTGGAAACTACTGGGATAGTTACTGCGAGATTCTTGGTTGTTAAGACCATTTCATTGGGGGTAAAAGAGAGGTGAATCTTCTCTTGTAGTTGGCGAACATAGGGCCATAAAATCCCTGTATATTTCTGCCAAAAGGTCATGATCCCACAACCCATACTCGCCTCCCTTCAGACACCACGCTGGTGGTATCCTTTGCAAATCTCCCATCCCACCTTCCACCCCAGGTTTTGTATGACCAGTTGGTCGCGGGGCTCATGGCTTATGGCACTCAGTCCAATCTCATCTTTGCCATTCCATCTGGTGTGGAGTGCCTTGCTGCTCCTCGGGCAACAGCCACCATCATACCACACCACCCTACCATAGCCCAACAAATCCCACCCCCGCTAGTGTGGCTGCAGCGCCTGATCATTTCTTTTGGGCTCAGGTTTTAATGGTAGGCATATTTGTTCCCTCTGCTTTGGCCTTGACCATGCAAAAAGAGCATGCCCTCAGTCCAAGTCTGCTGCTGCAGCTTCTGAGCCTCCTTCTGGAGGTTCAGTATGGGGTGCTTTGCTGCCCCCTCCCACCCTCCAATCTCATTCAGTGGGCCCACATGGAAAATCAGCCCCCCCCCCAAAACCTCCAGCCTCACTCTCCCACCTAAATCTGCCCCAGCCAATCAGAGCAATGCTTGGACCACCATTGGCACCCAAGCAGCTGCCCATTCGCCCAATCCCACCCACCCAAATTCAAACGCCACTATTCCAGTGAACCAAAATCCATGGGATCTATTGGCTGAAACTGACGAATCAGGTAATGTCCTCATTAGTAAGCATACAGGTCAACCTCTCTGCCAAGGCGATTATGGTCGGGCAGAATTTTTCCTTCCTGACTTTGATGAAACCCCTACCCCTCGCCATTTCGCTCCTCTTCTCAATACAGCCCCCTTCTAAAGTGATCACCAGCTCGCCTTAGCTGCGGTGCCTCTCCTCATTGCCCAAAACTACGCACTGCAGTGGCCCAGTCAGTGGCTCAGCTCCAGCATGGCCTGCCCACCCTCTTCTTCCCCCCGACTTCCCTGAATCTCCCTGCAGTGACATCTCAAAACTATTTGATGATGCTGAAGTTGCTGTTATGAATGTCACAACAATTGCTTCATTCAACCCCTCAGCCAAAATCACCCACCACAGTATCTCCCTTTTCACCCAACTTCCTGAAGCCTGCAAAGAAGCTGAAGTTCTCCTTGCAGATTTTTTTGAAACACTTTCCTGTCATTATCTTGATGTGGAAGAGGAAAACTCCTACTACGCTGACCTCAACCCCCACTATGCAGATGCCCCAACGCCCTGGCTCTCTGCTCTGATCTGGTACTGTAACCAACATCCCTTGATCGAGGTGGGTCTTTCTGAAAACCAACCCCCTGACCACTCCTCACCCACTGCCATGGTGGGTTAGCAGTTTCTGCTTCCCACCTGGTTAGTAGTTTTGTTTTGTCATTTTGAGTGTTGTGTTCGGTACTGTTCATCCCCTGGTCAGCGTACCTCAAATAAATCAAAATAAATAATTTAGCTGTTTATTTGGGGAACGTCAACCAGGGGATGCACACTTCCAATATAATGAGGATAAAAATAATAATTAACTGTGAAACATTAAAGACACCCCAGAGGGTTCAAAGCCCCTCTTGTTGTCTCCAGGACCACCAAGTTTAAAATGGTAGGGGGTTTATGCTGACTTATCCTTGGATGCAGCATGAGTGAAGGAAATAATCAATCTTTAGGAACCATATGGGGAACCATGGATTTATTGTCCTTCTGTTACGTGGGGTCATGTTTCAAAACAACCATGCTTGGAAATGTTCCATTATATGGTAGTGAAAACGATTAATGGCTTCTTGGAGGGTAGGCGTTGCTCCTGTAAACAACTCCCATACTATATTATGGAATTTCCATAGTGCTATTGCTACTATTAACGCCTGTAGGGATGGGTGGATAGGTGGCTCCATGTTGAGAGCAAACATGTTCCTAGCCAAACTAAATGATTGTCCATTGTCTTGGTGGAATAGGCGCATGACCTCTTTCCAGATAGCTACTGATGTTGGACATTGTTCTAAACAGTATACTAGGCTTCCATATTGGCCATATATTGTGCATGAGGAGTGGGCAGCATTTGATTGTTCTGCTGTGCGATATACTCTCCTCATGCATCTCCACACATGTGCTTGTATTCTGGGTTGAAGTAGTGAGTGATGTGTGTATCTCAAGACTCTTCTTTGGGTCTCCAGGTTGTATAATATACCCATAGGATCCAGGTAATCAATCCTGGCTATGGTACTTGGATTACTGCTTATTATGTTATCTATGACTATTTGTCCATTAACTTTTTGTCTGTGAGTTATCCTTGGGCGTTCTCTGTGACTGATCTGGCCACATATGTGAATTTTCCACTCTGCCCTCTCATGGCTAGAAGTATTCGTTTAAAATGTGCAGGAGTGACATGTGGTCCTGCAGCTGTAGGATGAGATGCCAGATACTTTATTAATGTGTTTGGATGATCTGGGTTTCTTAATTGGAGTGCTTGGTAAGATTAGATTTTGCTGTTTTGGCCCAAGTATATCTGAAAGGTCTGGACTAGTCACCTGAACTATCCAGGATCCTAGTATATGGGTCGCTTGCTCTACGTAATTAGTTAGCCCATACCTCCATTCCTCCTAATGCCAACTAGAGTTTCAAGGCGCACAGGGGCTTTATGGTTAGACCAAGGCTACCCCTGTATTAAGGCATAAATTGTATTAAAAAAGGACGGTGAGAAAGCAATTGCATGGGCTGTAAACCATATGATTGATAATATCATGGAGTTGGCTATCATGACCCTTCCTGTTAGACCTGTTTGATGTCCATGTAAGGAGGCAATGCGTTTTGTTATCTTATCTAGAAGTTATTTTCCATCATGGAGTTGGCGTAACCTCCTGCTTCCAACCATATCCAAGTGACGGACCAGTCCAACTGCCAGCTTGGTAGTGAAGGGAAGTTCCAGTGGGGTAATTGCTGATCTTCGCCTCTAATGGCTGGTGATGAGTCTTGATTTTGTATTGGTCTGTTGCCCAGGGTAGATGGCGTCCAATGGGTCTGATATTTCCCTAGGAGTATTATTTCCACTTTTTCAGTGTTAATTGATGCATTGTTTATGGATGAATATTATTGTATTATCTTCTCAATTCTGCGAGCATCCTGGTTGTTGGATATACCCAACATGCAGTCATCAGTGAAAGCCATCATTTTGACCGTTGTTTAGCCATAGACATTGATTCCATTGAGAAGTGCGTTTGAGTTCCTGATTAGGGGATCCAGACTAAAATTGTATAGTAGAGGACTTAGTGGGTCCCCTTTTTGAGTCCTCTCTGTGGAAAAACTAGGTTAGGTAAAAAACATGCTCCACGTATAGCCATGGTGGCTGACTCTGTGAACAACATATTCCAGTTTATGAACCTATTTGGGAGTTTGAATAATTGAAGGCAGGCCCTGAGATAATTCTAGTTCAAACTGTCATATGCCTTCTGTTGATCTAAAAAGACAAGTGCTCCAGAGGCTTTAGATTGGCAGACAATTGCAACTTTGTCAATATTGTCCCATATGGATATTCTTGGGACAAATCCATAATATGATGGGGATATCACATCAGTTGCAATTTCCTCTAGTCGTTTGGCCATAATTTTTGTGAATATCTTTGTGTCAGTATTGGTTAGTGAGATTGGGTGCCAATTGGATAGGTTTAGTCTATCTCCTTTATTGAATAGAGTGACAGCTATGCTTTTTTTACCTCCAGGTAGAAGGCATGTTTCCATAATGCACTTTTACATGGGAGCTAAAATAATATAAGATATGTTAGTAAAATATTTCAAATAAAATTTAGGGAATCTCATCAGGTCCAGGGCATCTCCCTCTTGGTGCACCGCATACTACTTCCCATAATTCATCATGTGATATTAGGTTAATTAAATTGTTGTTTAAAAATGGTGTCAATATGTGCGTTTGCAAGGGGATTTTTTGATTTTTGCTGGTTCAACCAGTTTGGATTTATATAAATTTATATAAAACCTGTGTACTTTGGTCGCAACTTCTTTGGGTTTTTCTGCTATGGATTTGTCCGGTTGTCAGACCTGTTTGAAGGCTATCATATTTTTTGGGCGTGAAATTGACAGAAAAAATAGCTTGAGCAAGTTTCTCCATCTTTATAGGTTTTTTGCTCTATAGAACCCCAACTCAGTGTTGGTATTCGCGTATCAGGGTGTTTAGCCAAGCAGAAACCTCTGCCCATTTGCATCCCCATCCAGGGCTATATCCTATGCGTGGGACATTATTTTCCAGGTGATTGATTTTCGCCAAGGTGTGTTTGATTAAGGCTGAAGCTGCCCTGTATCTTCTTGATTCTGTGTGTTTAATATGTTGTGTTGTTGATTTTTAAAAATTTTCCCAGATGATTAATGGGTCTGAATAGAAAAGTGTTTAAAAATCTCATGTTGAGGATATTTCCTCCACACAGGATTGAAATTCTGAGTCGGCTAAATTTTCTGGGTGTACTCTACACCACCTGGTTGCTTGGTAGTTGTTTCCGCTGGTGTGAAGTACACCAAAACTAGCCAATGGTCGAAGAATTTGATTTTTGTAGTCTTGAATTTATGAATTTGGTGTCAGAAAATTAGTGGCACAAGTATTAGGTCTATTCATGACATAGAAGTAAGTACACCGTTGTGCACATGTGAGCATGTCATGTTCTGCAGGAGAAGCAATATTTTTAGGTAAAGAATCATATAGGCCAAGGTGGCTTTTAACATGCAAAGTTCCACATACCCTTGTGGTGGCTCTGTTGTGTCTGGCCATTGGTCAGTGTCTGGGTTAATCCATCAGTCCATGTCTCACATGACAAAAGTGTTTTCTGGAAGATGGAGTTGTGTTAGAGCTGTTAAAAACTCTTGATGCTCCGCTTTGAGTTTTGGTGCATAAACGCTGGCTATTGTGTGCACCACTTTATGCCATGAGAAGGTAACAGCTAGTACTCAGCCATACAAAAGCGAATTTAATCAATGAAAAAGAAAGTTTGGTTTTTATGTACTATCATACCACAGTGTTGCAACCCAAACAATATTGTTGGAAGATATGTTTTTTCCCATGCCTCGTCCTTTCCCTGTGGACAGTGGGTTTACTGCACCACCAGGATGTCCACAGGGAGGTTGCGCAGGAGACTCAACTTCTTGGCCCAGGACGCTAAGACCTTGAGTCCCGCTATGTTCAGCATCCCTATCTCTACTGAGACGCCCAGTGCGCCTCAGGAGAAGTTACCAGGGCCCCCTGGCCCTACTCCATTGCCCTCATTTCTCTCCATTGCATCTTTGCTGCATAGAGCATAACTATGAGTAGAAGTTGGGGTGTATTCTGCCCCTTTCATTACCGCTGCTTTTGCTACTCGCTTGCCTTTGCTGGTTTATAATATATTATTGTGGTGCACCTGTGTGCTCTTATTGGCCACATTTTTATTTTGCGCATTCTATTGTTGATTTTTGCTCCTGATTAGGTTGTGCTCCGCAATTTCAGGGGGTGTGGAACCCCTGTTTTGCTGCATTTGCTTCCAAATCAGGTTCCGCTGAACCCACTCTGTTTGGATTGGTTGCTTGGTTTTCCATGTGATTTGATTGGCTCATTGTTTCAAGTTCATTCATGTCTTCTAGGATCTGTTCCAGCAAGATGGATGATTCCTTGAGGCCTTTGCCTTGGCTGCAGCCAACTTGTGAGCTTGTTTGGCCATTTTTCATTCTTTTGGGAAAATTGGGTCAATTATTTTATATTGTCCTTGTTCTCCCCAGTGAATGCTTGTGTGGTGTTTGTAATTTTGGTGTACTCTGAGTCATCTTCGCCCATTTCTTCCTCACAGAATTCCATTTCTCTTAGCTCTTCTTTTATGGGACAAGCATGAATCTTGTGCCCAAAGGCCTGGCAGTGGTTGCATATGGGGCACGCTCTCCACTGTTGCTCAGAATAGTTGGGATTTTTTCTCATCAATAGTGAAGGATGCAATGTGAGGGGGATTTTTTGATATCCTCCAATACCTCCAGGTTCAGGGAAATAATTGTGATTGCCTTTCCAGTGCTAAGGGTCAGCATCAACTGGAATCTTTGCATTTCAAATTGTTTAATTTCTCCGTAGGCTTTTGACTTCCCAGAGATGTCATTCAATTACTGTGCGCAACAGTGTAGTTGGAAGGTAGTCAAAAATTATGAAAATGTCTTTGGATTCTATCCAACGTGTTCATTTGGTAGATACCAAATGCTGACCATCAAGAAGGTCAAGAACTACTCTGACCTTCGCTGCTTCATTTGCTTCTTCCACTGTTTCAAACCCAAGATCTACCCAACCTTTGCGGATAGTATGGGTTGTTAAGTACACTGCATGCGGGAATAATTTAAGTTGGGCTTCGCCAAACTTTTCCCACTTTGTCAGTGTTTCTACGCCTAAGAATACATGTATACTGTGTTCCACCAACAATAGTGGTTGTGAGTGGGATACTTCCATATAACTGCAGTACTTTACTAAAAAATTCATGAAACCTGTGGGGTGCACCACCTCAGGTTTTTTGTTTTTACTGTTATTTTTGTTAGTTCTGTGCGCTTGGTACCTTTGGGCGGTGCAGATCCAGGTCTGCTCCCCTTTACCACATTCGCCCAATTCTTTACTTTATTTATTTATTTATTGCGGGGAAGGCTGACCATGGGACGGACACTTCTGACTATGACTCAGGAAAGATAAACTTAGTACCAGGGGAGGCACCCCAGAGAAGCGATGCTATCTCTTGTTGCCAGCGGGAACGCCACTTATGGGGAGGGGGAGGGAACGTGTAAAGGGGCCGTAACCACAATCGAACACGTGTGGAGGAAAGGGTCCAATTTGATGAACCAAACTGGGAACCAGGAGGAGACCAGCTATCGGTAACGTGGTGGGAGATATCCAAACATCCACACTTGAAAGTGGTCCACCAAATGAGACCGGAATCTGTGGACAGCTTCTGGGAGGGTGGGGATGGAGCCAGTGATGGCATCCAAGACAATCGTGTGGATAGTCCACATGGCGATTGCGACCACCAGAGCATGGAGGGAGGGTGAAAGGGGGGAGGCCATTGATGAAGCAAACATATCTCTTGACAAACTGAAGGGATGCGTTTGATCCTGGCCCAGCAGACGTTGGACTTCACGCCATATCACTTTAGAGGTGGGGCACTTCTCCAGGCGCTGGAACAGCGTTCCATACTGGCCACACACGACACAGGATGAGTGTAAAGCGTTAGAGCGCTCAGCTGTATGATACACCCGCCTCAGGCAGCGCCACACATGGGAGCGTACTTGAGGCTGCAACAGAGGATGGTGTGCGTATTTCCAGATAGTCTTTTGGGTCTCAGTGGAATAAGGGATGTCCATCATGTCCAGGTAGTCCACCCTGGATAGGACTTGGGGTCGAATGGGGATCACGCCATCATGGATGGGTAGCCCCTGTACCTCTTGTGTGAACTGAGGAGAGGGGCGGCCTCTTCGGGTTGTATATCCACTAATACGAATTCTCCACCCTGCACTTCGCATGGAGAGCAGGATTCGTTTGTAGTGGGTTTTAGTCCCGTGAGGACCTGTGGCTGATGTGTGTGATGTGAGGTATTTCATCAGGGAGTGGGGGTTTGATGGATTGTTGAGGCCCAAGGCTTGGGAGAAGTTAGAGTGGGCTGCTCGGGACCAGTGTTGTGATGGGAGTGTAGGAGCGGTAACAGCCACGATCCAGGTGCCCAGGATCTTGGCAGCATGGGCTTTGAAGTCAAGCAGGCCCATGCCACCTTGATGATGAGGGCCAAACATGACCTCTAGCCGTACTGGTGGAGGGCGGCCTGACCAAAGCCATCCTTGCAGCAAAGCATACAGGGATTTGAAGAAGCTTGGGGAGAAGGGGATGGCGTGGGCTCCAAACCAGACTTTGGATAGGAGCATAGAGTTGGCAAGAACAACCCTGCCAGTGAGGGTAGTAGGGTGGGTTCTGAGAGAGGCGATTCGCTTTGTCACATTGTCCAGTATATGGCACTCCATTACTGCTGATGCATATCCGCCTGCCTCCATCCACATGCCCAGATGGCGCACCAGTCCTATGGTAGGACGTGGCACGAAGGGGAGCACCAGTGGAGCGGTGTGTGTTGAGTTAGTAAGGCGTGGATGTGGGCGAGCAGATGGGCCAGGTTGGGAACTAATTGCTGGGGCCCAGCAGTTCTGAAACTGACCAAGGAGGATGATTTCAGTTTTGGAGGCGTTTAGTGCCATGTTGCTTACCCGGGAATATTCCTGGATGAGGGCTTCAAGCGTGCGTGCATCCTTGTTATTAGACACCCCCACCACGCAATCATCTGCAAATGCCATTATCTTGACTGGGGTTTGGCCTGGCACATGGACCCCAGTGAGTTGGGCATTCACATTTTGCAGTAGTGGGTCAAGGCTGAAGTTGTATAAGAGTGGGCTGAGAGGGTCCCCTTGTCGCAGGCCCCTTTGAGGGCGGACTACTTCTGTTAGGAAGCCTGGGCCACGCACTGCCATTGTCACAGATTCCGTGAGCAGCATCACCCAGTTTATGAAGCGGGGGGTAGGCGGAATTGATGGAGGCAGGCCCTAAGGTATTCCCAGTTTACTCTATCATAGGCCTTTTGTTGGTCCAAGAATACAAGTGCCCCAGAGGCTGTGGACTGACATACATTAGCCACAGAGTGCACGTTATCCCAAATCGACCTTCTGGGGATGAAACTGAATTGTTCTGGGGAGATGGTGGCAGATGCTACAGTCCCTAAACGATTAGCCATGATTTTTGTTAAAATTTTGGTGTCTGTGTTTGTTAGAGAAATGGGGCGCCAGTTGGCTAAGTCAAGCTTATCCCCTCTCTTGAAGAGTGTGACAGTAAAGGCCTCATGTCCTCCTGGTAGGAGGTGCGTTTCCAACAGGCTTTGGTTAAGTGAGGCTAGCAGCAATGGGGATATATATTTGAAATATTTTTTATAGAACTAATATGGAATGCCATCTGGGCCTGGGCATTTTCAGTTTGGCGCACCACGAATGGCTGTCCATAATTTGTTCGGAGTAATTAAATTCATTATTTCCAGGTATCAGAAAATGGTGCAGATATGAGCTCAGTTGAGAAATTCTGCCATTTCAGCCAGTTGAATTAGTTCAGCTTGGTATAACTCAGAGTAATATTTTTGCATTTCGATTGCCACTTCAGCCAGTGTGTCCACAATGGAATTATCCGATCTTTGCACCTGTGTGCAGGCCACACTCTGACATAGTGCGAAAATTTTTTTAAAGAAGTATGCGGTACACTTATCACCTTTAGTGATGCATGTGGCCCTGTATTGGACACAAACCCGATGTTTGTGTTGCCTTTCAAGTGCATTGAGGTGGGTGGCTGCCTCCGCCCACTTCCAGCCCCATGCAGGGCTGTATCCTGTGGCTGGCAATTTGGACTCCAAGTGGGCCAATTCTGCCAGAGCGCGCGAGATAACCGCTGATGTGGCTCGTGAGCATCTGGAGGAGAGATGGCGATAGTGGTGGATGGTGTCCTCTTTGAAAGTTGCCCATGTGGAAATGGGGTCCACACAAAACGGTGCAACAAACAATTTCGCTGAAGTTGCCTCTTCCACCCACATGGAAAATCCTGGTGACGCGAGCTCTGGGGGCAGATTTTGCACCAATGTGGGGCCTTTGCAACTGTGACAGGTAAGTGGTATGTTATTGAGACCATTCAGTGGTCAGAGAATTCCATTTTCGTTGTTTTGAAGTTGGAGATGTGGGGTTGGAATTTCGCTGGCGTTAGAATAAGGTTGATGTGGGTCATGGACCTTAATTGGCTGTTGTGGATGTGGGGATGCATCATGTTTTTGAGCAGTGGGGCATGTCGTGGCAGTGCATCCATTAACCCAAGGGTGGTTTTAAAACGCGTAGTTCTATGTGACCCTGTGGGGCATGGGGTGAGGGCGGCCACTGGTCCATTGGTGAGGTTAGCCAGCAGTTCATGTCACCAACTAGGAAAGAATCAGGGGGTAGCTGGAGGGATTTGACTGACAAAAAAAATTCCCAACGCTCATGTGCACTGTTTGGGGTGTAGATGTTGATGATTGTGTGCACAACGTCGGCCTATGAAAAGGTGATGACAAGCACTCGGTCATTTAGGAATGTTTCTGAGGATGTGAATTTGAAAAAATTATTTTTCTGAATTAGCACCCCACAGTGCTTTGACCAAAAGGATAGGGATGGGAGGAGCATTGTTTTCCAAGCTTCCTCAGAACCTCGTGGACAGTGGGACTCCTGGATGGCCAGGATATCCATGGGTAATTTGTGTTGTAAAAAACTCAGTTTCCTAGCCCGGGATGGGGAGGCCTTGAGTCCAGCGATATTCAGCGTCCCTAGAGTGAAGGTTTCCCCCATCACACCTTAGGTGCGAGGGGGTGGGCCCCCAGGCCCACCAGCCTCTTCAAGTTCCCCATGGGCTTTCACAGCAGCGCGGGTGTTAGCAGCAACACTATCAGGGTTTTTGTTAATTTTTGTGGAAAGAGTCACGTTGGCTTTGGCCTTCACTTTTTGTTTTCCCGACGTTGGACGAATTTTTTGCGGTGCGATAGGTTTGGTGCACCATTGAGTGGGGCAAAAAAATTTTTTGGTTGGGATAGGTCCCAAGTCAGTTTCAACCAGAGCTTGGGTGCAGCGATTAGGTGAGATCAAATCTCCCATCAGATCCTCAGATTGAGTGGCCTGCTCGCATGGGCCTCCCAATCTGATTGGGTGATGGATTCCTGAGTCACTTCCACTGCGAAGGTCTCCATGTCCTCCTGGCATTGTGAGTGTGGGATGGTGGTGGTGGCCTTGGCCACTTCCTTGGCCACAGCCCTACGGGCCTGCTTGGCCTTCTTCCATTCCTGTGGGGAAATGGGCTTTACCAATAGGTAGCAGCCTTGTGCTCCCCACTGGAAAGCCTCCTTGGTGCTTGCGGTTGGTTCATAGTGTGCCTCTCCACTGGCCATGGCCATTGAGGGGTGCTCTTGGAATGTGATGCCCTCCTTGATGGGGCATGCATGCACCTTATGGCTGAATGCATCACAGTGGGTGCAAATGGGGGGCGCGCTGTCCACGGTTACCCAGAATGGGTGGGTGGTATGCCCTGCGATGTCAATAAAAGTGGAGTGTGGGATCTGGGTTAGGTCCTTCATGATCTCCTCAGTTGGGGTCAGAACTGCGATGGCTTTGCCAGTGCACAGGTGTGGCATCAGCGTGAAACGTTGCATTTCAAAAGATTGTATTTCACTATATATGGTGAGACCTTCTTTCAGGTGTTGCTCCAAAATGTCACGTTTTACTGTAGTAGGCAAAAAGTCAAACGTGAGGAAAATTTGGTTTGATTTTGTCCATCTGGTGCATTTGGTTTTGATGACCCGTTGCCCTTTGGGGAGGTCAACCACTATGCGCACCGCTGCAGCCTCATCTGCTGCTATTTTGCTTTCAAAACCTAGGTCCAGCCAACTGTGCGACATGGAGTGAGGTGCAATGTACACCGCAGTCGAGAAAATTTTGTGTACATCTTCACAAAATTTTTCCCATAAGGCCATTTTTTGGATGTCCAGATACACATGGACTCTGAATTCCACCAACAAAAGTGGCTGGGAGTGTGGCGTGTTGATGTACTGGTTGCATCGTGCTTGCCACGTGAGTATCTCTGGGGAAATTGTGACCGCCAGTTTTTTGAGATTTTTTTCTATTCTGCCGGATTCTCTGGGGCATTTTCGAACGTTAGAGGCCGCGGGCCTTCTGCCTGCTCCTCTTGCCTTGCTTGCCCAACTGCTCCCAGACATGGGCGCAGACTAATCTCCTCTGTGAGATTATCAAACTAGATTTAGTCTTGAATTGAATAGGTTGCAAAAGTGTTTGCAACGAGAAAGAAAAGTTTTCCAATTCTTTACTTTATTAATTGTGCTTATCTCATCTGATATTGATTATCAAATTGTTCTGTTTGAATCAAATTGTTTACTAAAAGTGATAGTAATTGGAAAGAAAAGCCTGATTTAAATAATTTATAAGAAGTAATTTTATAAGCAAGTACTATATAAAAATAATATAATTTGAATAAACCCTGAACAAATAAGTTATCTAACTAAGCTAATGTGTTACAAATTATTTGTGAGATAAAATTTATTAAACAACATTGTTAAGCCTACTTAAACAAATATAATAAATTTTTTAATTAAAATGCGTTGCATAGTAACTAACCTCTATTTTTTACTATTTAATCTATATATATTTAGATCAATATTATTTATGACTGATATATATGTGTAACTTATGCATTTATAGAAGCTATTCTGTGTAGTTTTTATATTGTATGTTTAACTTAGTATTATTATGATCTTAAGGAAATATACTCTACTGATAAGACTTTTACTTTTAGTCCTTCATTTCCATGGTTAATTCCCAGTAGAACTATTTTAGAAGATCTTTAAGTAAACATGTTCAAGTTAAATCATTTACAATATGATATAGCCATTAGCAAAGCTTAATTTAACATTCTGTCCGTCAGGAATTTGCAATTGAAGTTTTATACTATTCATACAACATATTTTCTCTTTTCTTAACTATTAAGCTGTAAATTTCACTGAGGGAAAAATTGCTATAAATCAATACTATAATTTAATATGTGTTCCTTATAACATAGAACTAGTGCCTTAAATGTAAAATATGATTATTTTGTACAATAAATATAGCAGTCATAGCAAGCATTTTTAACTCAAGTCTAAATAGCTTTGCCATAACTAAAAATTATAGATAAAAGAAAAATTATACATAATTTTGGCTCTATAATTAGAGATGTTGAGCATCTCAAGTTTATTAACAATAATATAGATTGATGAGCACAAAGAATATGTAAAGGGCTAAATCCTCATAATAATAGAATAATATTAATAAATAAGGATAGTCAAAAATATAAATTTATCAAGTAGGTAATGCATCCATACTTAAAAATTAAATAATTAGATTTATTTTATACAATTACAGCTCAAAAATTTTAAATTTAAATTTATTTGAGGTATGATGACCAGGGGATGGACAGTACTGAAACTCAAAACCAAAATAAAATAGAACAACCCATTTGAAAGAACGACCAGGAAGACAAAACAAAAACAACAAACCAGATGGGGAGTGGAAACCGCTAACCTGCCATGGCTGAGGGTGAGGGGGGTCAGGTGGTTTGTCTGCAGATGATTTTGCCACAACTATGTCATATTGGTTGGAGAGATGGACTAAAGCGGAGAGCCAGGGCGTCAGGGCATCAGCGTAGTGTGGGTGGATGGCAGTGTAGTATGAGTTCTCCACCTCCTCATCAAGATTAGTGTGGTAGACAGCTTCAAAAATTCCGCTAAGTGAAGTTTAGCTTAAATGTGGGCTTTGGGGAGTTGGGCAAAATTGGAGATACTCTGGTGGGTGATTTTAGCAGATGGGTTAAAATTTTCTAGTTTAGCAACATGCATTACGGTGGCTTTGGCATCATCAAATAATTTTGAGATATCGCTGAAGGGAGATTTGGGGGAATTGGGGGGAAGTAGAGTGTGGGCAGCCCTAGTTGGTATTAAGCCACTGATTTGGCCACTGCTTTGCATAGGTTTGGGCACTGGGGAGAGGCCACCGCAGCTAAGGCAAGCTGGTGGTCACTTTGGTAGGGTACAGCATTGGGTTTAAGACTGAAACGTTTGGTGGGTGGGGTATCATCAAAATCAGAAAGGAAAAATTCAGCCTGACCATAATTGAGCTGGCTGAGAGATTGACCAGTTTGCTCACTCATAATAACGTTACCTGATTTGTCAATCTCAGCCAATAGGTCCCATGTATTCTGGTTTATGAGAACAGTGGCATTAGAAGTTGGGTGGGTGGTAGTGGGTGAATGGGTTGCTTGGGATCTAATAGTAGTCAAGCCTGACTCTGATTGGTGGGAGTAGAATTGGGTGGGTTAATGTGGGTGGTTGATTTGGTGGGTGGCCAATTTCCCACTCTGTCCCATCAAACGAGAATGTTGGGTGGGAAGGGGCAGCAAAATGCCCCATTCAGAACCCGCTGAATGTGGCTCTGAAGCTGCATCAGAGGAAGTGGCTCTTGGGCAGGATTTTTGGAGTGGTCGAGTATAAAATAGAGGGGACAATTTGGTGACCATTATCCACTCAAGCCCAAAAAAGTGCTCAGGCGCTGCTGCGATATAAGCATGGGGGGATTTGGTGGGCTATGGCAGGGTGGTGTGGGATAATGGTGGCAGTTGCACAAGGGGCAGCAAGGAGCTCCACACCGGAGGGAACAGCAAAGATGAGGTTGGGCTGAGAACCATATGCCAGAAGCCCCACCATCAGCTGATTGTACAAAACTTGGGGTGGGAGGTGGGAAGGGAGGGATGCAAAGGATACTCTCCATTGTGATATCTGTAAGCATGCGAGTTCAGGTAGTAGGGATGGGAGTATTTTTAAAAATAAGGGGAGTAGAAGCTGCTGCTGCAGCGGCCTCCTCTATCTGGAATCCAATATCAAAATATCCCTTAAAGGGCGGAAATCAATAAAGACAGCCAGCACAAATGCAGCGGTGGCCAATTAAATAATTGCCTTGTTGGCATATGGGTTAAACGCCCATAGTCAACTTGGAGGCAAAATCAGAATGTGGATTGAGGGAGGGCGAGAGGATGGGGGTGAGAAGGATGGATACACACCATGTGGAATGCTAAATCCCATGGCGGGATAAAATGGCTAGATGAAGATGGCGGGCTATTTGACCCCATGCAAACGCATTTGCTACAGGGTGGAAAACGCTATGTGGTGGAGCACCGCTACTCCATATTATAGCAGCAGGCGGCTGATCCGCGGACATATCATAGAAGGGTATGGCCAGGTGATGGTGGTAAATTTAAACTTATTACTTAATTAAATCGCTTAAAAGTGAACTCAAGCGGAAAGAAAAAGATTACAGCTCAAAAATTTTATATTATTGTATTATACTTATAGTCCAAGAATCATCTGGTATTTAATATATAAGATAGAAAAGTTTGTGTATGTATATATGTGTAATCACATAGATCTAATTGGTTCAACTTATTTTGCTGAGTTATTGAGGATTTTTGATTCATTTAAATAGTTCATCAAATTACTCATTGATCTTTGAAATGTCCTTCTCTATTGAGTCTGATAGGTTCAGTTTAATTTTGCCAAATGGGTGAGGATTTTCAAATAAAATGAATAATTCACCAAACTTCTTACCCAAAACTAAACAAAAACAATAATAAATAAATGATTGACTTTAAGGGTAAGTTTTTATTTAACTGAGGCAATCTGACCAGGGAACAGACAATACTGAGCTCTGAGGAGAAAAACTTATGCTAAGTTAGAATTTAATGAACAGAAAGAGATGAGCATATCGCCCAAAATGAATTAAAAAAATAACTAAACTAAAATGATCCAACCAGGTTGGATGCAGTAAACCACTATTCGTCCATGGTGGGGGTGAGTAGGGATTGGGAGGCTCACCTTCCTCCTCTGTGTCAGACAGTGTATGGCAGAGTGCTGGAGCATGGGCGTGGGTGCATCCTTAAAATGGGGGTCAAGATAGCAGAGTGGCTCGGACAGCTCAAATTTAGCTATGATGAGGGTGGTGATATATTTTAATAGTACTTTCTCAGCCTTGAGGCGAACGTTGGGTGGGTGGTGAAGGTGGTGACGTTGTTGCTGGTGATGCAGGTCTTGAGGCCAAATTTAGTGACCATTGCAGCTTTTTCTATTGCTTTGTTAGCAACTTGGTGGAATCAGAGGAATTATTTTTATGAACTCGTTGCATGGGAGAAGGACATTGGCGGGTATCCCCTTGGCCAAGACTGTGACTGATTTCACTACAGCATTTTGGAGGGGGTGACAATCAGGTGTGCAACAGCCTCTTTGGTGAGTAGGTGATCACTTTGTAATTCATTGGCATTGGAGTGTAGATTATAGTGCTGAGTTGGAAATTGAGCTGCAGAATCTGCGTTTAGGTACATTTTGAGGCCTGAGGCCTTGACCAAGTTGGGGATGGTATTTCCCTAAATCATCAACTTCCTCCAAATAATCCCAGGGATTTTGGTTGAAAACAATAGGTCAATTTGTATATAAGTGGGCTGGGTTGAGTGGCTGAGTAGGATTTTTGAATTTACTGGGGTCCATGCTGGCTCTTGATTAGTTGTAGTGGGATAGGGTTTGACATGTAGGTTCCTTAATGGCTGAATCCGCGGAAGTTGCACCTACCATTTTGGGTGGAGGGGGAAGGAGGATTGTGCCTGATCAAAATAAGTTTTTATGTCAGCAATGGCAGCATCATGGGGGGAATCGAGCATGTTAGCTCCAGCTTGGGCTATGGTGGGGCAGCGCCACTTTGAGTGGTCCAGGTCAAAACAAATGGGGCAGATCGTGTGCCCTTTGTCTACTCTGGCCAATAAAGGGTGGTTGGGGGCAGAGGGGACAACGGTGCAAGGGGGAATCAATATGGCGATTTTGGTTGATTTTAGGCGTATAATTGCAAAGGCGCAAGGGCCCGCAAGTTGGTTGGCTCCATTGGGAACCACAAATTGTAAAATGGGGTTAGAGCCATATACTGACAACCCAGCTATTAGTTCGTTGTAAAGTCTCAGGGGGAGGGGGGTAAGGAGGACTGAAAATTTTCTCACAAGAGTGGTGTCATCGGGCAACTGGATGCAAGTGGTTGGGATGGGGGTTCCCTGGAACACCAGGGGAATGTTGGCTGCAAGCAGCATCAGCTTCACAGGTGAAGCTGAGGTCAAAGTACTCCATATAGGGTGGAAGTCAATAAAGCCTGCAGGCTGCATAAGCGCCTAGGATAATTCTGTAACTTGTTTGTTGTTGTAGGGAAACAAGTTGCCATATTCAACCTGGAGGCCAAATCGCATCTTGCTTTGGGGGAGCACAATGGGGCTATGAGGCACCGCTTGGGAACGTGCAAGGTGAAGGGTGAGATCCTTGGGGGGAACGTATCAACCCAAGGCATTGAGGGGGCTAATCAACTTAGCTCAAAAGCATTTTCCCACTGGGCGGAAGATGCTAGGGTTTTTGCTGCTGCCCCATTTTGGAGCAGCAGGTGGTAGGGCCAAGGACATTGAGGTTTTGCTGTGTGTCAGTTTTTTGGAGTTGTTTAGTTCTTCTGTAATTTTTAAAAATCTGCTCAAAGGTGATATTGAGTGGAAAGAAAAACTATTTAAGGGTAAGTTAGAGTTGCAGGTTTGATTCCCAACTCAATCTTTTTTTCATCATCTAATTTAATTAAATTTAGGGGGTGGAAGGCGAGTCGGTAGGGCGTACGGCTACCAACCTGAAGGTTGCGGGTTCAATTCCCGCCCTTCGCACATCGATCGGGGTGCCAGTTGAAAAAAACTATTGGCAGTTAGTAGGTATAATAACACGAAAACCTTACCCATGATGTAACCAGAAAAATCCGAGTCCCGATCTGGAGGTGAAAAAACTTTCTACGACAGAGTTGACCCTGCTCAGGTTTCATGTCGATACCTTCTTTCTCTATTTCGGTAATGTCCGTCCCCCAGTCAGCTTGCCTCGAATAAATAAAATAATTTAATTAAATTTTGTATTTAATTTTATGAATTTTAATTTATTTTATTAAAAAGCCTTCTCTCTGCTCATTGTAACTTTCTGAGCAGTTTATTTGGTAAATTAAAAGCAAACACTTAATCACACACTGAAGTCTTGCTCCAATGTCATCAGATCCCCCACTGACTGTCCCAGCATGGGGCAGTGGCAAAACTCCCCCTCCATTTTACGTCCAACAGGAAAACGCTCTCAGACTGGCTCTCCCAGTCATTCCAAACCCTTGGGACGATTTGTTCCTCCCAAGGATCTCGATGCCCATCCTGCCCAAACCCAAGCGGTGCCCCCTGGTGCTCCCCCAGAGCAACATGCATTTCAGCCTTAGGGTCAAATATGGGAAATTCTTCCCCTATGACGACCAAGCCATTATCAAAATGGCTCAGGCGGTGATGACACCAGCCTGTTTTATTGACTTCTGCCCCTATAAGGGGTACTTTAATCTTGGCTTCCCCTGTGAAGCTGATGCTGCCACTGCAGCAATGGTGCCATTAATATTTAACAATATTCTCCTCCTAACAACTCAGACCCAGCTCCCAACAGATACCACCTTGGTGGTCCAGTTCGCTGGTTTGCCAACCCACCTCCCCCTGAAGTGCTCCACCAGGAGCTGATGGAAGGTTTGGCAGCCTACGGCACCAACCCCATCTTGCAATTTGTGGTCCCAAATGGGGCCACACACCTTGCTGGGCCTCAGGCATATGCCACAATCAGCCCTGAATTCACTAAAATTTCTTTGGCTTTTCCACCTCATGCCACCATCCCATCTGCCCCCAACCATCCATTCTGGGCCCGTGTCAAGGGCGGACAGGTGATTTTTCCATCCTGTTTTGAGTTAGACCGCTCAAAACGAAAATGCCTATATTCAGAAACTTCCGCTGATGCTGAAAGTTTGCCTGACGCCCACCAATCCGCCACCCACCCTGTGCCAACTCTGACATGGGGTACAATCCTACCTTCCCCTCCTCCAATGCCTGATGCTGCAGCTGCACATGCAGCCACCAATCAGCATCCACCTAGCCCCAGGGCCACGCATGATTCTTCCAATCAAGCGCGGGATTGGACCCCAGCTTGATCCCAGGCAAATTCCAGAAAACCAGCCAATCCTCAACCATACGCCGATTCCCCAATCCAATTCAACCAAAACCCATGGGAGTATTTGGATGAAATTGACAAATCAGGTAACGTCATTGAAGAACTGTCACTGCAAGTCAAGTGGCTCTATAATGCAGAATGGGATGAAAAATTCCGCCTCAGAAATATGTCCCACAACCTAACACCAAACCATTCTACAGCGACCACCAGCTTGCAGTAGAAGCAGCTGCCACACCAGATTGCCATCCGCTCCACAAAGCTGCCACCAAATCTGTGGCTGCGCTCGCAGGAGGAATTCCACCTCCCATTATCCCCAAAGATCTTACTGCACAAAGTAAGATCAACATGAAAATTTGACACAAAAATGTCACTGAAGCCATCCAGAACGTGGTAACAGTAGCACGGAATCAGAAAGCAAAAATAACCTGAACCAACATTGCCACGTTTGTTAAACTCCCAGATGCCCGCCTCAAAGCTGAAGACGCTTTGGCCAAATACATCATTGGCATTATGATGGCTGGCAACTATTCGGAAGTTCCAGTCATCAAGGATATTGAACCCCATACCACTAATGCCCCCACACCCTTACTATCTGCCTTAACATGCACCCTACTCTGGGATGAGATGGATGTGGCTGAAGACAAGCCCCCCAATCCCCCTCCCCGTCCACCATGGAGGGATAGCAGTATTCGCTGCCCACCTGGTTGGATATTTTGTTAGGTATGATTCAATCAATCCGTCCATTTTTGGATTTTTGTTTGAATCGTTATTTTTTAGTATGATTTTTAGTTTTAGTTCAGTAATGTCCGTCCCCTGGTTGGCTTGCCTAGGTTAAATAAAAATAATTTATTTTATTGAATTTAATTCATTTCATTCAGTTTATACATTTAACTTATTTATTTATTTCTTTTACTTAATTTATTTTTTATTCTATATGGTTTCCAAAAATGAATACTTAGTAAATTGAATTACTTTAAAATATATAGATATTTAAATAAACATAGCAAACTCTCTTTCCACTCAAGCCCACTTTTTAGAGAATTTTTGAAAAATTACAAAACCAATTATCAATCCAATTAGCTGCACCCCTGACCCACTGATGTCCACAGCCCCACCGCCTGCTGCTCCAGTGTGGGGCAGCAGCAAAACCCCACCCACCTTTTGTTTGGGGGGAAAACAAGCTCAGACTGTTTTGTCCAGTCCTTACCAATCCTTGGGTCAGTTAATTCCACCCAAAGATCTTGCCATTCACCTCGCATGATCCCAGGCGGTGCCCCATTTCCCTCTCATCCTTCCCCACTCTCACATGCATTTCAGCCTTCAGGTTGAATATGGGAAGTTGTTCCCATACGCTGACAAACCAATTATTAAATTAGCACAGGTGGGGATGCAACTCGCCGGCTTTATGTATTTTCACCCCTATAAGGGGTATTTTTACCTCAATTTCACAAGAGAAGCTGATGCTGCCACTGCAGCAACTGTGCCCTTCTTTTTGAGGGCACACCCATTCCCACAACATGCACCCAGATCCCCACCAACACCACAATGGTGGTTCAGTTTGCTGGGTTGCCACTCACCTTCCTCCAGTAGTGCTCCATCAGGAGCTGATGGTAGGTTTGACAGCCTATGGCGCTGACCCCATCCTTCAATTTGTGGTCCCCTAATGGAGCCACACGCCTTGCTGGCCTTGAGCATTTGCCACAATCAGCCCTAAATTTACAAACATTGCTGACCAGATTCCTCCTCGCTCCTTCGTGCTTCTGCCCCTGACCATCCATTCTGGGCCCGCGTCAAGGGTTGGCAGACCATCTGTTCATCCTGCTTTGAGTTGGACCACTCAAAGTGGAGTTGCCCCTACCTCACTGCCTCTGCTGCCTCTGCAGTCTTGGCCACTAGTTCCTTGTCTGCCAACCACCTCACAGCCCTATCAGAATGGGGACAATCTTACCCTCACCTCATCCAAATCCTGCTGCTGCAAACGCAGCATCTAATAATATCCATCCTAAGTCTGGTGCCACCAATGCTCCCACCAATCAGGATTGGATTGGATACAGGTTCACTACCATGCCCTAACCCAATTGCCATCCTCAGCCATTTTTATTTTTTGAAAACATGGATTTGTATGACTTGAACCCATGGTCCTCATTGCATGAAACTGATGAATCAGATAATATTATTGAAGACTCTGAAGTTGACATAAGAGAATTTATCCCTTCCTGATCCCCCACTGAGATCCCTCAGCACTTTTATTCCCCACGCCCAAATGACGATTTGTTATGCACCCAACACCATTTTGCTGTGGCAGCTGCTGCCCAACCTAATAAAAAGTTTACTTTCACAATATTATTGCCTGAACAGCAATGAAACTTTCCAAAGGTCACCCCTCCATTCTTGCCCAGACCATCCCCCCACTGAGTAAACAGATCATTCTCCAGATTCATAAACATGCCGCAGATGCTATTTGGAAAGTGGTTGCTGTTTCACTATTCAAAGCAAAAGTTACCCATGCTAACACCACTTTAGTTTCCCTACTTCTTGCCATCCGCATTTTAGCAAAAAAATGCTTGTCTACTTACCTGATCACAATTTATGATGATGATGATGATTGCTACAAACAACTAACCATCTGCGATCTTGCTTTTCATATTGCTGATAACCCCACGCCCTTGCTCTATGCCTTTGCCACACTTTGTACAATGTGAATACAGTGGATGAGCCCCCTGATCCCCTTCAGCCATGATGGTATAAGTGGCTCGTCGCTGTGCCACCTGGTTGGTTGTTTTCTCATTTTGTTTGTCTTGCTTCTCGTTTAGGGCGGTTGGTTCATGTTTTTGGTTTGGTTAGTTTTTGAGTTTCCATTTCAGTAATGACCAAACCCTATTGGCGTACCTCAAATAAATTCAAATAAACTTGGTACTCCTTTAACTAAGGTAAAGAAACTAAGTACCTTTATTGCTATTAGCTACAAACTAAAAAGCTCATAAGTCTAAATCTCGTCTATCTATTTTATATCTATATATAATAATCTAGAGAACGAAAGGCTATTTGGGCCTTTTAGCTTTGCTTTTATGAAATTTTACCCTAACACCTTTAAAAAAGATTGATATTTTTTAAAGTTGACACATCTTAGACAAAAACTACTAACCATTCACCCAAAACTAATTGGACTTAAATAGACAACTTAAACCACCCATTACTTGGAAACCCATTTACACTATCAAATCAGCCAATCACATAGTACTTACTGATAAAACAACTTGACAATTAGCTAAATGACCACCAACTGCTTAGCAAAACCATTGAAACTATTAAATCAATGATATTAAACTGCTCAGCCATAATAAACCTTTGATTACCAATAAAACATATGTAATTTTTACTTCTTACATATAAACCTTTTTTAATTTACTATGAAATTAAAAGATTATGATGAAATACTATATTGACATCTGACCTTAATAGCTGTGCAAAGTTTTAACAATAGGTTATGTCAGGAAGTATGTTAAATGAAGGATGTATTAAATTTATTATGAGGAAGGCTGACCTGGGGATGGACACTTCCAAATGTCAACCTAAAAGAAACGAAACTTAGTAACAGGGGAGGCACCCCAGAGAAGCGATGCTATCTCTTGTTGCCAGCGGGAACGCCACTATGGGGAGGGGGAGGGAACGTGTAAAGGGGCCGTAACCACAATTGAACACGTGTGGAGGAAAGGGTCCAATTTGATGAACCAAACTGGGAACCAGGAGGAGACCAGCTGTCAGCGACGTGGTGGGAGGTATCAAACATCCACGCTTGAAAGTGGTCCACCAAATGAGAACGGAATCTGTGGACAGCTTCTGGGAGGGTAGGAGTGGAGCCTGCGATGGCATCCAAGACAATCGTGTGGATAGTCCACATGGCGATTGCGACCACCAGAGCATGGAGGGAGGGTGGAAGGGGGATACCATGGATATAGCAAACATATCTCTTGACAGACTGAAGGGATGTGTTTGATCCTGGACAAGTAGACGTTGAACTTCGCGCCATATCACTTTAGAGGTAGGACACTTCTCCAGGCGGTGGAACAGTGTTCCATACTGGCCACACACGATGCAGGATGAGTGTAAAGTGTTAGAGCGCTCAGCTGTATGGTACACCCACCTCAGGCAGCGCCACACATGGGAACGTATTTGAGGCTGCAACAGAGGGTGGTGTGCGTATTTCCAAATAGTCTTCTGGGTCTCAATGGAATAAGTGATGTCCATCATGTCCAGGTAGTCCACCCTGGATAGGACATGGGGCCGTGTGGGGATCAAGCCATCTTGAATGGGTAACCCCTGTACCTCCTGTGTGAACTGAGGAGAGGGGCGGCCTCTCTGGGCTGTGTGTCCACTAATACAAATTCTCCACTCAGCGCTCCGCATGGAGAGGAGGATTCTTTTGTAGTGGGTTTTAGTACTGTGAGGACCTGTGGTCGATGGGTGGGAAGCCAGATATTTCATCAAGGAGTGGGGTTCGATGGATTGTTAAGGCCCAGGGCGCAGGAGAAGTTGGAGTGGGCCGCGCGGGACCAGTGTTGGGAAGGGAGTGTAGGGGCGGTGATGGCCACAATCCAGGTGCCCAGGATCTTGGCAGCATGGGCTTTGAAGTCAAGCAGGCCCATGCCACCATGATGATGAGGGCCAAACATGACCTCAAGCTGCACTGGTGGTGGGCGGCCTGACCATAGCCACCCTTGTAGGATGGCATACATAGATTTGAAAAAACCTGGGGAGAAGGTGATTGCGTGGGCTCCAAACCAGACTTTGGAGAGGAGCATAGAGTTGGCTAAGACAACCCTGCCAGTAAGGGAAGTGGGGTGGGTTCTGAGGGAGGCAATGCGCTTTGTCACATTGTCTAGAATATGACTTTCAATTACTGCTGAGGCATACCCGCCTGCCTCCACCCACACGCCCAGATGGCGGACAGGCCCTATGGTAGGGCGTGGCACGAAGGGGAGCACAAGTGGGGTGGTGTGAGGTGAGCAGGGAAGGCGAGCACATGTGCGAGCAGATGGGCTGGGCTGGGCATTAGTCGCTGGGGCCCAGCAGGTTTAATACCAACCAAGGAGGATGATTTCGGTTTTGGAAGCATTCAGTGTAGCATTACTTACTTGGGAATACTCCTGGATGTGAGCTTCAAGTGCACGTGCATCTTGATTATTAGACACCCCGACCACACAGTCATCTGCAAACGCCATCATCTTGACTGGGGCTTGGCCTGGTACATGGACCCCAGTGAGGTGGGCATGTACGTTTCAAAGTAGTGGGTCAAGGCTGAAGTTGTATAAGAGTGGGCTAAGGGGGTCCCCTTGGCGTAGGCCCCTTGAGGGCGGACTACTTCCGTTAGGAAGCCAGGGCCACGCACTGCCATTGTTGCAGATTCTGTGAGCAGCATTACCCAGTTGATGAAGCGAGGGGGCAAGCAGTATTGGTGGAGGCAGGCCCTGAGGTATTCCCAGTTTACTCTATCATAGGCCTTCTGTTGGTCTGAAAATACAAGTGCCCCAGAGGCTGTGGACTGGCATGCGTTAGCCACAGAGTGCATGTTGTCCCATAATTAATCTTCTGGGTATGAAACTGAATTGTTCTGGGGAGATGGTGGCAGAAGCTACAATCCCTAAACGGTTAGCCATGATTTTAGTTAAAATTTTTGTATCCATGTTAGTTAAAGAAATGGGGTGCCAGTTGGCTAGGTCTAGCTTATCCCCTTTATTGAAGAGTGTGATAGTGAAGGCCTCTTGCCCTCCTGGTAGAAGGCGCATATCCAGAAGGCTCTGATTAAGGGAGGCAAGCAGCAGTATATATATTTGAAGTACTTCTTATAGAACTCATATGGAATGCCATCAGGGCCTGGGCATTTCTGATTTGGTGCACCACGGATGGCTGACTAGAGTTAATTTAGAGTAATCAAATTCATTAATTCTGGGTATTGGGAAATGGTGCAGATGTGAGTGCTGTCGAGAAATTTCGCCACTTCAGCTAGCTGAATTGGATCAGATTGGTACAACTTGGAGTAATGCTTTTGTATTTTGATTGCCACTTCAGCCAGCGTATCCATGACAGAATCATCCGATCTCTGCACCTGTGTGCAGGCCATGCTCTGGCGTGGTGCGAAGAATTTTTTAAAAGATATGCGGTGCATGTGCCACCCTCTGTAATGTGTTTGGCCCTGTACTGAACACAAACCCAATGTTTGTGTTGTCTTTCGAGTGCGTTGAGGTGGGCAGCTGCTTCTGCCCACTTCCAGCCCCAAGCAGGGCTGTAGCCTGTGGTTGAGATGTTGGACTCCAGGTGTGCCAACTCTGCCAGAGCGCGCAAGATGATGGCTGATGTAGCTCGTGAGCGTCAGGAGGAGAGGTGGCGAGTGTGGCAGATGGTATCCTCTTTGAAGGCTGACCATGTGGAAATTGGGTCTGCACAAAATGGTGTAATAAACTCTTTTGCCAAAGTTGCTGAATTCACCCAAGTGGAAAATCCTGGCGATGCAAGTTCAGGTGGGCGGAGTTTGCACCAATGCGGGGCCTTAGCCACTGTGACAGGTAAGTGGTAGGTTATTGAGACCAGCTGGTGGTCAGAGAATTTGATTTTTGTTGTTTGGAAGTGGGAAATGTGAGATCAAAATTTCACCAGTGTGAGGATAAGGTTGATGCGGGTCATGGACCTTAATTGGCCATTGTGGACGTGGGGGCGCATCATGTTTTTGATCAGCGGGGCTTGCCACAGCAGCGCATCTAATAACCCAAGGGTGGCCTTTATAATGTGAAGTTCTATGTGACCCTGGGGGGCGTGGGATGAGGGAGGCAATGGTCCGTGGGTGAGTTTAGCCAACATTTCATGTCACCAACTATGAAAGGGTCAGGGGGTAATGGAAGGGATTTGACTGATGAGAAAAATTTCCTGATGCTCTTGTGCACAGGTTGGGGCATAGATGTTGACGATAGCATATGCCATGTCAGCCCACAAGAATGTAACAACGAGGACTCAGCCATTGAGGAAGGATTCCAATAATAAAAACTTAAAAAAAATTGTTTTTCTGAACTAGCACCCCACAGTGCTCCAACCAGAAGGATAGGGAGGGGAGGAGCATGGTTTTCCAATTGTCCTCGGAACCTTGTGGACAGTGGGACTCCTGGATGGCCAGGATGTCCATGGGTAAATTTTTTTGTAAAAAACTCAGTTTCCTAGCCCGGGACAGCGAGGCCTTGAGTCTGGCAATATTCAACATCCCTAAAGTGAAGGCTTCCCCCATCGCACCTTAGGTGCAAGGGGGTGGGCACCTGGGCCCACCAGCCTTCTCTGGATCCCCACAGGCCTTCACGGCAGCACAGGTATTTACAGCAACGCTATCAGTAGTTTTGTTAATTTTAGCAGACAGGTTCATGTTGGCTTTTGCCTTCGCTTTTTGTTTCCCCAACGTTGAACAAATTTTTTGCAGTGTGGATGAGTTCAGTGCACCAACATTCGGGTCAAAAAATATTTTCAGGTAGGTTGGAGACCAAGTCAGTTTCAATTGGAGCTTGGTTGCAAAGGTCAGGTAAATCAAGTTGCCCATCAGATCCTCAGATTGGGTGGCCCAATTGGCATGGGCCTCCCAATCTGATTGGTTGAGGGATTCCTGAGTTGCTTCCACTGTGAAGGTTTTGATGTCCTCCTGGCATTGGGAGTGTGGGATAGTGGAGGTGACTTTGGCCGCTTCCTTGGCCATGGCCCTGCGGTCCTGTTTGGCCTTCTTTTGCTCTTGAGGGGAGATAGGCTTTACTAGTAAGTAGCAGCCTTGTGCTCCCCACGGGAAAGCCTCTTTGGTGCTGGTGGTTGGTTCATAGTGCACCTCCCCGCTGGCCATGGCCACCAAGGGGTGCTCTTAGAATGTGATGCCCTCCTTGGTGGGGCATGCATGTGCCTTATGGCTGAACGCATCACAATGGGTGCAGATGGGGGGTGCGCTGTCTACGGTTACCCAGAAAGGGTGGGTGGTATGCCCTTTGATATTAAGATAAGTGGAGTGTGGGATCTGGGTTAGGTCCTTTGCGATCTCCTTGGTTGGAGTCAGAACTGCAATTGCTTTGCCAGTGCACAGGTGTGGCATCAGTGTAAATCATTGCATCTTGAAGGATTGTATTTCGCCATATACAGTGAGACCATCTTTCAGGTGCTGCTCCAGAATGGCAAGCTTAACTGTAGTGGGCAAAAAGTTGAACGTGAGGAAAATTTGGTTGGATTTTGTCCATCTGGTGCATTTGGTTTTGATGACCCATTGCCCTTCAGGGAGGTTGATCACTATGTGCACTGCAGCAGCTTCATCTGCTGCCTCCTTGTTTTCAAAACTGAGGTCCAGCCAACCATGTGACATGGAGTGAGGTGCAACATACACTGCAGTCAGGAAAAAAAGTGTGCACATCCCCACAAAATTTTTCCTATAAAGCTGTTTGTTGGATATCCAGAAACACCTGGACTCCATATTCCACCAATGAGAGTGGTTGAGAGTGTGGTGCATTGATGTACTGGTTACATCGCACCTGCCAAGTGAGGATTTCTGGGGAAATAGTGACCACCAGTTTTTTACTTTTTTCTATTCCACCAGTTTCTCCGGGGCATTTTTGAACGTTGGAGGTCACAGGCCTACTGCCTGTGCCTCTTACCTTACTTGCCCAACTGCTCCCTGACATGGGCGCAGACTAATCTCCTCTGTGAGATTATCAAACTAGATTCATACTTGAATTGAATAAGTTGCAAAAGTGATTGCAACGAGAGAGAAAAGTGTTAAATGAAGGATGTAAGAATCTAACACAAACAAGATGGTGAGTTATATAAAAAATGAACGTTTCTTTTTTGTTTGTAATGTACACATTCCTATAACATTCATCTAATTGTGATGAAAATTTGGTAACTTTTGTGCACATGCCTTCAAAGATTTCTGAATTAGTAAAACCATTATCCTAGTAAAGTAAAAAATATGTGTATCACGTGAAAATCTTATGTTTTTAATGGTAATCAGTATATTGTTACAGCTTAGCAGTTTGATATTCATTGCTTTAATATTTTAATGGTTTTGCAAAGCGGTTAGTGGTTTTAGGTTGAGTAATAAGCTTTATGGTTTTAGTAAGAAGTTGTAGTTTTAGGTTGATTAATAAGCTTGATGGTTTTGATAAGCAGTTAGTGATTGGTTGACCTAAAAAGTTAATTGGTTTAAGTGAGTTTTTGATGATTTCTGGTTGTTTTAATAAGTTTGGTTTGGTTTTACTAAGCAGTTGGTGATTAATTAATTTTGGCATGTTTTTTAGTTTTACTCAAGCGATTTAATGATTTATATATATAACTAGAACTGATATTGCAAATGAAACTAAAACTTATAAAATAATGAGACAATGTAGGTATCAATTTATTTAAAAATTACATGTGTCTGAATCTACTTCATTTTGCTTTGGACAATAATATGTTAAGTTCTGCATTTTTAGTTTTCAATCAAGTTCAATTTAAGCGCTTACACCTTAAGGTATGTTTTTTATTTATTCGAGGCAAGCCGACCAGGGGACGGACATTACCGAAATAGAGAAAGAAAGTATCGACATGAAACCTGAGCAGGGTCAACTCTGTCGTAGAAAGTTTTTTTCACCTCCGGATCGGGACTCGGATTTTTCTGGTTACGTCATGGGTAAGGTTTTCGTGTTATACCTACTAACCGCCAATAGCTTCCTTCGGCTGGCACCCCGATCGATGTGCGAAGGGCGGGAATCGAACCCGCAACCTTCAGGTTGGTAGCCGTACGCCCTACCGACTCGCCTTCCACCCCCTACCTTAAGGTATGTTAGCTTGACTATTTGATGTTTATTTTATTTTTTAAAAAAAAGCTAATTTATTTAATTTTCTTATTATGACTTTATAATACCTTTTTAAGTTGTTTCCTCTAATTCATAAAATATTTGCAATTTAGGTTGAAATCTTGGTTCAGTAGTATAAAGATGATATGTCACATATATACACATATGATTTTTAAATATAGAGATTTTTTGCTTATCAGTTTGGTGGTATTTTATTGAACCAATAGGTTTACCTTTATTGACTGAGTGGTTAGTGCTTTTTATTCAATTTGATAGATCCAATAGTTTGGGTAAGTGGTTGGTGTTTTTATATTGATTCAATATTTATCTTGAGATATAGCAGAGTATTGGTAATTTTTGTTTGATTTGATAAAGCTTAATTCTAGCTGGCCAAGGTGTTGGTAAAATTTGGTTGTTTCTTATATTTTTTTGGTGTTGGCTGAGTGGTTGGTAGGGTTTGGTTGATAGGTTTTTTGGCTTTGCCAAATGGTTTGATGGTACTATAGTAATTTTATAGATTCAATTGGTTTTAGCTAAGTGGTTGGTGGTTTTTGATTAATTTGATTAGTTAACCTGTAATGGGTTAGTGAATAGTGATTAATTTGTTTGGTATGTTCATTGGTAATGAGTAAGCGGTTTCACGTTATCTATAATATAAAACCTAAGTTAATCAGTTTAAATTGTCTGGTAATATAATCAATAAACCCTATCAATGCTGAGTAACTCCACTCCTAACAATATCATTAAGCAAATTTAGATATAAGATTATAACATTACATAATGATATAATTTTCTAAAAATTCATTAGATGGTCAAATATTATTTCTAGAGCTTATTAGAATTGTCATTTGTCAATACTGCCATGGTAGTAAAAGGTATTAATTAAAAAAGTAGTTTATAGGGTGGTTAGCTGAGCAGAAATTGCCATCTTTCTTTTGTAGGTTAACCTCACTTTTTGAATTTCAAACATGTGACCTGGTTAAAGTTCGTGAAAGCAAATTTAGTTTGCGCCTATTGCCCTTATTGTAGTTAAACTTGCGACTTTCAGCTGCTCTAGTTACAGTAGGGAATCCCACCTGATTGAGCTTAGCTCATGGAATTGCCATCTAATAGTAACTTAGTTTTATTATTAGTAAACCTACTCTGATGCATGGTTAATCCAACTGGTGGGGCATCCACCGCCTTTAATGGTAAAAATGTCAGAAATGCTGCCTGAGTGAACCCTACTGACTTGGCCACCAACTCTGTGATTAATGCAACATAGGTTTGGTCAAAATTAAATTTGGGGGCCCATGCTCCAGTAATGGCATCTAAGCCACAAGTGGTGAAGGCAACTGCTTTGGGCGATTATATGTTTCCCAACACTTGGAAAGTCCTTGTCAAAGCTAAGGTACTAGTAGATAACCCCACAAAAAAACTTCTGTCTCAGTCCAGGGCCCCCAGTACTGGGAAACTGCTTCCTTCAGGCCCACCGGAACCCTCTGCTACTGCAGGGATGTATGCCATTAATTACAAAATAGGGACTTAATCACACCACACTTAGTAATGATATTCAGGTTCAATAAAATGGTTATCCCTAAGATACTAGAATTTTTGTAATTATCCCCAGAGAATTCTATCACCTCAATTGAACTCATAAACAGATTTTAGCCCAAATTGGTTTAAAGTTGCTTCAGGATCTGACTCAGACTTGTCAGATCACAAAAATCTATTGCTAAAAAAATCAAAAGTGTCAGCATCAATCCTTAAAGCTGCTGAGACTACCCAAGAGCACAGTATCTTACCTCATGACGTCCCTGTGAATTATACACCAGCGCATAAGGAAATTCTTGCCCATAGAGGTGTCACCACCCAGGATATATCACAGTGGGCTATGTTGCAGCTCCCATATGTAACAGCGACTCAATGGATTTTAAAAACCATATCCTCTCAGACAGCATCCACTTGACGCGCTAGAAAGTTCTGCTGGGCAGCAAAAAAGTGGATTGCACCCAGATCCTGATCAAGGTGGTGATAATTTTTAAATCATCGCGCATCTGCACTGAGAAAGCCATTGAGTGGATGAAGCTGCAGTGGACCACCACGCGATGGAATCATCAGTCCAGGAGGTCCTTAAACCTACTGATGCTAAGGCATGGCTTGATGCAGACATTGACTTCTTTTATGCAATGGAGTTCAATAAAGTGGGTATTCCTGCCAAGCTGGCGCTATTGGTTAAAAGCTCAGGTTTCTTATTAGCGGAACTGACCAGATATATAAAAATGTTCCCCAATGCTGGCATTGTGCTCAACTTGGTGCACCATGCTCTTTCCACCAAATATGCACTCAAATGGTATATCACTACCTTTTCTCCTAAGGAGGCGCTACTGTGGATCACGGCTAGGTTTCACGCTCCTGAAGCTTTACACTTTTATTACATGTGCAACCTTCCTACTATGGCCTCTGACTTGCTGCAGGTGGGTTGGACTAAAAGAAAAAGCCGTAGAATGGGGCCCTTCCAGGGGTGGTCGCCAGAAGTTGCAATTAGTTGGAGCGCTATTAATTTTACCCCAGTAGAGATGAAGTAATGACTCCAGGCTAACACCACTATAAATAATGTCTAGGACTGGGCGAGTTTGGGTTGACAAAAATATACACAAAACCCTGTGTGGCCGCTCCTTCTCACTGGCCAAATAGACAATCTGGAATGACCACGCCCCCTTGGCCAAAGCAGCGAAATGGGATGCAGCGAGGTTCATCCCTGAGACTGATCATGCCTGGATCTAGCATGAGATCACACCTCAGGCAGCAATATCCATGTTTGGGGTTATGACCCCAAACTTGATCAGGATTGGCTCAAAACGGACATTTGGAGGTTAAAGTATTTAGTACTGGAAACAGTCATTTCCTGAGCCTTCTTTTGCTACCCCCTATGCTGAAGAAGGCTTTAACCGCCCAAAGCATTCCAATGGAGTGAGGAAGACATCCTATCGGAAGAAGCCCACACATTTAACAATGCCAGGTGCAAAGTGTTATAGTGCACAATTGGTGTCAGCAGAGTGCTATTTTTCTTGATAAACTCCTCCAATATATGCATGCGGCATGTAACCCTAAGGCCTCATTAAGCTGGTATTAGTTTGGCTTCTCTCCTCTGGATGCATTGGGATGGAAATACCTCATAATTGGCTCCATTATGGCCTGCATTATGTTTTAAATGTGGCATTCATCTGCATCAAGTACAGGCTTCCTTGTCCTGCGGCTTTGGCCTTGATGAAGCCATCAGCTGTATCTTAAAAGGAAAACCATCGCGGAGGATCTAACATTCTGTATTAACAAAATACTACATTTCATGGCAATGGCACCTCATCATAAAAAATTGTGGAATGGTGTTGGTGCACATGATGGGTTTATTCACTCATTTATAAATGAAATGTTGTCTGTTAGCATGCTTAAAATCCTATCTTCAGGATGTGATCCACATCCACCTCCAATTGGTCAGGGAGGAGTGGTCAGATCTGATTGTCACATTTTACCAGGAGTTTGACCATCATTGGGCCCCAAAATATGAATACATTGATATCTCGATCTTAACAAACTCAACCATGAGCACCTTATGGAAGTGGGCATTCAGTACAAGGATTCCTACCCGCGAACTGAACCCACACACTATGCAACTCAGAGCATGCGATGAGTGACTTTTTATAATTCTCATTGGACCGCTCCCATGAGTGGTTTTTGAGGCTTCCATACCAGCCTCTCATATATGGGGAGGTCTGTGAATTTTGGCAAGCCAGCAGGAATTATATCGCTTGATGTCTTTGCCCCCATATGGTGGAAGCCCTGTAAAATCCTTCACCCTGAATGAAAACTAACAAAATTGTTCTTCCTCATTTTATCCATATTCCAGTCCTCCAATAAATGAATTGCATATAACAATAGAATGCCAAACAGGTTTGTCACTTTTGCTTCCAAACTGGTCACATGATGGCACAGTGCCATTATAAGAAAGGCAAAACACCCCTGTGATTATGAGTATGAACCAATTAGTGGTATCACCAAGATTGGGATCAAAAGTGTTCCTTTGTCCTACAGTTAAAGAATTGTTGCCACGTAATCTATTAGAAATCATGGACATGAAGCGTCAGCAACAGGAGCTGGATGCGTCCCATAAAGAATTGTGAGCGTGGGAGCTGATTAAGCATCCAGCGGCAGCAGATGAGCCATTTATAAATCCAAACCTGGAGTCATATCAAATGGACGAAGAGCCCTGCTCCAGGTCACCTCAGGCCCATCCCACCCAGATGGAGTGAGCAGAGAAGGAAGAAATCCATTGGCAGAAGGTGGGGGGAATAACCCTCGCTGAGTTATAAGGACAAAGTGGCCCAGAAATCAGCTCCGCTAGCTGAGCACACCCTATTTATACAGATGATTCAGCAGTTGGCTGTAAAAAGGGTAGAAAATCCAGTCTCCTCATTCCAAACCTGCGCCTCAAGTTTACACAACAACTGTTGTCAATCCTAAAAATTAGTTGGAGACCAAAGCTGCTGCTGCTACTCGCCCACTCTCCCCGCATCATAAATCCTAGTTTGTGCTCAAGCTGTCTCCTCTCTCAATTGACAAGGAGACTGTGATGGTGATGGTGTACCCCAAGCATATATGACTGGCAGCAAAATCCTAGTTACAACCAACCGCACCAACTGGTCATCTCCATCTCATCACCCAGCTGCGGCACCATCCACCATATATAATCAACTTCCATTCACAATTTGATGCACAATCCTGAAAAACCTCATACCTATAGGTTGGGTGGCCACCAATGATCATCATGAACACTAATGCTAAAGGGATGGCTAGCATGCAATATTGGACAAGAAAGATGCATCATTTAAAATTAATAATTACTTAACTGTACTATCTGAAACTTTGGCCCACATCCAGCGCAAAATGGTCCCTAGTTCAAACAGAGACCCCAAGCATTACCCGTGGTCCCTGAAGATTAAGTGTTAGACTCTTTGATCAGACCACGTGTCAACCATAGCGCTGAACAAAAATCAATCTGTAATTTATGGAGGAGACACATGCCAGCTGAAATTTTGTGGCCATGGCCCGTGACATGTGTACTGACAAAACTCTCTGTTTGATTGTGTAATATTTATCATCCAAACCCTGAAAAAACTGCTAATCTTGGAAATTCCTCCTGGAATTGCATACCAGAGCCACAACTGATATGGCAGGTGACCCGAATTCTTGGATTACTGATAGAAGGAATGTGTTCCCAACCCGCAGGCATATTTCTAGTATGGCAGATTATATTCTTACATACCTAGTGGCATTGGGGATGTGCCTTATGATTTATGAAGAGGACGATGACCCCATGAATGTTATAATGAGGGATTATGATTCTCACGATGAGCCATTATGCTTTCCCAGCTGGATTACGTTCTAGTTTCATCTGACCTCAGACAGTTTACTTCTAATAGAGATGTCTCTATTAACGCAGAAAGTGACCATATGATCATTCAGGTGACCATTGATTTAGGTGACACCCCACTGTGGCAGGAGTGGCAAATCTCCTTCAACGTTTTGTACACCAACTGGCGCCGCACAGCTGCAAGTGGGTTCAATCAGGTTGTAGCATTCCTATATCAGTGTCAGGCCTTGAAACCCTCACCCGTGGACAAAAATCAAGTATGAGCTTATGAGGGATAGTGCCAAGTACAAGAAACCCAATATCTACAAGCGTACTGCAGCTTCCTTCAGCTAAAGGAGGCTCTGTTGAGCCTGAGGCGAGGGTATTGGGATAGCAAGAATGGTAGTGTGAGTATCAGAAAACCCATAAGAAGTACCAAGTGCTCCTTTGCAAACAGGGAACTGAATGCTTCCAGAATGAAACTTTTTGTCACTAAAGCCTGTTGGGAACAATGGCTATGGAGAACTTGCCTAGTATCAAAGGAATCCAGACCCAGGCCTAGCTCCTCTGGGTAGAAACACTGATGGCATTATTTACAGTGATCCTGCCACAATCAAGAATGAAGTGGAGCGGTTTTATGGCGATCTCTTCCACTTGGGTGACCCTAATATTATGGCGATGGAAACCCTCTTGGACAAACTAGGATGGTGCTCCAAGGGTGCTCACCGGTTGACAAGCACAATCTTTTGGCCACAATTATGGAGGCAGAGTTGAATTGAATACTTAAGGAAATGCTAAAAGGTAAGTCCCCAAGTTCAGACAACATTTGGGTTAAGATATTGTAAGCACTCCATGACCAGGTGGAACCAGAACTGGTCTGTTTCTTTAACCATTGCTTGTTACATAAGTGTCAAATTCCAGGGGGCCAGGAGACCCAAATGTGCTTTTGCACAAAAAATACACAGTGGATTCTTTAGAACTGTCATCCAATTTCACTTTCAGGTGTCAATTTTAACTTCTTATGCGAATCCTTTCAAACCTCCTGATGTATAATGCCCTGAAGACCATCCATACATCTCAAAACGGTTTCATCAGGGGGCGCACTATCTGGGAGAGTATCTGTTCCATCCAAAACAATCTACAAGATAGGCGTGGGTCCAAGAATGGCAATTTCATGTTTATGGACTTGGAGAAGGCTTATGATTGGGTAGCTTGGCCATTACTGCAGGCGGCAATGGATGTCATAGGGATCCCCCACTTTTATCACCTGGATTGACATGCTGTACACAGGCCTTATGACTAAAAATTATTGTAACTGACAGTTTATGGATTTTATTCCGTTTAGACAGGGCCTCCACCAAGGCAATCCCATGTTCCAAATTTTATTTAACTTTGCATCAAATATTATGTTAGCTGCAGCTTATGCACAGTTGCAGGGCATCAGTCACCCCAAACAGGCACCAGGTAGGATGCAAGAATTTGCAGATGACACTGCAGTGGGGATCGGTTTTGAGCATGACCTTCAAGGCGTCTAGACCTCCTTACCCTTTGCCACCAGGCTTAAAATTCAAGAGTTAATATTGACAAAACTTTAGTAGTTAATATCAGGCAGCCCCACTTCACCTGCCATTGGGTCTCACTCCCTTTCCACCTATACAGACATTTAGGTATTTGGGGATTATTTTTATTAAATTAGGACAAGCAGTGGAGGTGATAGAACAAGCGGTGCTTTCCAATAGGTCATCCCAGATGGCCTACTGTAAATATTCTCACTTGAACCTTGAGGAAAAGATGCAAGCACTCAACATCTTTATACTTGGTAAGCTCTAGTATGTGGCCCATATTCTCCCACTGAGCCCCTTCTTGGAAGGCATAATAAAACCCTTCACCCACACCTTCCTGTAGTTTAAAGCCTCTGTGGCGCCTAACCAATTGGACTTTTCTGTTCATACAAAGCAATAGGGGAATGTGATTGCTCAACTTCAAAGTTTACATCTGCCAGATCTAGTTAAATCATTTTTTTAAATTTTACAGTCACACATGCGATGCTCTGCGCTCACATGGGGCTTTAACTGGGCCTAGGCACAAGGGCTCCCAGAACCTATTATGTCACACTCACTACATGAGTGGATGTTGCTTAACCCACGGCTGCGTTCAATGCATCACAGCCTCTATTATTAGTGACTATGTAACTGAGCTGTGCGGTTGAGTGGCTGGTCATTTTCAAGAGTGCCACAGGACAAAGCAAAAATACAATGGGATTCTGATGATCAATTTTTAGTATTGACCACAGCTATGACTTGGGATGAGTGGAACTGGATTGGTAATTAATTTGCCAACAGGGTTATTTGTATCCTGTATAACAACTCCCCAATCACCATTGGGATACACCCCCCAAAAGCATTAAAGAAACTACTGACTCACCCCTGAATCCTCAATTATTGGGTGGTGGAGGACAATGACATTAACTATAATGTCAAAGAGTTGGTGGCAGGTCTCAACTGCAAGTTGATAACCTCTAATCAGCCCTTGACCACATGGCAGATTTTGCACCATGTAATACAAATGGGCAAGCAATGTGACCGAGGGTACAAATATAAGGAATGCTTGGTGTGCGCTGACCCTGAGGCTGATATTGTCCACCGCTATTTCAAGTGTAGTATTTTCAACCCTTTCAATGATTTTCTGCATATATTCATCCAAAAAATGAGGGTTTATAAATCTAAAAATGCATATATGCATCCAAATTATGAGGGCTATGTAAATCTAAAAAGGCATATATATATCTTTAAAAAATGAGGGTTATATAAATCTAAAAAAGCATATATGCATCTAAGAAATAAGGGCTATATTTTTTATTCAAAATTTACTGAATATTTATATTACAGACAAGGACCAAAATAAGTATAAAAAGTGCAAGCATTAGCTAATTTTTGCTAAATTTAAGGCTGAAAATAAAGGAATTTATGAAAATCAGTAAGATGGGTAACAGTTATTGGTATATTAGGAGGTTATTGCTATTTTGGGAGCAGCTGCAGCCAGATCTATATCCCTCTCAAGATATATTCTTTGCAAAGATGTCTAAAAATCAGCTGCTTACTCCATACTTTTCTTTTACTATTATTGTATATGGTTTATACACTTGGAAATTATGGCCAAGCAATTGAGCTACAAGATCCCCTAATAATATGGGAATGGTAAGGAAAATGACTCAGATTTTCTCCAACTAGCTCAAGCATATTTCAAAACTCTCACACCTTGTCCCCAGATAATTTTGAGCCTCACTATTATATTTTGCTCCTAGGTTGTTTATCAGACGTGATAAGACATTGTTTAGACTGAAGATTTAATGGTGTGTAAGTACACCATTGCTAGAACTGTGGCTAGCAATGGCAATCACCAACTAGGAATGGTTTAGGGGTGTTGCGATTCTGATATGACTGGATGATAAGCCCTAAGTCATTATGGCAGAATGGATGGAATCCACCAAGTTTGATATAAATTATGGTAATTTGAGCGCATTGAAATGAGGCGATATTGGGTTGTTGGGAAATCGCCTCAAATTAGGTGATCATGAATTAACAAATGAAAAATTGGTGAAACCAATTAGATACAGCAAAGTGATTTACTAAACCATGAAAGTGGTATCATCTGAAGTTGCTATGATACAAGCGGGATGAGATGATTGAGTAAAGGAGGTTGTTAATAGTTTAGAGTGAGCGAAACAGCAAGGATCCACTGTGTTTAATATATTAAATAAAGAAGTATAGTGGTAGTAAGTGCTCCATATTTTATTACATAAGTTTTTTCTGTTGTTTCAAGGTCAACAATCCTCATATTGTTGGTCCTATTGCTCAGTGGGCTGAACCCTGTGCAAAATCGTTTACAGCGTATCTCAACGATAACACCAATTTT
>JAKSZP010015856.1:0-206986 GCA_022478985.1 Massospora cicadina | reverse complement strand
TACCTGCTTTTACTGCTATTTTGGAGATGCACCCCAAAGTTACTCCCCAAGTGAGCTGAGTAGCCTAACCTAGAGATGTGGCTAGAGAAACCTTGAAGGAATTCAAAGTGACACCAAAATTGCTGACTTTCCATTGGGATAACACCCCAGCATTTTTCTGATTGTTCAGTATGACAATGTATGGATATGGCAATCATCAAAAGGCATTGATGGTGATGAATTGCCTAGACACTGATTTTCAAAACCTAGTTTTCCCCACCTGGAGGGGGACAGCTGGTCATACGCAGAGGCCAAAGTGGCCATTATGAAGGAATTTGGGAGCCTTACATGCATGTCAAAGTGCAAACAAGAGTTTATGGGCATTTAATTCCATAAAGATGAATCCTTATCAAGATTTGCTGATCATTTTTACCAGGAATCACAAATTCTTATTGGAGCGAAAGTGCTGGATGATTTCAATGCCAGAATTGCATTAAAAGCAGCCCTTTGGCCCTACTGCAATTTGCATAGAATGATGCCTTCCATGTTTGCAATAGAAATTACTACCTCTCAGATGGCAGACAATTTTAAACTTGGGAGCAACTTTTGATAACCCAAACAGAAATTTAAATCAAACCCAGTATTAAATTCATATCCCCTACCAAGAATCAACGATGCACTAGATCAATTGGGAGAAGTGAAGTATTTCTTTGCGATGGATCTGATATTGGGATATTGGCAAATAGATTTTACAATAGAGGACCAAGAAAAATGCGCAAATATTACCGAGCAGGGGCTATATCAACCGATGAGGATGCCTCAGGGTCTATGCAATGCTTGCAAAATTTGAGGGGGCCATGGATGCTATACTGAATGACTTGAAGTTGTCATGTATCATGGTGTACTTGGATGATATCAATGTGTTCAGTAGGACGTTTACTGACCATTTACACCACTTGGAGGAAGTGATCAAGAGACTGTCCACAGCCAACCTGAAGATTAAGCTGAGCAAGTGTCACTTCTTCAAGAAAGAGTTAAAATACCTGGTATTTTTTATCAACTCTAATGGAGTGCAGCTGCAAGCCCAGAAGATCAAAGCCATAGAACAAATGGCTGTACCAAAGAGTGTCTGAGATATCCAAATGTTTCTTGGAAATGGTCGGATACTAAAAGAAGATTTATTAAGGATTTTGCCAGAATCGCTGAGCCCTTATTCCATCTGTTGAAGGATCCAAAGAAAGGATTAATATGGAATGAAAAAGCACAGAAATCACCATCTAGTACTAAAAAAGCACAGAAATTCTTCAATGAAAAAATGCCAGTACTTGATAGATTTTCCAACTTTGAAATATCCAAATTTTTATTGAGAATTTATTATACAAACTAATGACTCATTGATGGCAATTGGCGCCATATTTAGCCAAGTAAACGAACTTGGGGACGAACATCTAGTGGCATATGTGAGGCGAACACTCTCAGCCGCTGATAGGAACTACACTATAACTGAGTGTGGATGCCTTGCAGTCATTTATAACTGTAAACAATTTCAGGTGTATGTTATTGGAATGCACTTCAGAGTGGTGATGAATCACTCATTGTTGTGTTGGCTTCACAATTTGTGAGAACCAGAAGGAAGACTAACCCAATTGGCATTAAAGTTACATGCTTATGATTATGAGATTGTCCACTGAGTGGAGGCTTTTCATCAGAATACAGATGTCTTATAACAGTTACCAATGGTCCAGGTGGTATACCAGCAAGTGGATGAGCTTTTCCAAAGAATGGATGAAGGAGAAATTGGGAACAAGCCCCAAGAAATCCAAAGTCCCTTTAAAAAGTGATGGTAAACACCAATACCATGGATGGACAAATTTTTAAGATGATTAATGGGAAGCGGTTACTATTCCCAAAACCATCAGAAAGAGCAGCTATCTTTCAAGCTGTTCATAAGGTTGTCAGGCAGGGGGGCCTGAGAAAAATGATTGGATATTTGCCAGTAATACTACTGTTAAAATCTTGGGCTTGGTTGGTTGCTCGCTTCTGGCCCTAGATTTCAACTGCACAGATTTGTGGATACTTCCATTGATTAATAATATGAACTGGGGCAATAATAGTATGAAGACTATTATCAGAGTTGAATCCTCAAAAGCCACATTGAGTGAAAAGTCCAACGCTAAACTGGTGCTTCTTCATTTTGAAGACGTTCTGGTACTGGTAGGGAACACATTCACTATTTCCTTCTCACAGAGCCCGGCGGAGATTCTGATAAAACCAACTTAAGGATATCTGATCCTTGCACTCTTCTCTTAAGAGTAATGTTTAAACAACCAATGTTAAACAATAAAGTTCTTATCAAGCTTTAATCTGCCTTTAATAGGGAATAGTTTGGGGTTTTTTATAGTTAGAATTGGCACACAGCTTTTCAGCTGTCCGCTGGGAATTAGTTGTACTCCTATACTGGTTTGACCCTCAGTGTTAGGCACCAAATCTCGTTGGGTACCGTTGCCTTGGGTTTCTTAGGCAGCATAATCCATGGGTGTTTGGCAGACCAAACAATTGGTATTAGGTACTTGAAACCAATTGTTTTGGCTGATGAAGATTCTACTCTTTTGGAGTTTGAACGTTTTAGTAGTTTCTGAAAACTCCAATCCATTCCGCTACAAATGATTCCCTACAATTTGACTATTGGGTGTTATTCACATATCAAATTATTGTTTAATTTCATTGGGGATGATGCCCAACGAAATTCTCATCTGTTGGCAGCCTCAAATATCATCAAGGATGATGCCTGATGATAATTTCATTAGTTAGTGGCCTCAAATATCATCAGGGATGATGCCTGACAATAATCCCATCAATTGACCACTGTTGCCAATTGTATATGATTTTAAGTTAATAATTAAATCTATTAATCAGTTAAAAGGTTGGATTATGTGGTCATCTGCAATTCTGACAACTACTTGGAGTTAATCAACTATGATGTCGCTGACTATCTAGCTTGTTGTGTGGAATTCCATTTGCACAAACCACATATGAATATGACTGGATACTGACTGGTATGCCCTGGATTTGCTTGGCATATGTTGTCCATTGATGTGATGGGACCACTGATGACGAGCACAGGGGGAGTCAAGTACATATTAGTTGCAATTGATCATATGATAATATGGGTCAAGACAAAGGCCCTGACAAAAGTAGATGCTACCAGTACTGTGAAGTTCATCCTGGATCAAGTAGTATACTGACATGGATGCCGCAGGTCCTGTTGAGTGACAATGGGACAAACTTCACGTCTCATGGGATCTTACGGTTAAATGAGATAATAGGGATCTAAGAATTTGTGTCTGTACCCTACCAGCCAGAGACAAATGAACCGGTGGAATGAGGTAATGGAACGCTGGCTGCAACACTGAGAAAGCTGGTCGCAGGAAGAACTTCCATGTGGGGAACATACCTGAGTTCAGTGACGTTCACCTACAATATCAGTCATCATATGGCGATGGGAAAAATGTTATTTGAGTTGATATATGGGAGGAAGGCTGCGTTGCCGCCAATTTTATATTTAGTTGTGGAACCAACATTGGGGATGAGTAATGACCAGTACCTGAACTGATTGATGAATATCCTAATCAAAATGCAATCACAAGCATTTAATACTACTTTGAAGAAAAGGATACGAGCAAAAATGATGGACAATAAGAACCAACTGGCCTTATCAGAATGCTGAATGGACGAAAGAGTTGCCTATTGTGATACACATGGTTTTGGTAAAAGAATCAAACTGAATGCATTGTGGGCTGGGTCCATTTGAGATTATTGCCAAGATGGTGATGGACGGCTACTCCATCAAGAACCTATTGGGTGGAAGGTAGTAAATTGAGTCCATGCTAAGTATTTGAAGAGATGGATCTATGAAAAAAATAACAGAAAAAGAGTTCCATAGGACTGCTGAACCATTAAGTTGGTTGTGTCCTAATGATTTCATAAGTCTGAAAAAAGGACCGCTGAACCAATCTAGATGGTTGAGTCTTAAAAAATAAGATCTCTGAACCATAGAAAACTAGTAGGTCTAAGAATACCTAGGATCCAGTTTGGGGAAAAAAATAAAAAGATGGACTTCTGAACTGAAACAAGGTCAAGTCCCATGGAAAAAAGAAGTAAAAATTAAATGATAATAAAAATGTTGGAAAAAAAGAGATTATTGAAACCGCATAGAAAATTGATATATTTTTATAAATTTTAATTTAATATTGATTATCCTCAATTTGAGGATGATTCCGCCTATGTCGCCTCTTGGGGAGGGAGGATGGATTGCAGTAGGAGTGAATAACCCATCAAAATCTATGTAAAATTGAATGCTAGTGAGGCTAGACCTACACAAAACTAAGTTCGTTGAGCGGATGCAGATCCCTGTGAGAAAACAACTAGGGGAAGGGAAATTAAGATGTTGGAAGAAGCCAAATGCAATACCCCAGAGTGGGGAGAAAAACAACGGTACAAGAAGAGGCAGTCAGCAGATAACCCTGAGCAATCCTGATGTGACACTGGAGCCAGAAGATTGGTCTTGAGCACTTGACGATGGGCTTCATCAAGAACAACAGACATATGGGCTTGCAACAAACAAGGGATACTAGATGAGGGTTGCCAAATCATACCCCTATCAAACCCATCAGCGGAAGATACCAATGGGATGTGACAGAAACGAGATAGTTGTGCAAGGAGCAAATGGCGTCCTGCAAGTGACAACTATGAGCTTCTTGCAAGCTGAAGCAGAAAAAATGATGGAAATTGGGAGAAACTGGAAACTTTGTGGCCCAACTTTGAAGAACTTGGCCAGCAAGGTGAAGAGAATAAGCTGCAATATCCCAATCTAGGATGTTTTCAAGATTGGAAGAATTCAGAGCTATAGATAAAGCCTCAGTGACTTGGGCCCTTAATTCTGTGTAGGGGAGTTCAAAATGTATGCTGTTACTGATGGTGAGTTTAGTGGCCAAGACAGCTGGCTTGTAATATTGACTGAGTCAAAAGAGGAACTTTGAAAGAAAGTCTGATTCAGAAAGGAAGGAATGGTCAAGAGTGAAGGGCATTAGTTCAGGACGATCAATGATGTTGTTAGGCGCATCTGCAAAAAGAAGCGAATCCAGGAGAATCTCAAAATCAAACTCTGGATTCAATGACAAAGGAAGGATTGGCTGCAAGTTGTTTGAAATGTTTTCTAATCTGGTTTCAGTGGGGTTAATTACCGTTTCTGGTAATTCCATGGAAGCACTAGCCATTGGTACTTAACTAGGAGTATGAGTCCTGAAAAGACCATGGAAAAGGTTCCATCTCGCAGACTGAATCATCTTCTGGAAGAGCCAAAGATCTTGATTAGACAAACTGTTGAGCAGCTGTTGGTACCATGACTCAGAATTTGAAATATGATCTGGATGAGAGGGGGGATGTTGGACTTATATGAGAGCCAAAATTATACACTTGATATCAATTAAGCTTCAATTTTGGAGAAATTAATCTCAAAAATTAATGTGATAAGCTCTTCAGAGAAGAATTAAGAATGATATGAGCCAAAAGGTTATGAGAAGAAACAACAAGGGCGAACATAAATGAGCATTCTTAATTGGGCCACAAAATGAACATCAACAGCAAGAGTCACCTGTAAAGGAAAAGGGAAAATCAGGAAATTGAGGATACCAGATAAGGATCCTGTTTATGCCAATGGGTCATATGCCCTGATGGGGGAAAACCAGATCCCAGGATTAATATTGTCACAATCAAATCAAATATCCCAGCATGACAGAAGGTCATGGGGACCGCGCTCTGAGTAGGCGGTAGCAAGGAGTACAAGGAAGAGAGACACATGCAGAAGGTTGTCCTGGACAGCATCGAGTACTGATGATCATAATACACTTGAGCAAATGAAGTATTTGACCAAGTGTCCAAAGTGGTGTTCTCCTTCACCAGTCCTTTTATCACTGGATATCTAGTCAGAGGGGGATGTGTTGGGATTTTTGCTTATATACCCAGCCGTTTAGATTGTCAGGGATCACTAGGGGATTGTTCCCTAATGTGAGGTGAATTGGTAATCATTTGACCCTGATTTTAGGGTAACTGTGTTTTGGGATTTTAGGTTATTTGCCTGGTCATATCCCTCTGGGGATCTGGAAAAATGCTCAAGATCTCATTAGGCAGAGTTGCCAACAAAATAGGGGCATCTGATAGTTGATTAACTATCAGATTTACCTCTGGGATTGAATTGGGGTTCATCACAAACTAATTGGGAGTTAAGGAGTAAGTTCTGAGGTGAGTGATGCCACCTACAACTAGCGATTCGATCAGTTGGTTCATGACCAGCCTTAATGGGTAACAAGTCCCATTACCTAAGCAGGTCACTTGCCAATAATGGTTGGTTTTCTTGGATTGAAAGGAAAATGTTAGGGACACATTTTCTGACCCTTTCAACTTAGGTCTTAAAAATGTCCAATGATGGAATCCTAGCCAAGATGGGGAAGACCATCGCTGCTGAGCCAAGGATGGGTGATTCTAATGGCAACGTCTGCCGTTTCATTGAGGAGGTGCCAACCGAGAGTAGGGCGCTTAATCCCCACTATAATTCCCTATAATTCACTAATAAAAAAGAGGAATAATTTGCCAGATTATCACTTATACTTAAGACTTGCTTAGTAAATTTTATCAGCATTTTTTTTTCTATTCTTTCTCAAGGAATTTATTGCTGTGTGCTCTATTTGGGAGACTCTTTAAGGTAAAGAGTAAGGATCTGAGCTGGGATCCAGAGAAGAAGCTGAATCAAATTGAAGGATTTCTGCCAACTGTGTGTCAAACCAGAGAAACTGTAAACAGGGATATAAGAGTAGATCAATATAGGCGTTGTGAGGGAACTAATCCCTATTCAAGACATCACAAGTATTTCAAGAGGAAAAACTGGCCAAGCGTTGGACCAAGTCTAGTACTTTTATTCAACTAAGATTAATAGTCATCATACTATTATCAATTGATTATATCAACTATTATTCAATGCAAAGAATTGTACAAAACCTGAACCTGTTCAAGCATTAAATGTATAGGGTTTATTGTCCGAAAATAATCAGAAAACCTATAAAAATTAAAATATGCATTTGAACCTTGAGGTAAGGATGAAAGTGAAGATGACAGCGGTAGTGGTGCTGTTCAAGGTAATATGATGTGTGGTAACTAAGAGTCGCACTTGGGCGTAGAAACAGCTGGCGAATTCCACAAAGATCTCCCCTTTACTCATGCGGATACCTATGAACGCTTGTTTTTGATTGGCCAGGGTTTGATTGCTACCAAATTCTTGGACTAAAGCCTTCCAGACCTGCTCTCAGGTGTTGCATTCTTTTAGCTGGGAACCCATGATCTCCTATGCAGTTTTGTTAATCCAAAAGTGAATATGCTTCACTTTTTTCTGATCAGTGGCCTTTTTCAAGGAACTCTCATATGGATATAGGAATTAGGCGATGCTTTCCTAGCCAGATAAAATTCACCTTATAACTAGATATAAAATAGTTACAAGATTAGTGAAGAGGGTATTACCAGGAATTTGTGCAGGCTAAAGACCTTGGTTTCTGCATAGTTGCGGGGGTTTGCTGATTCAACCGTCATCTTAAGCCCTCAGGTTCCTCTTAGATATTGTCCCAGTTTTAATTTGAGGTAGAAAATAGAAGTTTTGTGAGCAACCTGCTTTTTTTGGGTTTGGATATTGGCGGGATGAAGAAGATTCTGACTTTCTAGGTTGTTCAAGCAGGTGACAAACCCTCAGAAGGTTTGTTTAAGCTGGGAAATGCAACTATAGGTAACCTGGTGAAGGCGCTAAGATTATCCAATTTATCACACACTGCCTCAATTAAGACCCCGGATTTGGAGAGGACTCCGTCTACTTGTAGTTTACATCTTTGGGACATGTTTAAGATCTGATTTATTTTGCGGCTAGGGCTGCCAAGACGTCTTTTTTCAATGGTCATCAAGGTCACTTGGAGTAGGCACTGCAGGTCCATAGGGCCCTTGAGGCCATGGGGACCTTTCAGCCCCCTTAGGCCCTTCAGGTCCTTCACTTCTGGAGGTGTAGTCGCGAGAGGCCAGATCCTGATACTGTTTCTGGGGATTCTGTACCAGATCTTTGACTTGGTGGAGGCGTTGATTCCAAGCAGCCTCAAGGAGGCAAACATTTTGAAAAAGCTGGTCTTGGAGGTAGCCTAAAATTTCACTATTTAACACCACGGTATGATTTTGGGCTTTGTTAAATAATTGTCAGTTATTTTAAGGTGGCTTCTATGTTGCCATAAATGAAAGAGGAGGTTTCGTTTAATGAATTTGACAACATGGGATTCTAAAGTTTGGGTAGGCCCTAGTTGTTGGGAGACTTCAAGATGGTTCAACCCAACTAACTGTAAAAGGTGATGGATGGCAGGATGAAAAAATAATGTAGATAGCGCTTGGTCCCCAAGTTCAGTTCTAACGCTGGTAGTTGGACAAGGTATATGGATCCTTCATGGTAAAAGGCACTGAAGAAGCGTGGGAGAGACTTGAGTTGCCTGCACAGTTTAATACTATTTAATACTTGTTTAGTAATTTCATTAAAGTTCTTTTTTAGAGATGGTACTGATCACCGTCAACTGAAAGTAGAGTGAACTGGAATGTGTCCCAAAATTCAAAGTTTTCATGCTGCATAGGCAGTACTTCATATCTTAAAGTACTAAACCATCAAGTGACGCTTCACAACTGATCAGCAGATTGACTTTCTTTACTGCTAGTATCCTCTACTTTTTTTGATAGACATTTAATTGTACAACTAGGAGCCTCTTGTAGTGAGAACCACTTTTCTTGGTGTAACAGTTCTCTTGACTGATGCTGAAGTGAAAACATAGGCTCAAAGCTGAATTCATTGGAGAGGACAAAATACGAAAAGATGGGGCGAATAATTACTACTTTATTGAGTTAGAAAATGTTGATTATATAAGACGTGTAGGGACATGGTGCCTTAAGTACCTTTGTGGCTCCGTATAATCAGGATCTTTTCCTGGCTTCTGGATCAACTGCCTTTTCAGCACCCTCATTGTGAGGCGTCATCCTTGTGAACGCAGTAGTGAGAGTCAATCCTCTCACAATTCAGGAAGTATGGATGGATTTAAAAAATGAATTCATCGATTCTTGTATGCGTGATGCTTCCTGATTAAATATAGTTTCAGTGCCTTCAGGTAAGGCTCCATTCGCGCTAGTCTGAACGTTGATCTGTCAAGACTCATTTAGGGAGCAGGGATTTTAACTTGCTGATCATCTAAGATACCAACACTCTCTCATGAGATTGATGGCCTTGAGCTTCTGAGGTTGTGGGCATACTCCTTGAGTGTCAACAATATGCCCCAGATATTCCAATTAGACTTATAGAGCTGGCACATGATAGGTTTAATTATTCACTATGCTCAGGCCAACTTTTAAAATACTACTTTTAAGTGCTCTAGGTGCTGAGTAAATGTCCTTGATAGCCCAAATAAAAGATCAAGGTAGACCAAATTACAACTCTTCTTTTAGTCTACCAGATAGTTTATAACACCCATTGGAAAGTGGCCAGCGCATTTAACAATCCTTAGGGGCATTGGGGTTGGTTGTAACATCTCTTTAGAGGTAATAATCACACATTTTTTTGGTTTTGGGAGCCAGGTAGATCCGCCAGTATTTACTTATGAAATTTATCCAGTAAATATAAGCTCCCCTACTGACCTAAAACATCATCTATTTAATGTAAAGTATATGAATTTCTTTAGTAGTGGTTTTCAGATGTTAGTAATTGATGATAAACCTATTAGAGCCATCTTTTCTCTTAACAGTGTGAACCAAAACTGGCTCATGGGCTTTATAAGGGCTCAATAATTTCTTGACGCAGGAGCTTCTCTAATTACTTGCACCTCCTAAATGACAGCTTTACTTCTTCATATTATTCACAAATGAATGGGCTTTGTGTCCCCGGTTTCAGCATTGCGCTGGATCTCTAATGCACATCTGAGGTTGTAGTGTCCACTGCAAATACTTGAGCATATTTTGTATAAGAGCCATCGCTTGGTTTTCTGGTCCTCAGCTATTTTATTAAGTTGCTTACAGGTAATGACTGCGCAATTTGTAGATTTAGCTCAGGTAAACCAAACTCTGTTAAGATTACTACCTCATATTTTACCTGAACTTTTAATCAATGGAGGGAGATTTAAAAATGCAATTTTCTGTCCGCTATTGACGAATATTTTAGAAACAGTTAGATTGCTAACTAAGATACAGATATCCAGATGACCAGACGTAATTATGCCATCACCCATGTAAGGTTCAGACCTCAACTGTTGCAAAGAGTAATGAATTTCTCCTACCAGCTTTTAGGTATCTCTAAGTTTATTCCAGTGAAACCACATGCTTTTCTCCGGGGTATATAACACAATCATTAAAAGCTCATAGGGGAATGCCTTTATTGTTAAAACAGTGGTAGGAGGTGAAAGAATTCAATGACCAACTTGAAGATAAGGATGAGGACCACACCATCATTGTAAGTCACATTGATAAATTAGTTCTTGTGGTCTAAATGAGTCCAATTACCCCTTAAATCATGGAGGGGTTATGTTTAACTCAGGATAGTAAAGAGATTCTTGTCATAACTTATATCAACGCCACAAAATCTAAGTAAGTTAGTATTAACAAACAATTTGTAGTTATTGTTGAAAAGCACAATATCATGTGCACTAACCTGAGAGAGCCAAACCTCTTTAATAACGAACTATGCGCCACTTAACTAGTGGTACCTTTAGGGCCGGCGTTCCATAATATTGATTGTGAGCTAAATTGTGAGCTAGTCTCAACCATTTTTATAAACTACTGGGTAATACATTCTAGTTGTGCCAATGCCAACAATGGTTCACACCTGAACTTTGTTTAAGCGAATAATATATATCAAGAAGGTATTGTAGATCCCCATTCATTTTAAAAAATTGAAAGGAGTAATAATTTGATAACCATCGTCTTTATATGTTCTACATTGGTGAAGTGAGTGTTCAGGGACTTGATTAGTAGTGCAACTTTTGCATCATGTAAGGGAGATAATTACTAAGGTACTTCATTGTCTCTAAAATGGTTGTGCTCAATTATCTGGGTAGCGTACAGATTAGAAAACTTTTTAACCTTCACATTCCATGACCACTCGTTGATTTCTAGTGATAGAAGACATCATGGTTCTGCTCTGATTGGGTTCTTGAGTAGGAGAATAATTCACATCTTCTGGAACCTTAAGACAAAACTTAAAGATAACTGGCAGTAGAAGTTCCCCCTTCTATTGCTAAGGGTTTTTACGTAATTGTCATCCTCTTAAGATATCACAAGGTTCCCAATTTTTATATTTCTAAGTTAATCTCTTAGTTTCACATATATTCGGTAATGTCTATCCCCTGGTTGGCTTACCTCGGTTAATTAAAAAGATATCACAAGGTTCACTCAATGGCGACTTTTAGGACAGGTAGCAGCATAGTGTTCCTTAGTTCCTGTTGAACATTTGCCCTCCCAGCTAAAACATAAGAATGTTTTGGATCAATATCAGCCTAAAAGGTGGAATATTGGCCATTTGCAAGCTTGCGATTCTAATATGAAGAAATCAAATGATACTAATGATTATATCAGCCAAAAGACCCTGGCCAATTCTTGGTGGAACCCCACAAATTGGATTAACAAGGTTTCAAATACTTTACAGGCAATAAAAACAAGAGCGAGCAGTCAGATTATCTGACCTCATGGTGGACCCTGGAGTGTCCATTAGATGGTACTCCCCCAGCCAAAACCAGGTCTATTCAAGCACTAACGTGGGGATTAAACCCTTTTAGGCGTGGTGGGGTCACCCAAGGTAAAATAATTTTTTCTAATAAAATGACTGAAGTTCAGTAAATTGTTATTTCACAGGTATTTAATGCAAAAAGTTAACTCCCATCCATCGTTCAGCCAAATTGAAGTGTGTATTCCAAGCTTTGATAGGCTAAATGCTCATATTTACTTATTTGGACTGCAACAATCCATTCCAAACTTATTATTGAATCTCTTTGACCCTTGATATAGTCTAGATACTGATTGGTTGGATATCAAGGGGGTCATCTTCTTTTTTTCCGCACTGATAGTAAAATTCATAAAAACATAGTTTTTTTATTAATGCTTTATTTTTTATTTTATTAAAACGTTTGTGGAATCCAGTGGCATAAAGCACCAGCGAGCAAAAATCAGCTGTATTTCTACAAAATGGTACTCACTACAGGGGTCACCTGTGCACCAATAGAGGCTCATGCAAAGCAACCAGAAAGCGCTTTATCCCGTCTTAAAGAGCTTGAGCAGCGCCCTTGCAAACTTACTTCTTAAAGAAAAGTTCACCCCCAGTAAAGAGAGCATAGCTTCATTTTATATGTCCATGAATTTGTAATGAAATACTCATCGGACAAGTAGGATATTAAACATATCTTCTCTTGCTTAAGTCGTCTAGCACTGTGATGATATTTCCATACATGGACAATCTGCCTACCTTGTAGAGGTGGAAGAGGCTAGCTTGGATGAATTTGGTTAAAAAAAGAGTCTTAACAGGGATAAACAGGCCTTTATGCACCTAATCATATATGAGGGAGAAACAACTTCTTTTGCAGCAAATTTACCTCACTACTCAAAGGTTGTCAACATATAACATGCTAACCCTAGATGATGCTATCGCTGCCATGTTAACTGGGTTAGCTTCTCAACCCTCTATAGCCAGGCATATAATTTCAGTGAAACAGTACTTTAAAAACATCTGTGACATAAAGGAGGCAGACGCTACTGATTTTTATTGCTGTGCAACAATATATGAAGATCAGGTGGAACCTTTAGTTCTAACCATTGAGGTGTTTTCGCCTGTAGAACAGTTGGAGTGAGCACACCTGTACCTACCCCCAGTGAAACCTGCTCCTCATTGTGACTCAAAAAAGAAATCGCTCCCTCCTATGAATCAGGGATATGTAAAGTAGTTAATACCATGCTCCTGCACAAGCTCAATAAAGCCGCTTTGCCTTCCCCTCCAGCCAAGCTGGTACATGCGCGCTCTAAGGCTATCCAATCTCCTGTGAGGTCTCCCATACCTCAATCGCAGCTTAGCCAGTTGTTACCATTTACCTTGGGGAATGAATTTAAGGGTTTAATGATGATGTAGGCTACTACTTACTGGGAGCTCCCGTGGAAGTGGAGGTCCCTGATCAATTGAACGCTAAAGGAGTAGACAAAACCACCATACCTGAGGAAATGTACCTCAGCCAAGTTTCAGGGTGCCCAAGAGTTATTGAAACTTCCAGTAATGGTGATGTTTTCTTAAGCAGGCTTTATTTGACCTCTTCAGTGATGTAACGGGCAGATTCACACCAATAGGCGACAAACAAATTGGGCAGTAAGCACCATGTTACTGACCACACTAGGGACAGGCCTGCAGAAGCCCATCCCTGAACCTGATCGCCATGCCTCGTCATTACCACGTATTCTCACACCACTGTTGCCATGACGCTGCACATCAACAGCAAGGTCTGGGATGAGGAAAGGGCTGATAACAACACCAACGCCACGCTGAGCTCACTCGCTGAGCTCATTATTTTAATCCAAAATTCTTAGTAAGTTTAATAAAAAATATCTTCTTATTAGCCAGAAAGTTTTCATTTATTTAATTTTATCCGTTTTTTTGTAGAAGATGCAACAGCCCTTCAGGGCCGTGACATCCTCCCCTAAATAGTGCTTTGAAAGTATGGAATAAGCTCCTCCTATGATAAGCTCTGTTGAGCACCATCTTGAACATTTTTTGAAGATTCTGCATCCCACTGGATCACCATCCACGCCGAGTGTAAGCCCAATGTCATTCCGCAAATGCAATACAGGTTCAGGATGTCAAATTTCCCAAGCTCTGACTTTCGTGTGTTTGAGGCTCTTTGGATTAGGGCCATGTTTGGATTGAACGCCACCCAATCTGAAGTGATGTGCAGATCAGGTGCCCCCTGATTCTTTACAAGCGGGTCCATACTATGAAATATATCTTGGATAGATACCCTGAGACTGCTTATAAATTAACCTCCACTTTCTAGCTCAAGGAGGTCTTGGCCTTGTCTCCTAACTTTGGAGGAACACTCACCAAGGTTGAAGTGGTCATATAAAAAGTCCAGGTAATGGCCATCCTGGATAATGGCTCCTCAGTTAATGTGATCTCTACTAAGCTCATTAAAAATATAAAGCTGGCGCCTGACTTGGAGTATAATCAATAGTTTGGAATCGCAGGCCATCATAATACTAGCGCCATTGAGGCATACTCTTTCCTTCCCATTCAAATTGAGAATTTTATCTTATCAGCTCTTCAGTGGCCTTGGACAACAACACCTATTTTATGCTCATAGGTACCCAATTTAGCTCTAGTAAGATGGAATTATCAACATGAAGTAAGGTTTCTTCTCATTACTCAACTACTAAGACCCTTTAGTCTTATCTATTAAAGAGCCTAGAAAGAACGAATACTCTTGTTTGGTTTAATATCCCTTTACTAGCTATGACATTACATTATACCACCTCTGGGTGCAACACAATGAAATTGCCTGATTCAGTGGATGATAGGGATGGAATCCCTTTCTATGCGGCAGACAAGGTCTTGATTAAGCCTGGTGAACAACGAGTGATTGACACAAAAACCACGATCCAAATCCCAGACCACTGTTTGTTTCACCTCGTGAGTATTGAGAGTGTTAGCCCCTTCAAACCTTGGGTATTGCATGGCATTCTCAACCCAGCTTACCAGGCGCCTATTATTCAGCTGTTGGGGAACCTCACTGCAAAGGACATAGTTGTACGAAAACATCAGGAGATTGGCAGAGGCTTTTTAGTCCCTGCGGAGGAAATTGAATAAATTCACTCCATTGGCTCTACGTTGGATTAGGGGCTGCTAACTGATAGCCTGGTATGTACCTTACACTATGTCCATATCTCTGATGAGCTGGCCCCAGATGAACTTGACAAAGTTCATACTCTATTGGAAGAATTTAGTGAATTATTCTCTAAACCATATATTTACTATGGCCACATGAAGGGTGGTGACACTCCATTGTCGTGGGTAATGCCCATCCCATTTGGTCAAAACCTTACTGCAAATCAAAGGTGAAAGAACAGCAGATGAGAATGGAACACAAGCAGCTGTTAGATGAGGTTACTAGTTCCTTCACAAAACCCTTGGTCTTCTCCCCTTTTGCTCATTAAAAAGAAAATGGAGGTCATTGGATAGTCATGGGCTACTGAAAATTAAATAACCTCACGAAAAAGGATAGCTTATCTTATCCTCCAATATTGATCATGGCCTTGTAACTTACTGGCTCTAACTTCTTCTCCGCTATGAACTTTGCCAGCGGATATTGGCAAATGGACCTTTCTCCTTAGGATCAGGAGAAATGCGTACCTATCTGTAGTGAGGGTATCTTATAACCCACACCAGTTAGCTCAAGGTTTGTGCAACTCACCTTCCTCCTTTCAACGTGAAATGTATCAGATTTTGCAGGACATAAAGTTAACTTGTGTCATCATCTATATTTATGACATTTTGTGTTCTCAAAAACATTCAACGAATATCTTGATCACCTGAAGGAGGTGTTTCAATGGTTACATAAGTCAAATATTAAGTTTAAACCCTCAAAGTGCACCTTCTTCCAAAGGAAATTGGATTTCATGGCAACTAAATTTCCCAAGAGAGAATTCAACCCATACATGACAGGTCAAAGCAATCTTAAAAATGCCTCCCCCTAAAAATTTATGGGATAATCAGGTTTTTCTAGGGATGATGGGGTATTACCATCAATTCATCCCTAAGTTCGCCCAACTCAGTGAGCTTCAAACCGCTTATTAACCAGGAATACTACTTTCAGTATGGTGCTGAACAGAGGGCGTTTTTGAGATTTTAAAGAAGCTTTTACAACAACGTCCTATCCTGAGGCATACCAATTGTAATAAACCATTTATCTTGTCTACTGAAGCCTCAACCAAACGCCATTGTGGCATTTAAGCCTAATTGGATGAAAACGGTGTTATTCATCCGGTACTTATTTCAGTAAAATGCTTTCAATAGCTGAAAGCAACTACAGAGTTACAGAGGAGGAGTGCCTTGCCATTTTGTTAGCTGTAAAGCACTACCACTCTTTCTCATATGGGACCACCTTCACTGTAGTTATGGACCAAGCTTCATTGTAGTGGTTACAGAATATGAAGGATCCTACTGGCCGGTTAGCTCACTGGGCTCTAAAGCTCCAGAATTTTGAAATGAAAAATTGAACACCATGGTGGGACCATCACATGAATGTTGATGTGTTGACTCAGCTACCAGTACTTCACTTAGATAATAGTGAGGCGTAGAGGTTACACGACCTCTTAATGACCCCCAATGACTGGGAGGATGAGGATGCTCCTTTACAGAAAATGTTAGCTTGACACTCCCATTATACCAAAGTGGAGAACGGGAAATTGTATAAGCAGGTGATGCAAAATGGCTGCCTTACCTTCAGCCCTCAGAATGCGTACCTGCTAACCTAGAAGCTCACTCCAATCTAATTAATGGAAGGACAAAAAATCTTATGAGTGGATTAAGGAATGGTTTATTAAGATGGAATAATGGAAGCTATTGTTGACGCCTTGGAAGCCTGCCTTATGTGTAAGAAGTTTTCCAGTATCAAGACTATATATCATTATCAATTAACTACCCCTCAACAACCTTTCCACACCATCAATATAATGTAGTAGGTCCCCTCCCTCAGACTACTAGTGGAAACTGATTTTTCCTTGTAGCCATTGGCCACTTCACTAAGTGGGTTGAAGCATTGGCTTCCATCTCAAACAGTCAAGGCCACAGCACATTTTTACATCAGAATATTTTTATCAGCTTGGTGTCCTCAAGTACTACTCTGCGACAATGGTAAGAACTTTGCCTCCAAAGTTGTCAAAATTCTGGTTACATCCATGGGTGCCCAACAACTTTTCTTAGCTCCATATAACCCCTCCACCAAAAATGGGACCGTGGAAAGAGCAAATAGAACCTTGGTTTCCATTTTACAAAAAATGACCTCCTTTGGTCCTCTTCACTGAGATTAACACCTACCCAGTTCTCTTATAGCATACCAGATTAGCTATCACCAGGTTTTTTAATATCTAAATTTTGTGTCTTGTATGGGTGGGAGAAAAAATACCTGCCCTTTTAGCTAAAGATATATTCTCCTATAGAGTTAAGGAACCTAAGAAAGTCACGAGAAAATTCGCTCAGCGCATCATCCAGCTCCAATCTGAAGCTATGACTAATTTAGCAAAAAAGGTGACAAAAGAAGGGCAGGCTGCAAACGAGTTCCAGACCCCCTACCTACATTACAAGTGTCTGACCTGTTATTATACTAAAATAGCCGCATCACTCCTAGGAGCGGTAAGCTTGGATCATTTTGGGAGGGTTCTTTCACCATCACCTACAAAAGAGGCAATGAAAACTCCATAAAATCCTTGGCTACTGGGATTACTATCAACTGGGTACATAATCAATTTCTACAGCCCTATTCTCCCCCCAACATTTTTGAGGGGGTGATGTCAGTCATTTACCCTCCTGGCTGCAACAGAAGAACGTTTTGGGTCAAAATCAGCAAAAAGGGGAAATTTCGTCCATTTGCAAGTTTGCACTCTAATATGAAGAATTGAAATGATTTTAACACTATTTCAGCCAAAAGACCCTGGCTTATTCTCAGTAGATCCCCAAAAATCAGGGTAACATGATTCAGGTACTCCACGGGCAATAAAAATGCGATTGAGCAGTCAGATCAATATGACCTCATGGCGGACCCTGGGGTATCCATCAGATGGTACTCCCCCAGATGAAACCAGGTCCATTCAAGCACCAATGCGGGGACCACCCTTTATAGCCATGGTGGGGGTCCCCCAAGGTAAAATGGGTTTCTCTGATGGGGATTGGCTAAAGATCATTAAATTGTTGCCTCACTGGTACATAATGCCAAAAGTTAACTCCCCATCCGTTGTTCAGCAATGTGAAACAAGTATTCTGAGCTTTCATAAGGTGAATGTACATGTTTCATTATTCAGACTGCAACAAGATGTTCCAAGCTTATTATTTAAACCCTTTGAACCTTGATATAGTTTAAATAATTATTGGTCATATATTGAGGGGGTTTGTTTTCTTTATTTTCCCACATTGATAATAAAGTTCATAAAAACCCAGTTTTTTATTAGTGCTTTATTTTTAAGTTTATCTAAACCTTTGTGGAATCCAGCGGTGTAAAGCACCAGCGAGAAGAAATATGCTGGATTCCTACAGTTTCTTAGACTAAATAGTTATTTCAGATAAATTGCACAAATTTCAATAAATTTCCTTGGTGAGGATGGAAGTTCTCCAAGGTCCCTCCACCTTGTTTCATGCGAGGAGGTTTAGTGGTTTGTGCTTTAACATTCGTGGTACAAACGTAACTTCACATCTATTTTAATACTCAATCATATAGTGCATATCTGGTCCTCCACGAGCGCTGGAAGCAGAGAGCGGCGAAATTTTGGGTAAATCTTGGTGGCATTTAGAGCGTAATCTATACACCAAAGTCTACCATGGTCTTGGCGCCCAGCAATACTTGTGCTTAATGATAAAATTGGTTAGCAAATTTGATGATGGTCTCATTCTTAAGCTGAATAGTCATAAATTCAGCCTACTAGTAACCATGTATTTAGGCTTTTTGAAAACTCATAAAACTGCACTATCTACATCAGCAAAGGTCCAACGTTCCTCATGAAAGTATGACATGATCAGATCTAGACTCTGGTGATCTAAACAACTATATCATAGTATTAGCTTTAAAAAGGTCATCAGCTCCATGCATGGTCATTTTAAACATTTTTCAATAACAGCTGTACATTTCCATGCTTATCAAACTTTGGAAGAATAGCTGTATTTCCAATGGATCCTGGATGAAAACTTCCGATCTGTACTCATTGGTGCAGTACTTACCCAAGGGTCTGGGTTACTGTAAAAAAGTTAATTCTGTTCAGTATCTGTGATTTTCACAAAAGGAGGCAAGGTAATTAATGAGGTTGTACATAATGGGCGGTTTGATGCATTGATTATTGGGTAACTTCTTCCTCTAAGGGTTCCTCCCCTAATAGCTTGGATTGAGCAGGAGCTGGATTTGGGGAGGCATTGACATATGACATCCTGTACCTCACCTCCAATTCATTTCTCCCAACCGGCACGATTTATCTGCTCTTGATGACAGTGCAGATTGAACTGTTGCAAGTCTGTAAAGTGTCTTTTTATGTCATGCACACTATTATGCAAATCCTTTAATTCACTTTATGAGTAGTTTTTGAGGCACAAAGTACGCAGATGTAACGCCATAGGGCATTATTTGACTGGAGGAAGTATCTAATGTCTTGTTGTAGTGTCTGGACAAATCATCTTAATCCTTTGATGCCATGATGCATGTTTGCGTGGGGAATTACATTCTGTTGCAAAGCATACAGGTGGTTAGCATTCTCAGTGTTACTTCCTAAGTGCAGTGCAGCCACCCCCATTATGGTTGAGTATATTGGTCAAGGGCTTCAAAGGCCTTAGCCTAAAGATTTGTCTCCCAGAGTAACATGGCTACATTTGACCTCCTCCTGGAGGCGAGCATCTCTTTACTAATTCATTGTTGGCTCCGCATCTGTCCATAGCTTGATATCCTAAAGCAACACATTGCATATTAATTGATTAACTACATCCAACTACTTCAAGATTTGGACATCTAGAACGTGGTTGTTGTTAACAGCCTGTCACACCCCTTTAATCTGTCATCAAGCTTTCTGTCCAGGTCATGTAGCGCTTCCACATCTTGTTGATTTCATCATACACATCTGCTTTTTGCCGTGGGGACAAAAATTGGTCAGTAGAGAATTTCGTACAGTGGTATGGAGATACCCATCCAGGTAATACCTCACCTGAGATAGGCTACTCGCTTGTTGCTTTATTTACTATGTCTTATAGCCCAGAATGATTCATATTGTTGAATTAGCTAGTCCTGATTTTACTGATGAAAGTATAAACCAGACACTAAGTCAGATTCTTTGTGGACAAAAAGCCAGAAATGAGTATTGAAAGCTAACTTCCTCTTATGCCAGTCAATCAGGAGTGGGAGATTAACTTAAATGATGATAGATTGGAGTTTTCGCCATTCTCTCCTCTTTGGCTCAAGTCTATTGTAATGGTAAAAATTGATTCTTCTTTGCTACTAAAGTACCCCTGTAGTAAACATCACACCCCATCAATTTGGAAGCATGGCAACTCAAGTTGCCATTTTGGAATTTTAAGGCTGCTGTTTACGCTATTATTGATAAAGATTTTCTTTATACGTTATTTCATCAATTTAATGAAATGCATTAAAATTACCCCTAAATTGCCCACTATATGAAATATGGCATGGCTGTACCACAATCTACTAAATCTATTGGTGCTTACTCAGCATTGCCTATATGCAATGATACTATTGGCGCTAACTACCTCAGGATTCACCTTGAGTAACCCCAGCTAAAACTCCCACCTAAAGACCTAGTTTCACCTCACCTACTATTCCATAGTGCATTATAATGAATGGTTTTATCCCTGATGGGCCATGAAGTCTCAAGATGTTTGAGACCTCTCAGATAATAAGATGGAGATCAAAGTTCAGACCTGTCTTTTAGAAAATAAAAATCAGATTGGTTGTCTAAACTATAATGTATGAGGCTTGCATGTACAAATACCTCCTACTGTAGTGGATGGATACAATGGTATGACTCTTTATTACACCAAGTCGATCACTTCACTTATCAAGTCTCACAATATAGCTCTTGGGATTCTCCTTATGCAAGGTGTAAGCCTTTTCCTGGGGAGAAAGTCACCATATGCTGCTGCGCGCGATTTGCCCTTCAATCTACACAAATGGTCCCATAAGTCCAAATTAAAGGTTTGAGCTTACATCATTAGTTTAGGTTTTATTTCAGAGTATTACCTAAATTACTCTATATTTTGCTAATATTTTTTTATATTATTTGCGAATATTTTACCTAATTACAGGGCCACATTCACATGACACCATCACCTTTGGTCCAGAGCTCCCAATGTCTTCATCAGCTGTTCATTCTGGAAGCTAACAAGTTGAACCTCTAACCTGGACCATTGGAAGAGCTTCTGCTTGGGTTTAATGATAATTTTAACTTGAGCTATAAACTATCACCAAGTGATCAGAAGCTCAGCTGACTTTCCAGGTGGGACGCGATGATGGACAGACCACATGGGAATTAAGAATGACTTATGAATCACTTTCGCCATCCCCAATGAATCATGACTCCCTTATATTTTCAACAGTACTATAAGTACTACCTAATAAATAAATTATTTTTTCCATAAAATTATATCATTTATTATTATTTACTATACTTTATTCTAAGGAACAAAGTCTCCTCCATCTCAGCGCCTTATGAAGCCTCTGCCCTCTCAGATTACTATATCCTCCTGAAGTCAGCCACTGTGTCATGCTCCCCAGCATTAGCACCTGTGAGCGCAACTGGCAGAGTTGTTACAATAGCCAACGCCAGGTTCTATATTGGTATTCTGCTAGGGCACATTTTAGAGATACTATGGATGAAAATACATCATTAAAATAAATATTGATCTGCCCATGGATCCTTGATCACTTTATGCTGGGCTCATATCTGTGTAACAGCAAATTTAACCAATAAACCTAGGATAGTAGGTCCTATAAGCTGGCCACTTACATTCATTTACTGCCTGGATTTAAAGATCTGTAAGTATGTAGCTTTAGGAGTTTACAAGGTCTTGAGATGGAGTCACCTCCTTCACTAGTCCTAGGAGTAAATTTATTGGTGGTGAGTTAACCTTTGAACAATGTACCAAAGTCAAATTTTTGTTAAAATAATACTCCAACCATTTCTTGCCTTTACTTATGATTTTAGTCCTGATGAAGAGCATCCTACATCATGTGAAGACTGGAGATGCCAACATTTATGCTCATTTCCCTTTTGTGAATAAATTAAAAAGAAGCTCAGGTGGCGTTTAAACTTAAATGGTTATTAAATGCTGGATTGCTGCTGTCTTCTCCTAGCCCCTGGGCTTCCCTCTCATGCTGGTCTAAAAGAAAAAATGGTAGTCTTAAGTTGTAATTGGCTACTGTTTGATTAGCTATATAGTAAAAAAGATCTAGTACCATGGATCAATGACTTGTTCCACTTACTTTCTGATTTCTGATACTTTTCAAAAATGGATCTTACTGGCAGGTCTTGGCAACTAGAGCTTGAGACTGAGTATTAATCAACATGCGCTCTTGTTGCTGATATAGAATCAATTTGAAACCAGGTTTTTCCATGGATTATTTAATGCACCAACAACGTTCCAAGGACCATGGATGGGGTCCTGGGAGACTTGAAATCGTCCTGTGTCATTGTCTATCTTAATAAAATTATGGTAGCTCAATAACAACTAATGGTCACAAGGATCACTTCTGGAGGTGTATAACGCCTAATTAAGGCCACTTCTAATCTCAAAGCTTCGAAATGTTTCTTATTCCAATATGAAATGGAATTTTCAGACCTAAGTTCTTAAAGCAGGGGAAGTCACCTATTCCTAATAATGTCATACTTATCAAAATAATGCCACGCTATAAGAACCTGAGAGAAATCCAAGGATGTTAGAACTGTGTGGTACTATCGCCAGTTAATCCCTCAGTTAGTTACATGTCTGAGCCTCTCGCTTACTTATTACAAAAATGAGGTTCCCTTTGAATGGCAACCTGAGATAAGATACCCTTTAATATATTGTGAACCGCCCTCTGTAAAAAAGCCTATCCTAGTTTCCCCCTGAGCCTTTATTTGCTCTAAGATGCTTTACTGAAGGTAGTGGCATGGCAGTAGGAGTCATCTTAGCTCAGCCTATTAAGAATAAAGTTGACTATCCCATGTACTTATATAGCAAAATCTTGAGTAAGACAAATAGAATTAACGTGTTACTAAAGGTGAGTGCATAACTACGTTTCTAGAATTAAAACAATTTCACCTATACATATACAGAACTCATTTTTGGTTATCACTGAGTTGGTTTCTCTGATGGTTTAAAATAAAGGAAGCTGATGGCAAATTAACAAGATGGGCTTTACGCTTACAGTTACTAACTTTACCATCATCCATCATTCTGGGGTGATTCAATAAAATGAGAGCAGGATCTCAAAGATACCTATGCTTGGGGTATTGACCTATAATAATATTGGTTGTAAAATATGATTTGATGGCATGAGAGGTGAAAAGTGGAGGCCCTTAAGTTCAAGCTGAGTTGCGAAATATGATCAGAAACACTCAGATCTGAGACAGGATGTTATATAAAACGTATATGGTGAATGGCTTCCATATAAATGCCCTTCTTCAAGTACATAAGGCATATAAGGACATTTGACTGTAAGCATGAAGCAATGAAGAAAAAACCTGAGTGGCTAAGAGAGTTTTGAGACTTTGACTAGATTCTTGATACTATCTATGAAGTATTTAAGGCATGTTTAACTTGCCAAACCCAAAATTACGCCGGCTCTCATTACAACATCAAGCCATGGTTCCATCAACTTCTACAATGTCGCCAGTATTGATGTGGTGGTTCCACTAACCACTGACTTACATGGGTTCAAATACATCCTATTAGCTATAGAACAAATGATAAATGTGGGGAGGCGATTTCTGTGCCAGCTGCACCTGCAAAGCTACATTCTTTTATTTTTTTTATAATTTTTACCACTCACCATAGATGCCCCAAACTTTACTCTTGCACATGGGCTTAATTTCAACTTAAAGGTATTCAAGAGCTATCCTCTCAATTTGGCACTAAGTAAATTTTCTGCGCCATATATTTCAGCTATCAACGTGAAGTAAGATGTGCAAACAGACCTTAGTTCCTATTTAACGAATAATGGACGCCTTTGATCCAATGTGCTGAAAACACTATTGCCCAGCGCCTTATTAGATTATCAAGTAACTACCACATATAATTAAGATGTCCCACTTCAAATACCTATATAGACATGCACCCTCATTTACTGGCCAGTGTTTAACCTTTGTTGGACTCCTTAGTGCTCGAGAACACCAACTAACTTTAAGGGCCTTGGTGGACAATATTATCTTACTTAAAGCTCTTGCTACCAAGGGATTACTCTAACTAAAACTATAAGGATCTTCTGTTTTAGAGCTAGTAGGTGTTGGGATCCTCACTCTGCAAGGTGAAAGCCTTGTCCTAGGTATAAGATAAACAGATACCAATACATGCGACTTGACATCTGAGATGCTCAAAGTGGTTAATAAGTCCCAAATTAAAGTTTGATTCCATGTCATCAATTTTGATTCCAATTAGGATGTTACTTAAATTACTCTGAATTTAATATATAAACTATATTTCTATTTTCAGTTATTTACCTAATCCTAAACCCTTTCTGAATCCGCTGATTTATTCAAAGAGGTCTTGCCATTTGGAGATCTCCAGAATCTTCTGCCTCAATCAAAAAAAGCCTTGTACATTGAAAGCCTTCCCTTTCCGCTGCACCTTTCAATGAATCACCTTACCCAACTCGAACTTAATTCTCTACCAAAGTCTACCCCATATGAATTCAATATCTTAATCAACTGTTGCCGTGGGAATATTACCATGAGATCAAAAAGCTTACTTGAACTTACAGGTGAGGTAAGATGGATAAATCACTTAGGAAACAAGAATCACTCTTTACAAATATCTAATAATCCTGAATTCCCTTTTGTTTTCAAGAATACTTTAAATAGTACTGATTTTTTAGAAAGTACTTTTTCAGAAAAACTTATTACTTATCTTTTTGATGAACGGGGTTCTTCCACATTGCCACAAAACAGTTGGGCAAGAGGTCCCAGGCGAGGGCCCACAAACATGAGAGGGCTGCTGTGGTTAGGTCTTTCATTCGTTGGCTTGATAAGCGATTGAGGTATCCTTGGAACTCAGTAAGGATGATGCTCACACTGAGGAGGACAGTCTATCTACCAGAGAGAGCATACAGAGAGGCGACTGCTCTGTCAAAATCCGAGGAATGGTCCATTTTTTCGCTTAAATTTAAGGTTTTCCTCTAAAATCTGAATAAATGATTTCAAATTTTAAAATTTTATTTCCAATTTTTGAGGGTTTATATATATAATAAAAGACAAAGTTGTCCTAAACACCTTCGCCTGGTTGTGTATATTAGGAAATGGGGATATGGTGGAATTTGTTCCGCAGAGTCTGCAGACAGCGGGCTATCCACGGGCCTACTTTTGAGAATCTTGGCCTCCAATATTCCTGTCTAGGCCCATTCTAAACCATTCGTTGGGTACCCTAAGCGTTATGGAAACTTTTTTACATTTATTTTCATTCATTGGGGACAAATCTGAGCTCAGCATTCTCATGTCATCTGTATCCCAAAAATTAATCATTTTTGGGATAATTTGGACCAGCAGCCCCCTGATTCACTAGGCTACCCTTCACTGTGGCTCTTGATATTCTCATCTAGCGGCGGATTCAGCTTGGCAGCTCCTAATTCGCTGAGCTACCCAATGCCATGGTTCTTGACACTTCCACTTTTGGCATAACTTGGATTGGCAGCCCCTGATTCGCTGGGCTGTCCTTTGCCGTTGTCCACATCATTTCTCATTTTAACAGATTTCAGGTTTGCGGCCTTTGATTGGCCTGATCGACATTTATGTTGGCACTTGCCACCTGCGCTCCAAGGTTTAGTCAATAGTTGGCACCTGATTTGCCAGAATGTTACCTACAAGGGTCATTGCCCTCAAACCCTACAATTTCATTATTGTTATCAATATTACTAAAAGCCCCAATCTCCGCCTTAGGGGGTCATGGCTATGTGGTGGTCAGAAAGTGCCTTGACCATCTCAACAACTCCCTCTGAGGAGAACCCCCTGCGCCCCCAGTATTTCTCCACCTTCTAGGGACAGTTGTCACAATCAGCGTCTGTTTTCCAAAAGGATTCTTCTATCAGGTAGCCAAACCATTTTACCAAGTAACATCACTTTTTGCAAGCGATTTTGGTATCCAGAATCTCCTCCACCCCGTACTCCGCCTCCCCTGGGTTGTCCAACTGGACCAACTCTGATTTTCTGGTATGGGTCCTTCATATTTCTTGAGCTGTGAAATGTGAAAAACCAGGTGTGCACGTGACCTTCTGGGAATTCTAGTTCATATGCCACCTCATTCACATGTTGAAGGACCCTGTAGGGTCCTAGGTTGATGGGTCCAAACTTCCTACACTGTCCTGGGGGTGTAGTAATTGGCATTTATCAAAACACAATCTCCCTCTTTGAGGGGTGGAGCCTCAGAGCGATGCACATCCGTCTTCCTCTTTTGGGCCTCCGCCGCCTTCTCCAGGTTGGCCCTCAATATCTTAAGATTTTCCATCATTACTGTCACTAAATTATCTGCCGCAGGGTTTGTTCCCCTAGTGTGTCTCTCCATCATCCATGGGTGATACCCGTGGATTGCAAAAAATTGAGACATTCCAGCTGATGAGTGTGCCAGGTTGTTGTATGAAAACTGTGCAATTCTCAGCCACTTGATCAAATGATCATGTCACGTGGTGAGGTAGCATCATAGTTACTGTTCAAGGGTCTTATAGACCCTCTCCATCTGTCCATCCAATTGGGGTAATAAGCGGAGGAGTGACATGGTTTAATTCTAAGATTTTCTAGAAGGTGATCCCAGAACCTGGAGTTGAACTGCGGGCCCCTGTCCAAAATGATCTCATCCAGGATTCCATGTTGGGTAAAGACCTTTCTCACAAAGATTTCAGCCATGTCCTTCACCGTGCCCTTAGAGGTGCATGGGAAGAACTCAGCATATTTTGTTAGTTGGTCCACTACCACCATAACTGCATCATAGCCCTCCAATTTTGGGAGCCCAGTGATGAAATCCATGCTCAGGGAGGTCCACAGCATTTGTGCGATCTGTAGTGGTTTTAACTTCCCTGCGGGTTTGCTTTGAGATGGTTTTGATTGGGCACAATTAAAACAGCATACGGTATACCTCTTATAGTACCCGCTAGTCCTGGCCAGGGATAGTTTTGGCATTTCAGCTCAATTGTTTTCCCCACACCAGGGTGTCCCGCCAGGGGGTGGTCATGACATATTTCCATTACTTTGGTTTGAAGCTTGAGTGTTGGGACCCATAGGCGGTCATGGTGCAGGATGAGGCCCCCTCCTTCCTATAAATCTTGTAGCCTTTTCTGGGGTCCCCTCCCTCTATCTCTCTCCTAGCCTTGTCCCCAAATTTGGTGTGTCGTTAGGCCATCTGTATTCTTTCTGTTAAGTCAGCGCGTTCTTCCTGTACTAATGCAAACACCTGGGGAGGGAGCATCGTGGCTGTGTTGAACTTGTCCAGATCCTCCTTCATGAAGGTCATTTTTGGGTCCCAACTAAGTAGGTCTGGGAGTAAATTGCTCTCCCCGGACTTAGATTCTTTTTGAAGTCATATTGAGACAGCTCTAGGTGCCAGCGGGCTTGTCTTTGGTTCATCTTATGGGGGCTCTTATGGAACTCCAAGGCCCTGTGGTCAGTCCAGATTGTGAACTGGTTGTGCATATACAACAGATGATGCTGCCACTCATCTAGTGCTGCGACAATTGCCAGGAGTTCCTTGTCATAGATGGGGTAGTTTGTTTCCAATAGTAGCATCTTCCTGCTGAAGTAGCTACTGGATGCTCCAAACCATCCTCCCCTGTCTGCTAGAGGACCGCCCCAATGGCGAAATTCGACTCATCTTTCTCCACAATGAATGGATGATTGGCATCTGGGTGCTCTAGGACTGGCGCGGTGAGAAGGGCCTCATTGATGGCCTGGAACGCCCTCTCTTCCTCCTCTCCCCATTGAAAAGGGACTTGCCCGGTCAACTGGGTAAGAGGGGTGAATGTTTCTGAGAGGTCCTTGGTGAATCTCCTCAGGAAATTCACCACCCCTAAGAAACTGCACACACCTGTCTTATCCGTTGGCGCTTCCCACTCCTTAACTGCCATCAGCTTATCTGGGCAGATGGCTGTTCCCTTCTCAAATACAACGTTGCCTAGGAATGATATTGAGCCTTTGTAGAACTCAAATTTGTAGGGCTTCAGTCGCAGGTTAGCCTTGTCCAGTGCCCTGAGGACCTTCTTGACATCCTCCGTGTGTATCTTGCAAGACTTGGAGAACACCAGGATGTTGTTCATGTAATTTTAAATTTATTGCGGGGAAGGCCGACCATGGGATGGACACTTCCGAATATGACTCAGGAAAGATAAACTTAGTACCAGGGGGGCACCCCAGAGAAGCGATGCTATCTCTTGTTGCCAGCGGGAACGTCACTTATGGGGAGGGGGAGGGGACGTGTGAAGGGGCCGTAGCCACTATTGAGCACGTGTGGAGGAAGGGGTCTGATTTGATGAACCAGATTGGGAACCAGGAGGAGACCAGCTGTCGGCAACGAGGTGGGAGGTATCCAAACATCCACGCTTGAAAGTGGTCCACCAAATGAGACCGGAATCTGTGGACAGCTTCTGGGAGGGTGGGGATGGAGCCAGCGATGGCATCCAAGACAATCGTGTGGATAGTCCACATGGCGATTGCAACCACCAGAGCATGGAGGGAGGGTGGAAGGGGAGGCCATTGATGAAGCAAACATATCTCCTGACAGACTGAAGGGATGCGTTTGATCCTGGCCCAGCAGACGTTGAACTTCGCGCCATATCACTTTAGAGGTGGGGCACTTCTCCAGGAGGTGGAACAGCGTTCCATACTGGCCACACACGACACAGGATGAGTGTAAAGCGTTAGAGCGCTCAGCTGTACGATAAACCCGCCTCAGGCAGCGCCACACGTGGGAGCGGACTTGAGGCTGCAACAGAGGATGGTGTGCGTATTTCCAGATAGTCTTTTGGGTCTCAGTGGAATAAGGGATGTCCATAATGTCCAGGTAGTCCACCCTGGATAGGACATGGGGTCAAATGGGGATCACGCCATCATGGATGGGTAGCCCCTGTACCTCTTGTGTGAACTGAGGAGAGGGGCGGCCTCTTCAGGTTGTATGTCCGCTAATATGAATTCTCCACTCTGCGCTTCGCATGGAGAGTAGGATTCGTTTGTAGTGGGTTTTAGTCCCGTGAGGACCTGTGGCCGATGTGTGTGATGCGAGGTATTTCATCAGGGAGTGGGGGTTTGATGGATTATTGAGGCCAAGGCTTGGGAGAAGTTGGAGCAGGCTGCGCGGGACCAGTGTTGGGATGGGAGTGTATGAGCGGTGACGGCCATGATCCAGGTGCCCAGGATCTTGGCAGCATGGGCTTTGAAATCAAGCAGGCCCATGCCACCTTGATGATGAGGGCCAAACATGACCTCTAGCCATACTGGAGGAGGGCGACCTGACCAAAGCCATCCTTGCAGCAAAGCATACAGGAATTTGAAGAAGCTTGGGGAGAAGGGGATGGCGTGGGCTCCGAACCAGACTTTGGATAGGAGCATAGAGTTGGCAAGAACAACCCTGCCAGTGAGGGTAGTAGGGTGGGCTCTGAGAGAGGCGATTCGCTTCGTCACGTTGTCCAGTATATGGCACTCCATTACTGCTGACGCATATCCACCTGCCTCCATCCACACGCCCAGATGGCGCACCAGTCCTATGGTAGGACGTGGCATGAAGGGGAGCACCAGTGGAGCAGTGTGTGTTGAGTTAGTAAGGCGTGGATGTGGGCGAGCAGATGGGCAAGGTTGGGAACTAATTGCTGGGGCCCAGAAGTTCTGAAACTGACCAAGGAGGATGATTTCAGTTTTGGAGGCGTTCAGTGCCACGTTGCTTACCCGGGAATATTCCTGGATGAGGGCTTCAAGCGCACGTGCATCTTTGTTATTAGACACCCCCACCACGCAATCATCTGCAAATGCCATCATCTTGACTGGGGTTTGGCCTGGCACATGGACCCCAGTGAGTTGGGCATTCACATTTCGCAGTAGTGGGTCAAGGCTGAAGTTGTATAAGAGTGGGCTGAGGGGGTCCCCATGTCGCAAGCCCTTTTTGGGCGGACTACTTCCGTTAGGAAGCCTGGGCCACGCACTGCCATTGTTGCAGATTCCGTGAGCAGCATTACCCAGTTTATGAAGTGGGAGGTAGGCGGAATTGATGGAGGCAGGCCCTTAGGTATTCCCAGTTTACTCTATCATAGGCCTTTTGTTGGTCCAAGAATACCAGTGCCCCAGAGGCTGTGGACTGACATGCAATAGCCACGGAGTGCACGTTATCCCAAATTGACCTTCTGGGGATAAAACCGAATTGTTCTGGGGAGATGGTGGCAGATGCTACAGTCCCTAAACGGTTAGCCATGATTTTTGTTAAAATTTTGGTGTCTGTGTTTGTTAGAGAAATGGGGCGCCAGTTGGCTAAGTCGAGCTTATCCCCTTTCTTGAAGAGTGTGACAGTGAAGGCTCATGTCCTCCTGGTAGGAGGCACGTTTCCATCAGGCTTTGGTTAAGTGAGGCGAGCAGCAATGAGGATATATATTTGAAATATTTTTTGTAGAACTCATATGGAATGCCATCTGGGCCTGGGCATTTTTGGTTTGGCGCACCACAAATGGCTGTCCATAATTCGTTCAGAGTAATTAAATTCATTATTTACGGGTATCAGAAAATGGTGCAGATATGAGCTCAGTTGAGAAATTCCGCCATTTCAGCCAGCTGAATTGGTTCAGCTCGGTATAACTCGGAGTAATATTTTTGCATTTTGATTGCCACTTCAGCCGGTGTGTCCACATTGGATTTATCTGATCTTCGCACCTGTGTGCAGGCCACGCTCTGGCGTGGTGCAAAAATTTTTTAAAGAAGTATGCGGTGCACTTGTCACCTTTAGTGATGCATGTGGCCCTGTATTGGACACAAACCCAATGTTTGTGTTGCCTTTTGAGTGCGTTGAGGTGGGCGGCTGCCTCCGCCCACTTCTGGCCCCATGCAGGGCTATATCCTGTGGCTGGAATGTTGGACTCCAAGTGGGCCAATTCTGCCAGCGCGCGCGAGATAACTGCCAATGTGGCTCGTGAGCGTCTGGAGGAGAGATGGTGATAGTGGCAGATGGTGTCCTCTTTGAAAGTTGCCCATGTGGAAATGGGGTCCACACAAAACGGTGCAACAAACAATCTTGCCAAAGTTGCCTCTTCCACCCACGTGGAAAATCCTGGTGACGCGAGCTCAGGGGGGCGGATTTTGCACCAATGTGGGGCCTTTGCAACTTTGATGGGTAAGTGGTAGGTTATTGAGACCAGTCGGTGGTCAGAGAATTCCATTTTCATTGTTTTGAAGTGGGAGATGTGGGGTTTAAATTTCGCCACCGTTAGATTAAGGTCAATGTGGGTCATGGACCTTAATTGGCCATTGTGGACGTGGGAATGTGTCATGTTTTCGAGCAGTGGGGCATGTCGCAGCAGCACATCCATTAACCCAAGGGTGGCTTTTAGAACGCGTAGTTCTACGTGACCCTGTGGGGCGTGGGGTGAGGGAGGCCACCGGTCCGTTGGTGAGGTTAGCCAACAGTTCATGTCACCAACTAGGAAAGAATCAGGGGGTAGCGGGAGGGATTTGACTGATGAGAAAAATTCCCAATGCTCATGCGCACCGTTTGGGGCATAGATGTTGATGATTGTGTGCGCAACATCAGCCCATAAGAAGGTGACGACGAGCACTCAGCCATCTAGGAATGTTTCTGAGGATGTGAATTTGAAAAAATTATTTTTCTGAATTAGCACCCCACAGTGCTTTGACCAAAAGGATAGGGATGGGAGGAGCATTGTTTTCCAATCTTCCTCGGAACCTCGTGGACAGTGGGACTCCTGGATGGCCAGGATATCCACGGGTAAATTATGTTGTAAAAAGCTCAGTTTCCTAGCCCGGGACAGGGAGGCCTTGAGTCTGGCGATATTCAACATCCCTAGAGTGAAGGTTTCCCCCATCGCACCTTAGGTGCAAGGGGGTGGGCCCCAGGCCCACCAGCCTCTTCAAGGTCCCCACGGGCTTTCACAGCAGTGTGGGTGTTAGCAGCAATGCTATTGGGGTTTTTGTTAATTTTTGTGGAAAGAGTCACTTTGGCTTTGGCCTTCACTTTTTTTTTCTGACGTTGGACGAATTTTTGCAGTGTGGATGAGTTTGGTGCACCGTCAAGCGGGTCAAAAAAAATTTTCAGTTGGGATAGGTCCCAAGTCAGTTTTGACCGGAGCTTGGGTGCAGCGATTGGGTGAGATCAAATCTCCCATCAGATCCTCAGATTGAGTGGCCCACTCAGCATGGGCTTCCCAATCTGATTGGATGATGGATTCCCAAGTTGCTTCCACCGCGAAGGTCTCCATGTCCTCCTGGCGTTGTGAGTGTGGGATGGCGGTGGTGGCCTTGGCCGCTTCCTTGGCCGCGGCCCTATGGGCCTGCTTGGCCTTCTTCTGCTCCTGCGGGGAGATGGGCTTTACCAATAGGTAGCAGCCTTGTGCTCCCCACGGGAAAGCCTCCTTGGTGCTTGCAGTTGGTTTGTAGTGCGCCTCTCCGCTGGCCATGGCCGCTGAGGGGTGCTCTTGGAATGTGACGCCCTCCTTGATGGGGCATGCATGCACCTTATGGCCAAACGCATCACAGTGGGTGCAAATGGGGGGCGCGCTGTCCATGGTTACCCAGAATGGGTGGGTGGTATGCCCTGCGATATCAATAAAAGTGGAGTGCAGGATCTGGGTTAGGTCCTTCGCGATCTCCTCAGTTGGGGTCAGAACTGTGATGGCTTTGCTGGTGCACAGGTGTGGCATCAGAGTGAAGCATTGCATTTCAAAAGATTGTATTTCGCCATATACAGCGAGATCATCTTTCAGGTGTTGCTCCAAAATGTCACGCTTTACCATAATAGGCAAAAAGTCAAACGTGAGGAAAATTTGGTTTGATTTTGTCCATCTGGTGCATTTGGTTTTGACGATCCATTGCCCTTTGGGGAGGTTGACCACTATGCGCACCGCTGCAGCCTCGTCTGCTGCTATTTTGCTTTGAAACCTAGGTCCAGCCAACTGTGCAAAATGGAGTGAGGTGCAACATACACTGCGGTCAGGAAAATTTTGTGTACATCTTCACAAAAGTTTTCCCATAAGGCCGTTTTTTGGATGTCCAGATACACACAGACTCCGAATTCCACCAATGAAAGTGACTGGGAATGTGGCGTGTTGATGTACTGGTTGCATCGTGCTTGCCACGTGAGTATCTTCAGGGGAAATTGTGACCACCGGTTTTTTGAGATTTTTGTCTATTCTGCTGGATTCTCGGGGCGTTTTTGAACGTTGGAGGCCACGGGCCTTCCGCCTGCTCCTCTTACCTTGCTTGCCCAACTGCTCCCTGACATGGCCGCAGACTAATCTCCTCTGTGAGATTATCAAACTAGATCTAGTCTTGAATTGAATAGGTTGCAAAAGTGTTATCAACGAGAAAGAAAAGTAGGATGTTGTTCATGTATGCAACACAGCATTTCCCAATCAAGTCGCCCAGGGCATGGTCAATGGTCCTTTGAAAACGGCTGGGGCGTTCTTAAGTCCGAATGGCATGACCTTGTAAACATATACCCCTAGGTGGAAATTGAATGCTGTGTACTGTTGGTGCTCAGGTACAACTGGTACTTGATTGAAAGTGTCAACCAGGTCCAACTTCGAGAACATCTGACTCCCAGTGATCATCTGGGAGATGCTCGCCATTAGCAGAATGGGATAGGGGTCCATTTCATTTATGGCGTTCAAGTGGCGGTTTTTGACACAGGGGTGGAGCTTGCTGTTGGTCTTGGGGACCAGGAGGATGGGTGACACCACTGGAGATTTTGAGGGCACAAAGATCCTGTTATAAAATCGGCAGTATATAAGAGATACGCCATAGGGTCTTTGCACAGGGTTTGACCCACTGAGCAATTAGGACCAATGATGTGATGATCGTCATCCTTAAAACAACATAATAAACTTTTAAATAAATATGGAGCACTTGAACCACAACTCTCTTTTATTTAATATAATAAATACAGCGGGTTAACGCTGCACCGCTTACTCTAAACTACTTAACAACCTCTTTTCTTGATCATCTTGTCTCGCCTATATTGTAGTGCCTTCGGATGCTACCACTTCTATGACTTAATAATTTAATTCGCCATATCTCATTGGTTCCATCAATTATTTATTCGTTATTTTCCCAATCTCCTAATCCAAGACGATTTCTTAAAAACCCAATATTGCCTCATTTCAAAGCGTTCTAATTACCATTACTAATATCAAATCTTGGTGGATTCCATCCATTCCACCATAATGACCTAGGGCTTATCATCCAGTCATATTGGAATCATGACATATCCCTTGCTCCAACATATTCTTCATATACTGATCTAGGGCTTCCTTCGCTCTGGGGTTCAGGGGGTACACTGGACTTCCTTTGGGAGCTCATCATCCCCTTTGAACTTGAACGAGAATGCAAAGGGGCCCTGTGGAGTGCAGGTGGTGGCGACTCTCCTCTGGAACAGGTGTTTGTAGTCTCTGAATTCCTCTGTTATCTTTTCCATCTCTGTCCCTATGTGCACAGAGTTCACGCCAAGCCTGCTCCTGCCCAAGGTAAAGATTTTTAATTTTAAAGGCTCTTGATCCTTGGGGTGAAGCATCACCTGGCCCTCTTCCAGATCAAAATGTGAGGAGTACTTGTGCCACCATCTCATTCCCAGAACGATGGGGTGGGGCAGGTTCTGGATAGCGCAAACGTCTTCCCAGAAGTGGTGGAGTCCCTGTTGAAGCTTGATCCTGGGCTCAATCTCCCAGCATTCTGACAACATGGGGGTGTCCACAAGAGTCACAGTACCCTTTTCTTGCATTTGTTCTTCCAATTTCTTGGCTAGCTCCCAGTCCAGATAGTTTTCTTCAGCTCCAGTGTCCACTAACGCCCACAGTTTTTCTAACTTGACCCAATCTCATTTGTTCTTTCTCTTCAAAGTAAACAGAATAAATTAGGTAGGAGGAACTGTTTCCTTTATTGAGCGAAGAAATGTGAGCGGGGGTTGGGTAAAGGTTGTAGGTGGGGCCATCCGAATTGCTGGGAGTAGTGGGTGCAGGATCTGCAGGGCGTGGGGCATTTTGAACGGAGCCCCCCTCCTCTTGTTGCCCCATATGGCTTGAGATGGGCTCTGACTCTGCGCATCATCTGCAGAATCTACCGTGGTTCCCAGGCACAGGGGTCCTGTCTTGGGCCAAGGCTAGCTAGTTCTCTTTATGAGAAGCAACAGTGACATCTTCCTCCAAAGTTGCCCCGCAGGTGGGTAAGGCCATAGCTGTGAGGATGTCCAGGCGAAGGTTTTGTCTAAACATCCATGCGAGCTGAGAAGGAGACACGTTTGCAGCTTTAGCTAGGGGCCAGAACAGCCAAGCGTACTTTTTTAATGGCCATTCTCCCTTGGCTGAGGGCCAAGAGTGCTGACCAGGTGGCATCCTGAGAGTCATTTGGGGTGGCGGCTCTTTCCACCAAGTGGAGACAGTCGTCCAGAGAGGCTTGAAGGGCCAGCTGTGTTTCCAAGAGGTTGGTGAGCCAAATGGACAAGTTCTTTGGCAGATCTGCTATCACCTGGGTGATCTGGAGGGATGCGACCATTGTACCCCCAGTGACCACTGTGAGGCAGGCCTTAAATCAATTTAAGAAAAGGTTCCGTGCATTACATTCAACTCCTCCAGGGTCAGTGCTTGTCTAAACTTGGACGTGGCATCAAATTGTTGGACATAAGCAACGGAATTCCCTCAGGATGGGAGGAGGCGAGCGGCTTCCCTTGGCAGGAACAGGATGTAAAAGATAACCATCAGGAGAGTGGTAGTGTGCTCATACCAAGCGGGTAGGGCTCTCTCATATGGTTTTCCCATCCCATAAAAGGGAGATGATATTAAAGGAACTTCTTCTAATGTGACGAACGGGGTCCTTCCACATTGCCACAAAACAGTTGGGCAAGAGGGTCCAAGTGAGGGCCCACAAACATGAGAGGGCTGCTGTGGTTAGGTCCTTCATTTGTTGGCTTGATGAGCGATTGAGGTATCCTTGGAACTCAGTGAGGATGATGTTCACACTGAGGAGGACAGTCTATCTACCAGAGAGAGCATACAGAGAGGCGACTGCTCTGTCAAAATCCGAGGAATGATCCATTTTTTGCTCAAAATCCTGGGCTTTCCTCCAAAATCTGAATAAATGATTTCAAAATTTTATAATTTTATAATTTTTGAGGTTTTATTTATATATAATGAAATACAAAAGTGTCCTAAACACCTTCTCCTGGTTGTATATATATTAGGAAATGGGGAATATGGGGGAATTTGTTCCTGCAGAGTCCACAGATGGCGGGCTATCCGCGGGCCTATTTTGAGAATCTTGGCCTCTGATATTCCCATTTAGGCCTGTTCTAGACCATTTGTTGTGTACCCTAGGCATCACGGAAACTTTTTTGCATTTATTTTCATTTTTCATGGATGAATCAGAGCTCAGCATTCTCATGTCATCCATATCACAAAAATTTCCATTTTTGGGATAATTCACCCAGCAGCCCCTGATTCACTGTGCAGCCCTTTGCTGTGGTTCTCAATATTCTCATCTAGCGGCGGATTTGGATTGGCTGCTCCTAAAACTCTGAGCTGTCTAATGCTGTGGTTCTCGCCGTTTCCACTTTTGATATAATTTGGCTTGGCAGCTCCTGATTTTCTGAGCTGTCCAACGCCATGATTCTCAATGCTTCTGCTTTTGGCATAATTTTGCTTTGCAGCTCCTGAATTGCTGGGCTGCCCCTTGCCATTGTCATTCTCATTGTTTAGTTCAACAGACCTCAGGTAGGTGGCCTTTGATTGGCCCAGTTGTCATTTACGTTGACCCTTGCCACCTTTTCTCTGAGGTTTAGTAGCATCTGATTTGTCAGAATGCCATTTACAAGGGCCATTGCCCTCAAACCCTATGCTTTTATTAATGTTATCTACGTTACTAAGAGCCCTAATCCCTGCCTTGGGGGGGCTATGTGGCAGTCAGGCAGCGCCTTGACCGTCACAATATTAGCTTTGTAAGTTTATATTATTATTCCGCTTGCCAAAGTCTCATCCAGTTCTGCGTACTTCAAAGCCCTGCCCTCAGATTCTCATTCCTCCAGTTATTCTCCCTGGAAACCTGACAAAATGTTACTCCCTGTTAGGTTGCTTCTGAGTCGCACCAAGGGGACATAGCCTCAATCATGGACGAAGAGAATCAATTTACTGTCACCAATCCTTATCATGATCTTTTGGCGTAATTAACCTAAAATGGTTAAGACACAATATCTGTGGGAAGTAACTTTACCAAAAAAAACTCTTTAAATGAAGCCAAGAAGACTATGAATTTGTGCAACTTAAGACGCCCAGGCAACTAAAGCCTATTTTTGATCTTCTAAATATGGCCAACAAATTCTAAAGAAGGTCATTGAGCAAAAAGGCCAACATTGTAATATAAAGAAGCTTGAAAAGCCTCTAATTTATTATGGGAAAGTAATGCAAAGTAGCAGGAACTCTTAGGATCAAGCCTGAAATGAGTTATGTGAAGATATTAACTTATGAATGACTATTGGCTTTTAGATTTGTTTCCTTGCATGAGAAGATTCTTTATAAAAGTTTCTACAAACTGGTCCAATATAAAAAGAAGTTATCTAAGTTTGGGCCATCCTTTCAAGTCCAAAATAAAAGTTTGCTCAATTGAAATGCTTAAATTTTTAAATAAAATATAATAGTTTTGATACTAACAAGAATATATAGGTAACCATATATTAAAATACATACTTCAACATTGCTTACCACTCTGCTGTTTCAGTGCAGAAAGTGGAAGCAAAGTTCATTGGCTGTTCTGACCTCAAAGTGCAGAATGACAAATCAAACTCAGCCAATGAGCTTTGACTGAACTATCACCCAATAAAATTGGGAAAAGTTAAGACTAAATTCTAAACTTGTTATGTAATCAAACCTTAAGAACACCATTGATGCCTCAAGATAAATCAGTGCATCGCAACGCCTAAAGTGCTGGCAAATTGCCTGGACCTTACCTATACTTAAGTAGTGACAAGCATAATAACTTCTTGCTGGCATGTCTAACTCTTGTTGATTCCAACCGCACCCCTCAAAAGGTTGGACATATATTGACAAAGTAATTATAAAGCTTACCTTTTTCAGCTTTTATATTGGGATAGTGCCAGTTCCAACAAACCAGGGCCCATGACAAATTCAACTGACCCAAATGATGAAACCATATATGACACTATTCCCAAAAACATGGCACACAAATAATTCAAGAGGCCTGAGATTTAAGACCAAGGATTTAATTTTTGTATTGAAAGCCAGAAATTTACCTTGAGATGCCAAAAAGCTACCCCAACAGCAAAGCACCTCCCATTGAGCATTTGCCTGAACTAGGACTTTCCCAAAGTTAAGAACAAAGATGTTAGCTCAGATGAGCTGTGGCCCACAGATTTTAAGTTAGTTTTAACCATCTACATTGAAAAAAGTGTACCAAGATTGAGGTGAGGTCCAAGACTTACTCCCCTTGGACAAGGCTTGAGGAGTCTCAGTTGGGATTCTCTTTCTTCAAAAAGGTAGCCTTGTCCCAAGGGGACGATCAACTGATACCAATATGCGGGACTCAACTTCAAAGATGCTCAAATGCTTTAATAAGTCCTGAATTAAGGCTCAATAACATTTCATCAATTTTGACTTCAAATTTGGGGTATTACAAAAAGTACTATAAATTCATATAAAAATCACTTAATTTTATTTTCAATTACTTTACCTTATCCTGGACCCTTTCTGAATCTGCTGATCCATCCAAAAGAGGTCTTGCCATTCAGAGATCTCCAGAATCTATCTTATCAAAAAAATCATGTGCGCTTATACTTTCCCATTCTGACGCCCCTTTTAAGGATCTACATACCAAACATATCCTGATTCTCTACCAAAGTCTACCCCATATGAAACCAATAATTTAATTAGTTGTTTCTATGAAAATATTACCATGAGATCAAGAAGCTCAGTTGATCTTACATGTGGGTTGGGATGATCAAATCACCTAAGAATCAGAGTTCACTCTTCACAAACTTCCAGTAACCCTGAATCCCCTTTCTCAACAGTACTATAAATAGTTCTGATTTTCTAAATACTTTTACAGCATACTTTATTAGTTATCCTAGCTTTATTTAAGCTCTTATTTATTCCAATGGCCAAAGTCTTGTCCAGAGCTGTATACTTCAAAGCCCTGACCTCAGATTCTCATGCCACCAGTAATTTCCTCCTGGAAGCCTAACAGTAGATATACCTTGATTGACCTTTCTATTAAAGGATATGGTCCTGTTCTATCACCAGTGACCGGAAGGCCAACAGAACAGACTTGACATACTTTTGTCAGGTCCTTACTATGTCCTGCATAAGGTAAACTCTGAGTATTCCACTGTTGATTCTAATCAGGGTACAGTGGTTGATTGATTCATAGTTGTTTCTTTCATCCCTATGCACCCCTATGGCATGATATTGAGGGGGCAATGTTGGGATTTGTGGTGATAAACAAGTCTATATTTATGCTTCAGTATTTAGTATTTAAAATACGGCTATTGTATGATCTCATTCACGTCTAGGACCTTATAACAGGAGGTTAAAATGGAATGGTCCAAACAGGAAACCTCATGTGCGAAGTAACCAAAGGATATGACTTCCAGATTGTCTTTCTGTCTCCCTTCACCTAGTAGAAAGTGCCTCTGGTCAATGAAGTTTCAATATAATCAACAAAGGAGAACATTGAAGACCTCAACTGAGCAGTCAATCTGATATGCTTTAGAAAATCATTAATTTGGGTATTCAAGAAAATCTTCTCAGCAGTGCATCCTAACCCATACTGTAATTACTATGATACTTTTGATTTAAAAATATTTGGTATATACATTCCTTTTCATAGCTGCTGTAAAATTCCCTTTTATTTATATCTTTGAGTCCCAAGATAACCTCAAATAACATTATCTTACTGTTAAGCTGAAAGTACCAGTTATAATTCTTTTATATTGGCAAAGCACACTAAATTTTACTTCCTCAAAATTAACTAAGTTTTAATTAAATCTACTATATTCCATCCTAAGCAGTAGAGAGTTTTAAAAGACGTGATTTGAGAATTCAAGATTTGGTAAAATAACTTAAATATAAAACCATTTGCACTGTGTATAACCTAGCGCTTAAGGTAATAAAAGCCAAAAACAAAATGATTACCAAAAATTTTTAAGGCAATCTAATTTTAAGGTAAGTTACAAGAAATTAAATAAGTGGAGACCTAAATTAAAGCTAATATAGTTTCTCTAAATTGAATTTTAACATTAACATCAAAGCTCATTTTATAAATAATGAAAAAAATTATTTCAATTCAAATAAGTACTTCGTCTTGATAGAATTATAGAGCGTATAGATCCAGACAATTACCTTGATCCATTTTCTTACATTTAGTGAGAGTTTGCTACTAGGTCCAGTACTTTACTAAAATTTTTAGGGTTTCTTAGTAGCTTAAATGATATGCATGTATAAAAGATGGATGTCCAATATAATTTGGTTCTTGGTCTATGACCTTAATCTTCTTTCCCACTTTTATTTGTGTCATAATGGCGTGAACTATTGCATCACACTAAGTGTAGTATAATTTTAATTAAATGAGAAATGAAACTAGATACTTTACTGTTACTAATTTGCAGATTGAACTATAGATTAAAGTATAAAAAAATTTAATCTTTATTGTTTCAGGAAAACTATAACTTAACCATCTATAGATTTTGACTAATTACATAATTTTTATAATATTTGGTACCTGAATATGCTTTTATACCTCTTTCAGCATTAGCTAAAATTCCTTGGCCTCCTGGTGAAACACAAACTGTTTTCTCACTCATATGGAGCTACAACTTATGTGTCAGGAAGCGGATTTAGTTAAACATGAATATAGATGCAATATTAGCAGTTGAAGGAAAGATACTTCTCATATTCTTTTATATTATCTTATAAAAAAGTGAAAATAAGATTTGATGCTTTGCCATCTTTTCATATTTTGCTTAGTCTCTCAGAAGTTGACTATTAAATGTATTATTGCGTTTGTTTGTATAACCAGTCTTAGATGGAAATGTTTTTGAACTTACTCATTATATTTTAATGAGAAATTATAGTTATGAAATGTTGATCCATATTATACTGGTCTACAATCAAATTCTTTTTGAGTTAAACATAATTAATTCCTATACATTTAGATGTGAAATAAAAGAATATGATGTTAAGATCTTTAAGTTAATTCTCATTCTCTTTAAATTCAGGATTTCATTTTTAAAATTTAGTAAAAGAGGGAAATATTATATAGTTTAGAATTATTTATTTGGTACAAATAGGGTTTGAAACACTGAGTAAGCTATTTTTGCTCCTAGAAAAGCCACGTTGTTTATATAGACGTCATATGTTGTGATTAGGGGAACTCATATACAGTTATTTCTCAATAAAGTGCTATAATAAAGTTCAGAGATTATTCAGTTTTCAAAGGTAATCAGAAATGTACAGAACATTAACAAACTTTATTTATTTCCTTGGTCTCAAAATGCAGAACAACACGAAAATTCTAAAACAATAAGTTATAGTCTTTATATATCATACTAATTTAACTCAATAAACCTTTTAAGTGTTATAAATGGTAGTAATTTGCTCATATGTGTTGAAGTGACTTTTTCATTGCAGAAACAGAAATTGACTCCATATATAAAGACAGCATACTACCAATACTTTTACTTTGATTCAAACGATGACAACCTTGTGCAGTTTAATTTATTTTTACATGTAATAGAAATAGAAAAAAGCTTATAAAAGCCTTAAAAACTGTAATATAAAATTTTTGGAAATTAAAGAGCTGATAATTTCAATATATGTGGTGTTGAACTTCTGAGTAAAACTATGAGTTAACATGTACTAAGTCACTGAAGATCAACTTTCCAGATTCTCATCTCGCCTTCTTTCTGAGCAATTGTGGCGCTTTATGTGCCAAACATGCAGAACGCTTCTATCAAGACATTTCAGTAATAAAGGAAGAAGGTTAAGGGCATTTAAAACCCATTTAATTTTGACAATTATTGCTGGAATTCCATGAGCGATTAAGAGAAGTAGACTACAAGACAGAAACAAAAAGAAATAATTTAGTGAATATGTAAATACGTATTAGTCTGAAGGAAATTGTTCCATACATAACTATTTATACATTCTATTGTCTCTTAATAAAAACCTAAGAAAATTACTCTGGTGCTATAATCTTAATCCTCATACCCAATTTGGTTACTTTTTGAATATTTCATTAAAAGAAAAGAGACAACTTTTTATAGATTGGTGTTATATGACCAGTACCAATTATAGGCAAAATCTTATTTTTTTGAGAAGATGTAGCTTAAGAAGGATAAATAAAGTGGGTTTATTATAGTGCAACAATAATGACGTGCACCATTCAATGAATGGGAAAATAAATTATCACTGTGCTATAACCTGACGTATCAAGTAGTTTAATATAAAGTTTTACAAAAACAGGTGTCCAGTGGCAAACAGTAGTTTATAGTGGTACAAGGAGATTGGTGGTTACATTTGAGGCTAGATTTGAGATTGTTATACTTGAGACACATTAGTAAAGCTGATAACGCCTAAAGTTTTTACTTTAAAGCTTAAAAGCAATTTTAGTTTACAGTACTTACCTTTCAAGTGCGTTAAGCATTGGGAGGAAAATAAGCTTTTACTAATGTTTTGCTCTTAAGAGTTTTCAATGATATCCTATGAACAAAAAATTATACATCAAACTTACTCAACATTTGCTAGTGACTCACAATTCCTTACGCATGATTGCTTAATATGAGAGAATTACCAAGTAATGGTTGAGGTATCCATACTATATCTTATATATTAACCTTTTCAATCTAAGCCACATGGCAAGAAGCTCCAGGGATTTGAATAGGTACCATACCTATTTTAACTTCATCAACAGTTTTATTTTTATGATAAAAATATATACAATTTAGAATGATGTTCATTAAGTATAGGAATTCAAGAAAAAATTTTATATACTATATTAAGATGTAACAAAAAAAGTCAAAAAGAGGACTTTTAATTTTATAATTGATGAGAATTTTAGTTAAAAGCAAATGGTAGGAGAGCAAGGATTATGGTCATTGAGTTCATCTTGGCCATCAAGACTCATGTAGTTTGTTGTGATGGAAACTTGTACTTTCTTAGAACCCATATGCATGGTAATTAAATCCAGTTAAAATAAAGCTAGAAATCTCAGACCTTGAACAAGAACTTATTTTAGAAAAGGTACAAGTTAAATCTTTGCCAAGTTTGCCTTGTAAAACTAATTTTTTATCATATATTTAAAGTATTGACACAAATAGAAAATCATGATGGTGAATAGTATAAAGCCATAGTAATTATGGCTTCAAGTTTCAATACACAATTAAGATATTTCTCCAAATGATTATGGTGAGATGTGACATAAATAATAAGTTATGATTAAGTAGAGTCATTTTAAAACAAATAGATAAGCAATCTTATAAAAATGGTAAATAAGAAAATGTGATTTTAGTTTGATATAAAACAAGAAAATATTACATATATGATTTTTATCTGCTTTTTAAATAAATAGTTACATATACTAAGCTATTTGTAAAACATATGTAAATGAAATAGACCATATAAAGTCTGATGATTAATATATCATTGAACTAAAATTTTATTTTTTATTTTACGTTTTATAAAGTGTTGCTTTTCAGAGAATTAATTAAGTACTTCACACCAAAATCTAGTTTGTATATACATATTTTTGTAAAATTATTATTATGGAATAATATAGATACATTTGATCTACATTACATATTATTAGACCATTATAACAATGGTCAAGCAATTGTGTTGAGCCTTTATTACAACAAAAATATCTAAACTGTAGCTTAAATGGTCTGGTTAATTAAGATTTTTTTGAAAAAGATAAAACTATGGCTCCTAAGTTTTCCTCGCTTTTAGCATTTAGACCATGCAATGGCAAAGTCTAAAGAAAATTGCAACTACAAGAGGATGTGTAGAATTAGTTACCAGGGTTGGGCAGATAAAAAAGGCTTTGGAGTAATAATGGCTTTATTACCTTATGCTATCTAGCAGGAGTTCTTGTTGTAGGATGCAATGTAGAGATGGTCTCCATCCTTGACACCTGTAAAGTTTTAGAAAAGCATGTCATTAAAGGAAACTTTATAGTTTGATAAGTGAGGAAGGAGTAAAATTCTCAGATAGATCTTCTTTGACTTGGAAAACTATGTGTCTTTGATGAATATGGTACCTTGAGAATGAATTTATGGGCTGTAAGAGCTATCATTTATTCTTTTAGAACTAGTTTGCTTTAGTCAAGAATTCCATAATGAATTTTTAGATGTGAAGCGTGTGGATCTTCATTTATAACCTTAAAATTTGTTATGCATACTATGTCATGGAATTCTCAAAAAGCCACCTGTATTTTTGTAAAATAAATACTATAGATAAGAGCAATCTAGCTTTCAAACATGGCCTTAAAAGATCTTTTTCATATATCATGCAGTTAAAATATTCTACCTATAAATACACATGTATTAATAAAGGCATTTTATCAATGATTTAGTCAAATATGAGAGGCTCATTGTTTGCTAGAGGATTGTAATGGAAATTTGTGTGTCTATTTTATGAAGAGATTATACCTTAGCATGTTTTAATTTAAGAGAAACGCCATAAAATTTATAAAAAAATATCTTCCTGTCAATGTGATACAATGGCCAAGCATCACATGGTTTCCCAATTAATTTTATAATATCTTGGAAAATTATAATAACATTTATTATTGGTGAACTCTCTTATATTATATTATCTGAAAATAAAATTACTCTTATCTTATTTCTTTTTATTTTTAAATATACATAATTAAATTTTATTATAATGCTATCTAAAGATCTTATTGAACCTTCACTCATTTTCCCTCTTAATGAACATCCACTAAGCCAGTGATATATAAGAAACTTTAGTAAAACCCAAGAAAACTTTAGGAGCACCTATCTCTTTTTATACATTATTTGTCATTCTGAATTGCGCTTATGCTATTTTTTTGTTTGAAAACAACTGACATTGTCTAGCTTTATGTCATCTGAATATAAAAGTGCTAAAACATAGGTTCACTATTGTTAAGCAATCTTGTATTGCCTCTTGCCCTAGTACTACAAGTGCTTGCTGGCTTGTGAATAAGTCCAATATTATATATTGATGTCGCCTAATTTATTAATAAGCATTATATTTTTTTCATATAAAGCTTACCAATCTTATGGGCTCTATATAGCTGGGTTATATTTGGCGCAATGTTGAGATAGGAGTGTGCAACATCTACATATCTTGTATTTCTTCAGATATTCTATTGCAGCATTATTTGTCAATTAGATTTGTGCATCATATAATTATCTAGGTTCTTTAATTATTTAATTAGTTATTCTAATTAGAAGAGGGTTTCTATTAAAGTAATACATTCAGCAAATATAGTGAAAACGTTTTTCCAACAGAATATAACAATCCAGACTGCTAGTAAATTGCTTTCTACATATTAGGCTATTCCTGTCAAAAGAAAATAATTGGTCACAAGCGTTATATGTCATGGAAACTGGAGCGCAGGAGGTCGCTGGAGGGAAAGACACAGGCCAAAGGTGACACAACAAGGCCAAGTGGCCCAACAAAATGAAGAGACGTCCTAAACGGTCAGTATTGTGTTTCCATATGAATTTTTGGAGCAAAACGCACACCAAACTGGCCACAACCATCAGGGACATGAGGCCCTGGGAGCTGGGAAGGGTGGCGAAAAATCTAGGGCAAAAGGCAGCAAAGTAGGAGTAGGCGGAGCTGGCGGAGTAGGTGGCAGAGTAGGCGGAGGACTTAGGTACAACAGTAGGGAAAACCATAGAGGAAAACGGACTTCAGCCATTGCAGAACTTTGCAGAGTTGTATTTTTTGAAAAAAACCAAAATACAGGAAATGTGCCCAAAATCCTAAACTTTATTAGAATGATCTGTGTATCTGAGAAAAGCAAAGCCTTTCTCATCTTGGGACTAAATTTATAAGGGGTGCTTCACGAAGATTCCAGTGGTTATTGGAATCTGATATGAGATACAAATTCGTCGTTTTTCAACAAAATCAAAAATTTTAAAAATTGGCCAGATTTCAAAACCTCATATCTTGTGATTTTTTGGGTCTTAAGTTTGATTCCTGCCTTGGCTTTTGCCTCAATTAAGCCGTTTTCCTCAGCCCTGGCTGGCAAATCCAGAACTCATTTTTTGTCAATGACCTTAGATAGGTCATTGGTGACCCTTAGGGGTTCTGGTCTCAGCCCCAAGGGATTGTTGGACTTGGCTTTAGAAGGGAGATTTATTCTAGGAAATATGTCACTAGCTGTGACATTATAAAGGGTGTAAATAATCTTATGATTAACCCCTCATCTAATTTTCCACTAAAAACAGAGGAAAACACTATTAAAAAATTTATTGTTCTTTATTAACAAAGAGTTTTCAACACACTAATTTAATGCTTCATTTCCTTTAATAAGGGGAAAGCATGTATATAAACATAGCAATGTAGCATATACTAATAGTTAATAATCATTTGCTCATATTTTAGTCAAAAGAGGCCTTAAGGTCATCCACATAGTTGCAATATAAATAGATAGGCAATCAATACATTATTAATATTACATTACATTATGGATAGGTCAAATATAATTACATGCTAATAAATATTTGGTAAGCTACCCATGCTCTATATAAAAAGATACTGCTTTGTAGCAACAGATAGTATGGCAACATATTCTTCTCATCAAGTCCCTTGTAGATGACAAAGTACCCTTGATACTCTCAACTTAATATATATTCTATAAATACTAAAACATAGATAAATCTTTCACAAAAGAACTTTTTTGACATAAGGTTGCAAAGTATAAATTTTTTAAAATGAGATGCGCCACTTTTAACAATCAGGTTTAGACTTCTAGACAATAAAGGCTTCAGTCAAATCCCTACTAAATGAGGTCTTAACCTTAATATTTTAATCAACGTAATTGCTTGATGACTACACCCAAAAAAATAATAATTAACAGAAACTGCAAAAAAATTAGAGAAAGTATTGCTATAGAGCTATATATTAGAAGTAGGTTATCTTCAATAGAAAGACAAAAATTGGGTAGTCATTATTCCTTTAGCAAGTTTCACCATTACAACACAATCTATAATTTGGCCAAAGGGTACTATGAAATTAGCATCTTGATGCTTTGATTGCTAATCTTTGGTCCCAATCTCTGCCAACAAAAGCTTAATGAAATAAATATTTATGATGTCCACAATCAATAGCTTATGCTTATTTATTTCTTCATGGGCATCAGCTTGATGCTGAATAGGAGGACTAAAAGTGTGTGTCAGAGTCCTTGATGAACAGCTGGTAAGATTAAATATATGCGCTTCTTTCATAAATAGGTGCAGATAGTTTAGTTAATAGCAATGTAATAGTTTAAGTGAGATGAAGATATTAAAGTTAAATTATTAGTTATAAGATTTAATTTGCTTAAAGAAGAAATAAATTTATTTTGAGCACAACGGTGCATGAAAAATAATAGATCATCCCATTCTCTAAAGGATAGTATCCATTATCATTACTGTAAAAAGCACCTCTTGTTAAAATAAACATATAGTATGTGAGATCTAATAATATAAAAAATTTTAGGGGCTACACTAAGTCTGAAGGATTATTATAAGATTATTTTTGTGCATTTAGCTATTGTCAGAAAAATAAATTTTTTGGTCTCTGGAAGGGCATGACAAAATGCTAGGTGAGACCAAAGATTAGGGCTCTAAATAGAAAACTCTGGCTAAAATTTGAGACTAACAGAAAATACTGTGTATAGCTACAAAAGCTTGCAAAATTAGATCTAAGATGGTTTGGGTCTTAGGATGCATTTTGAATTTGCGCCATCAACCAGAAAAATAAAGTTTGCATAAACAACTAAAAAATTTGCATCAAGATTTACACCATTAAAATAAGCTGAGGTTAAAAAGCACATAGTAACTTTATTAGACTTGTTAACCCTTGCAAGGCAAAAGTCATTTCATTTATTTCTCATATGGATCTCCAATAAAGGAAGAGACTGATAAAGGATAATATAAAGACCAGAAAGAAATTTTTTTAACAAAAAAACCTTTTTTTTCACTTGGAGTTATTTTTGAGTGATTTTAATTAAAAAGGAAGTAAAAAAGAGCCTAACTATTCTATTCCAATCTCCATCATTTGCTCCCCAGTGACCTCGGAATTCTTCTGGCTGCTCCCATGTAGGGCAGCAGCAAAACCCCACCCAGCATTTTCTGTCCGGTGGGAAAATGCATTTGGACTTATCCAGTCCCAATAACACATCAGGCCAGTTCATTCCGCCCAAGGATCTCGCTATACACCTGGCACATGCCCAGGCAGTGCCTCACAGCCCACTCATTCCCCCCAATCCCAGCTGCATTTTGGCCTTTGGGTCAAATATGGGAAATTATTCCCACATGATAATAAAGCCATTATTGACTTTGCCTAGGCAGTGATGCTGCCAGGCGGATCTATAGATTTCTGCCCCTATAAGGGGTATTATAATCTTGGCTTCACCTGCAAAGCTGACGCTGCCACTGCAGCCACTGTTCCCCTGGTTTTCCAGGTCACCCCTATCCCCACAACGCGCGCCCAGCTCCTCTTTAACACCACTATGGTGGTTCAGTTTGTGGGGTTGCCCATCCACCTTCCCCTGCAGTGCTCCATCAGGAGTTGATGGAAGGCTTGGCCACATATTTCTCCAACCCCATCCTTCAGTTTGTGGTCTCCAATGAGGCTGCTCGTCTTGCTGAGCCTTGGGCAAATACCATAATTAGACCAAAAATATAACAAAATTGCTTTGTCAATCCCCCTACACCATCATTCCCTCTGCCCTCAACCACCCATTATGGGCCTGTGTTGAGGGCGGGCGGACTATATGTCAATTCTTCTTCAAGTTGGATCATTCAAAGCATAAATGCCCATATCCAGCTGCATCTTCTGGACCTGCACTGCCTCCATCTGGCTCCCAATATGCTACACACCCACTGCCTTTTCAATATGGGGTACAATACTTCCCCCTACCCCAAAACCTGCAGCTGGTGCAACGCCCACAGCTGCCAATCAGGCCCCTCATCAGTACAGTGCCACATGCGCTTTGGCCAATCAGGAGACAGCTTGGATAACAGTTCAATCTATATTATTCCTCAATTAACATCCACAACCCATAATTTCACCAACCCCAATTTCCAATATGACTTGAATCCATGGACTTCATTGGATGAACCTGATGAATTGAGCATTGTAATCAAAGAGTCAAATACCACACTTTAAGAATTTATACAGGTACGGCACCCCATTCAGATCCCTTGGCATTTTTAAAACCCCCGCCAACCAAACGCCTCTGCATTCCACTCTGAACACCATCTCGTTATTGCTGCAGCTGAAACCCCAGATAACACCAACATCTGTGAGATGACTTATTCATTAGTAGTGATACTTACCAAGGGTATCCTTTGTCCCAAAATTGCTCTGACCTTACCCATGCAGGTCAGAGATAACATCCTAAACCTCCACAAACATGAAAGTGCCACCATCAAGAAAGTTGTTACTGCTTTTTAGGCCAAGACAAAAACCACCCACGCCACCGCAGCTTTATTATCTGAGCTTCCTTCAATCCATCTTCATGTGGAAGACTGCCTTCCTAAATACCTATGGTCAATTTTTGATATAATCAAGCTTAAATACCAGCCAGCCATCAGTAAACTCGCTCCCAATATTGCTGAACCCCCCACACCATTGCTCACCATCTTGTCCCACACACTTGCCTTTGATATGGAATCTGATTCTGAGGATAAGCAACCAAATCCCCTTCCCCTTCTACCATGGTTGGATGAGTGATTCGTCGCTGTCCCACCTAGTTAGTTGTAATCTAGTTCAGTTGTGGTTCACCTGCTCTTTTGAGCGGTTAATCACTCTGTTAAGGTAGGTCTGTTCATTCGTTTTTTGTTTAGTTCTTCAAGTTTTGGTAATGTCCATCCCCTAGTCAGCTTGCCTCAGTTAAATAAAAAATTACCATTTTCTTTTTTATATATATTTCTTGATCAAGATAGGGGTTTAGATAATTTTCAATTATTATGACTCATAATTAAAAGATCAAATTTATTGTGATAAACTATTTATCATGTATAAACAAAATGAAGGATATCATAAAACCGTTTTGGGATTAGATATTAATTCAAAAATATGTAATGGCAACTTTAAAAAGTTGAGTTATTTAGAATATTTTTAAAAGTTTTCATCATATCTAAAGAAAAATTAACATTGAATTGTTTATACTTTTTAGTTATAACTATGGTTTGTTTTTCTTTGATTATTAAAGCAGCAATCAAGTGCTTATAAAAAATCAGTTATGTTCCTCATCACTGAAAGATTCTAACAACAATATTTGTTAAATATTCAATTCTAAGACTTGGACTTATTAACTCTGAGATAAGTGATCAGAATAATAGAACGCTGAGTCTGATGCACATTATACGGTGGCAAAATATTAAAATTTTATCCAAGAAAGTGCAATCTGCCAAGAAAAGTGATATTGAGACAACGAAAAGCTACCAGTGTGAAGTCTCTTCTGAATGCTTGGATCCAGATGATCATGTTTGATCAATCTAGAGTCAGCCTCTGACTAAGCAGTAGTCAATTTGAGGTTTTTCCTTAATAAAGGTTGAGATATTACTTGACGCGCCTGAGTAGCCTCCGCACTAGTGCTTAATTAAAACATTACAAAAAGAGAATATAATTCACTCTGATAAAGATCGAGCATTAAGTCTAAGTTATTAAGAAAGGGACTGATTACTTTTACTTTAGACTATATTGGGTATTAGCTTTGAAACTTAACTAAACCACATAGTTCTAATTTTATGGAAGTTTAAGCTTATATGAATGCCAGGAGAGTATCTATAACTCTCCAAGCCCCACCGTAGTGGAGCTCAGTGCACAGGTCCAATGCAAGGAAACTAGTAGTCAGCATTATAATATATATAGCACAGCAGAGGGTGCTCAAGATGAAGTGACATAAAATGGGGTGTTTAGAACAGTAAAAAATAATATATTGATCAATCATCAAAACTTGGTTGAGCCTCAAAGGGCAGTTCATAACTAAGTTTTGTACAGGGATATAGTGTACATGTGACCTGGTTTGGAGGGAACCTGATAGGCCAGCGTGTACCTGAGGCTGTTTTGATTTTAAATGAAAATAAATTGGCTAACACATTGTGAGACCTCCTTGAAGAGTTCCGTGCACAGGTTTTCCCAAGTCAACATATGGAAAAATTAAAAAGACTATGGGTTTATTGGGGATTATGACCAACGATAAACGTTGGTCTCAAGCAAACATAATTAAGCCAACTCAGGGAAATTATGGATTAGCGAAAGTAGTACTAAGCCTTGGTACACCAATAGGCGCACACTTCCATCTGACAGTGTAACATACTTTGAAACTGACCTTACTTAAGTGATCAATTGAAGTTGAACCCGACCAGAGCTCACAATTTTATAAACATAACGGGGTATAAACCCCTTTTCACCAATTAACTGCATTGAGCTGTCATCGTTTAATTTAAAACTAGTTCATTTTAGTGTGAGAGCCAAAACAAGGGGCTGGTCTTTGGACACCTCACTTGTACCAACCTGGGCATACCTGGCCTGTACTCAGCGTTGACCAAGGTATGCTTAAGGTCAGGAAGGTCCATCAATTTGAATCTTTGGACCTCCTGCTTCCCATCCTTGTCCTTGCTGTTGGTGAACTCAATAAAGTTATATAAACATGACATTACCCTCTCCTCTTTTTTGGGCTCTACCCCCCTCCAGGGGCATTCGCTAAGGAAAAGTTTTTTTTGGACAGGGGCCAACTTCATGGCAGAAACGGCTTGGTTAAACTTTGATCCTGCGGCCTCAGGGAAACGCTTGTGGAATGCTACAATTAGATTGAGTTGGGCGCAGTCATGCGCTGGGACCTAACTATTCTCTGCTGCGTCAAATCACATCCAAAATACAAGATACTTTAAGACTTCATCTTACATGACGAGAGGCTACAATCTCCTCCACTTCCCACTCTGACGCCCCAAAATGAGATAATCCTTGGGAGTCTCTGGAGGGGGGCCCTCAAACATCGTGAGCTTGCTTTCATATAACACTGAAAAGGTTCAAAACGAGAATGATATCTCACTGGTATGAGGTGTGGCCCACCTCTTTGACAACGTGGCTTGGACCAATCCTCTTTGGTCCTAGTTTTTGCATGGTTGCTTGATTGGGATGTTTTTAAAATCCAGCATCACGAGATCTTCTTTCTTGTACCCTGTCCAACTCATCTCTTACATCAGCGTTCTCCTTGTAAGCCTTCTTTGACTACATCTAAATTTGTTCTCACCCCCTGGTGTACTTTCTTGATTATTTTTGCAAGGTCCACTACCGCTTCCACCTTGGATCTACAACTGGGCTCCATGTTGAAGGCGTGAATGAAGCCATAGTTACCGAAGAATGGGGAACAACAATCGATGCATTTTGGGCGTAGTTACAATTGAAATAGGCCATGTGGAGATTAGAAACCCAATCTGAATGATCTGCGGCGGTGTAACACCACAAGAACTGTTTGAAACACTGTTTCACTTGTTCTGTATGCCCATCTAATTAAGGGTGATAGGCAGTTGACTGGCAGGGGCGAATCTGAAGAGTCTTAGACAGATTTTCTCAATCATATGGAGGTAAACTGGGGCCCCCAGTTGCTAATTATTTCTTGAGGGCCCCCATGAAGAGTGAACACATGATAACAAAGAACCTAGCCATCTCAGCCGCAGTGACAGTGATTCTGCAAGTGATAAAATGGGCGAACTTAATAAGACGGTCCTCCACCACCATGATAGCATTGTAGCCATCAGATACAGGAAATTTCACAATAAAATCTATCAATAAGGAAGTCCAAGGCCCTTTAGCCTTCTGAACTGGTACCAACTGCCCCGCTAAGGCTGAAAATTCAGTTTCATTTAATTGCAGACTAGGCGCTGTTTATAATACCTGGCTACCTGAGTGGCTAACCCCTTCAAATTCTAAGTGCAGCGAATTATCTTTAAAGTCTTTGCCTTCCCATGATGGCCAACGGTGATACCATCATGATGATGCCAAATGATTTCCAGGTGAAGTGGTCCAGCATGAACCCATAGGCGCCCCTGAAATCACACCATCTCATCCTTCACATGGTAATCTCTGGTGATGTCTTCCTGATTCAATGCGCTCTTGGAAAGGACCATAGAATCTTCAGCTGAAAAAGGCTGAGAAAGGACTACCTTTTTCTTACATACCTATTCCTCAGCATCTTCCAGAGGAGCGAGCGCTGCCCCATTGGCCAAGGGATAGGGAAGTTGAGACACAATCTTACCCAGTGGAATAATCAAATGGGTATTATGCACCTCACCTCCTTAGGATCATGAGCTAGTGCAGTATTGCAGCTAAAAGCATCCACCAAACCATTCTCCTAGCCCTTAGTAAACTCATAAGAAAATGCAAATTGGGCAAGGGTCTCATGCCAGCGGGTTTTTCATGGGGTCAAAACATGAGGTGCGCAGTAGTACAGTAAGGCATAGTGATATGTACGTATGTGAAAGGAATAGGATGAGCCATGCAAGGGATGACGCCAAAAGGTCAGCTCCTCAACCATTTTAATAACTTTTTATCATATACGGAATAATCTAACTCTAATAGAGACATTATCCTAAAAACCATCCCATCATATGCTCTATTCCATCTTCACATACTTGTAATAGGGCCGCCATTATGGCGAAGTTGGAGGCATCTGAAGCAACAATGAACTCTTTATTAGGGTTGTCAGATTATGTAGTTTTTCAAAAATAAACCCTTTGACAATCTATAGGTCGGGATGATTTTCCCTCCTAATGCTTAAGCTGATAATCTAATCAAAACCTATTGCAATAACATAGCTTGGGCCGATTATCGCAACATGGATCTAATTAAATTATAAGAAGCTTGGGCCAGATACTCCTGCTCATTTAGACCAATCTTCTCTGCAACTACTCGGCTGGGCCAACCAACTCAATGTCAATTTAATCTAATTATTCTATTGGTAGCTTAGGCTGAATACATTAGCACAGTTGGGCCAATTATTGTTGCCCCAAACCTCTTCAGCTAGTCCCAATTAATTGAGACCAAGATTAAGAAATCAGTACACAAAATTGTTTGAACCACCCCAAGGTTAACGTTTAAAGGTCCATGGACAATCAGACTAACAAAAAAACGTAATCAGTTTCCTGCCTCAGGGAGAATTTTGTATGTCAGTACGCATAATCGGCATTATAGCACTTGCACATGGAGCACCCAAATGGGAGCACCTAGTGCTATTGAGAGGGCCAGTTGACATCCCAATTAGGGAGTCGTTTTTTCAGCTGTATGACAAAAACATATTTTGAGCTGGTCCTAAAATAAATTTTGTATGTTCATACGCATAACTGGCAGGATAGTACTTGCACATGGACCACCAAAATGGGAGAACATAGTTCTATTGAGAGAGGCCTGCCGATGGCCCAATTAAGGGTATGTCATTACATAAATTGACCACAAAATCTCCCAGAATTCTGTTTTCATCAGCAGTATGATGAAGCTCATTTTGATATGATCCTAGGACCATTTTGCACGCTCATTTTTGCATTTTTTGTCCCTGAAATCCTCCTAATATGAGAGTAATTTGCCACCAATAAACTAGCAATAGGTCTCAGTCATATCAGTTTAAGGACTGATGTAAGGTGGAAAATAATCGGTGAGATTGCATGCTTGAATGTGACCAGGAGATGGCTTAGATATAAATACTGACGCCTGGCCTAAAAAATTATTATCATATAATCCAGTCTAATAAAGATCTATTTTATTTAATACTAGCTGATTTACCCATGCTTTACTACGGTGTCTATAGAATCTCATATATTCAAATAATTAATTTAAGATTTTATATTATAGATAAACAATAACTTAGTAAAATCTAATTGCTCAATAGAATCAACAAAAACCACTAACCACTCAATTAAGCTAACTGAACTTATCAAATCAACTAATAACTAATCACCTCTAAAATAAACTGTGTCCTATTGATTTGATTAAAAGCCATCAGCCACTCAGTCAAAATAAACCTATTAAATCAATCAAATAACACCAAACTGCTACTCAAAATATTTCTATATTTAAAATCATTGTGTATGTAACATGCCTTCCAGACTAATAAATCAAGTTCTACTTAACCTGCCAAAAGTATTTATTAATTAGGGGAATAAAATTAGGCAGGTTTTTAATTTAAGTAAACTTAATATCCATATACCCACGCTTTGCTATGGTATTTAAAGTTTATCAGATGATAAGCTCACACTGACAGCCTATAGGCTGTGTGTCATGGAAACGGCAGAAGAATTTTAGACCAGCCTGTCAGTCAGGATGCGTAAGCACCCAAAAAGTAAGCCAGGATGCCAGAGGCATTGCCAACTGGACAACTTGATATGGAGCCAGTCATTGGGAAACAACGAAGTGTTGGTGCAGCACAAAGGTGAGAATGATCCTGACAACAAACCACACTGAACCCACTCCTGACATAGAGGGTCTTGCTGCGGGGGGTGGAATCACAGAGATAGTTTCAATGAGATCCTCAGCATATGGGGCCATTTCAACTGGGGTGGCAAGGAGATGGATCTCTCTTGCAATTGGTGGACATATGGCCACAAGATCCCCATGTATTGCTGCCAGAAATTAATGATAATAGGGTTTTAGAGCCAAAAATATCTGACTCACTGAACCCAATTGATGACGGAGGGGGCCATAGTGACCAAGAGTACTGGTAAAGCCCATCTGGTACATGGACTGACAGGCCACCAGGAAAACGCCATCAGGGATGCAGTCGGAAGAAACAATAAAAATCATTTGGTTTTTTTGGCAAAATTTTATTGAAGGAAAAGGAAGAAAATTGAGCAACAATTAACTCAGTGCTATGCAACTGATTAAATAGTGGTCAATTGGGGTAGTGACAAGCCAGGTTTAGGTCCCGCAATTTTGACCTAACTGGCGAATTGTTTGGGAATGGGTGGGTTTGTTCCTTGAGAACTGATAACACAAAATTTGGCGGTGGGCTGAGTTGCTGTCAGTTTGACCTCAAACATCCAAACTGGGGCTCAGCTATGTTTACGATGGTTGGTGTGATGGCATTTGGCCCAATGAGAGATGGGAATCCCCCAAGGTTACCCCACATATGGGTGGGTCCATCTGGTTGGGAACGGGTTTGGGATGCCAACTCATCCATGCTCGGTCGCTGGACTGTTCATTTGGTCAATGGCATCACATTGGCTGCAACACCCTAATTACCTACCGGGGCTTTGAACCCTTGTTGGTGGCACCCAATGCTAAGCCTGATCATCAAGGATGATCCTCGATGACTTTGGTAGGAGGGTGCTTTGTTCAATCAGCATATTAATTAAATTGGAACCATTGGGCATTCTGACTGATACCTCAGTCTTCATGCCTTTCCAGCCATTTGAGATTTGGGCATCAACCAGATTGCCACTCAAATTAGATCCAGCTGATTTCAATTCAACAATTTTGGTGCAGATTTTGCTAATTCCTCATAACAGTTCTGCCAAGGTGAGTGTGGGTACTGAGGGTGGGATCCAAAGTGTAAGGGTTGTTACCCATTGCTCGCCTACTATGTGAGTGAGATTGCCCTGAGTAATGAGGGGTACCGCCATCCTCTTCGGTGTCTTTTTACCTGGTAATGGGAAGATGGCCCAATCAACAGCCAGGGGACGTTCCCTGGGACTTACATTAACCTTTCCTTTTTATAAAGGAAGGGCACCCCCACCAGAAAACTGCACCAGAGCCACATTCTTTGTGCTTTGGGTAACTTGATAGCCATAATCGCCACGACTTTCTGGGGGGTGGGGAGCCTCAGGGTGGGATAGATGGAATGCTTCGACTAGGTCCATGCAATTCGCACAATTGCACGCCTTGACCCGACTAATTTTGTAGGCTGGATACCCTTTCCAGGACACTAGATATTGGATGGAATGTCGTGTCTTCCAGGATGCCAGGAAAGCCTCTACCTCGGCTTCTTCCTCATTATTGACAATGATTGGTTCTGGTTCCATGGGAATTATATCCTTGAAGGGCGATAGCTGGGAAACATGGAAAACAGGGTGCTGCTTCCAATGCACAGGAAGCTTCAGTCGGAACGCCCCATTACCCAATACCTCCTCCACTAAATGGGGGCCTGAGCGTTTACTGGCGAATTTATGGGAAGGGGTTTAAATTTTTAAATGATGGGTATCAAGCATAACGTAGGAACCCACCATAAAATTGTGACCCAGAAGACGCTTATGATCTGTGAACCACTTGTAGTCATCAGTGGCTTTGGTAAGGTGTTCCTGCACTAAAGCTTGAGTCAATTGAATATGGGCAGCTTGGTCCGCGGCAGCTTGAACCTCAGGCCGCAAGAATGGCCTGACTGAAAATGAAGGATTATAACCCAACTTTGGTTCATAATGAGAAAACCCCATGGACGCGTGGGTCCCATTATTGTAAGCAAAAAGAGCGAGGGGTAAGTCACTGGCCCAGGTATCCTGCGCTGCTGCAGCATAACAATGCAGGTACTGTTTGAGGACTTGATTGACCCGCTCAGTATGTCCATTGGACTAATTTTGATACACCATAGATTGACAGGGGGATATTTTCAGGATTGATAGGAATTCACTCCAGAACTGCACGGTAAACTGTGAACCCTGGTCACTAATGATCTCCTGGGGAAGACCAAACATCAAAAACACATGGCATATGAAAAGACAGGCAGTTTCTTATGACGTAATTGTGGAAGTACAAGGGATAAAAAGGGTTTTTTGTAAAATGATCCACCACTACCATCACCGCAGTGAACCCATTAGAACAGGGGAGTTCAACGATAAAGTCCACAGACACTGAGGTCCATGGACCCTCCATTTGCTGTAAGGGGTGCAGGAGGCTATTTTTCCCAGAGCAATCTGACTTGGCCCTAGCACAAGTAACACAATTGGCAATTCAAGCTGGGACTTCTTTTGTCAGTCCCACCCAATTAAAGGTTTGCTTGATCAAATTGATGCATTTCTTGTTACTGGGATATTCAACTGTGGGGGGATCATGATGTGCATGGAATATCTCCGAGCGGAAGGAGGGGGAACCCAGATGTGAGAGTGTAAGTAAATGATTCCCTCTTCTAAGGAGTATAGGGAGTGTTTGTGACTTGAGTGAACCAACTGCTCAACCAACTCCACAACCTCGGGGCAGGCCATTTGACCAGATAAAACCTGAGCTACTAGTGGGGCGTCAGGAGCCAAAGTGATGGAGGAAACGATGGGGGGAACAATTGACAGGATCTGAGTGGCAGGGATCACGGTAACGAGATCCACCTCCTTGGGTTCTGAGGGACAGTGGGTGGGACTGCGGCTTAGAAAATTGTGAAGTACATTGAGCGCACCTTTAATGAGTTCATATCTAAAGTTAAAACTGCACAGGTTCTAATAGGTTCAGGCCTGCCAATGCGCCAATTTTTGGGGTTTGCGAAAATACAAAAGAGCTTGGTGATCCATGCGGACTGTTAATTCATGGCGGGCACCCTGCAACAGATACTGCCAATGAGTTAATGCCCATGCAACAGCTGCCAATTCCTTGTCATACCTGGCCCAAAACTGCTCAGTGGCTGTGAATTTTTGGGAGAAATAAGTGACTGGATGTTCAAGACCATCGTGCTCCTGAAGCAACACCACTCCCACTGCTACCTCCAAGGCATCGCATGCAATGATATACAGTTTGGTGGGCTCAGCGTGTTTCAAAATGGGTGGAGACATGAACACCTCCTTGATTAATTTGAACGCCTACTGGCATTCAGGCATCTAACAAAATGGTACGTTCTTCCCAGTAAGGGGGTGGAGCGGTGCGGCCAACTGGGAAAGTGCTGGGGAAAATTTTTTTTAGAAAGATAATAGTTCCCAAGAAACTCTGAAGTTGTTTCTGCATAGTCAGAGTTGGCCATTCTCGGATCACATCTAACTTGTTGGGAGGGATTGCGACACCATCTTTAAGAACCAGGTTCCCAAGGAAAGTAACCTCCTCCTTATAAAACTCACACTTGGAATCTTTGAGGAACAACCCTGCTTTATGCAAGGCGACCACCACTGCTTCCAAGTCAGTAGCGTGTTGTTTGGGAGTTGGGGAATGAACCAGGATATCATCAATGTATTCAATTGCACAAGTAAACTGGAGGTCACCCAGTGCATTGTCAATCATTCGTTGAAACGTAGTTGGAGCATTCTTCAGCCCAAAGGGCATTACATGAAATTGAAAAATGCCTCACTCCATTTGGATTGTGGTTAACCATTTCTGCTCTTCCATTACCCAAATTTGGTTGAAGGCGTTCACCAGATCCAGCTTAGAGAACACATGGGATTTGGAAATTGCCTGGCTGATCGTCTGCTTTAGAGGCAAGAGGTAGGGATCAGAAACCGTTATTTTATTCAAATGACCATAATCCACACAGGGACGGAGAGAGTCATCCAATTATTTGGTGAAGATGATGGGGGAGGCGACGGGTGAGGTCTCTTTGAACAACCAACCTTTTTCAACATGTCATCCAACCAGGTATTGAGTGCAACTTTTTCCTCCGCTTTATGGGGATACAACGGACAGTTGATGTTCACCAAATCCACAGTTGTTCGAAACCCACAATCAAACCTAGTGTGCTTAGGCAGGCGATCCGCCTTTTCCATGTCAAAGATTCTCCAAAATCGCACTAAGCTTTTGGGGAAATTGGCCAGGATGCTCACAGAAGTAACCAGGGTAGTGATAGAGCTGGTTTCTTGTATCTTCTTGAGGGTGTTGATCAGAGGGAACTCTCCCTCCAAATCATCATTATTAAATGATAACGTATTAGACTTTAAATGAATCTTCACATGTAGTCAGCGCCACCACCCCACACCTAAGATTACCGGAAACACCAAGTTTGGCTCAGCCAAAAAATGATCACAGAAGTTGAACTGGTGGATTGAAAAGGGTACCAGCCAGCGAATGACATACGAGGACTGATAAGCAGATGAGGCCATCATCACTGAGGAGCCCACATCCATTTCCAGTTTTAATTGTTGCACCAACTCAACACTCATGAAGTTCCCCACAGCTCCGGTATCCACCAGAGCTTCAAAGGAGACATGATGCTGGCTGATACTGATCTTCATAGGCACAAGGAAATAAGCGAAGTTTTGTTTATTGGAAGATTTGACTGACTCATTTGCGACTGAAGAAATGATGGGCATATCAGGGGTAAGGTCGTGGTCCTTCGCTGGAGTGAAAATTGGAAGTATGAGGGCGGGGGGAACAACTTCCTCCATCTGGGCTTGAACATAATCATTAATAGTTGACTCTGTAACCACCAACTCAGACTTGGGGTTACAGCAAGATTGGTACCCAAGTCTACTGCTAATTCAGAGATAGGCGCGTCGTCTGCATCTTCTTTGGGTAATCCAATCAAGAAATTTGCCTTCTGATAATGGGTAACATGACGGGGTAAGGCGTTAATGCCTGTTGCAGAGGCACATATTTGATCTACTGATCCTTGGATGGTAGACCAGACCATGTGATGAGCGGAACCTGGATCCAAACCCAATCTAAAGACTGCCTGAAGCATATCAGTAGATAGTCCTGATGCGGGGGCCAGTTCATGAAAAGTAGAAATTAAAGAAACCAAGCTAGGGGCTTCGGCCATGGCATAGATCAGTCTAAATAAGTGGTCTTATTGGGACACAGGGGGTTTCAGGGCGGCCAACATGACATCCATCAGTAAGGAGGAGTCTCCTGCTTGTGAGGAAGAACTCAAAAGACCTCTCACCCAACAGCGGGCATCCCCATCCACAGCGTCTAATAACGCGGCCCTTGTTGGGCATGAGATAATGCAGAAGCGTTATTAAGTGCAATTGCTGTACGCATTTGCACTTTGGCGAGTGCATCAAGAACTTGATTGGTGATCTCCTGGGAGGGGATACTCGATCTTCCCTCCGGGATGGAGGTAGGAGGAGGAGATGCCATCTGCGCAGCTTGGGTGTCTTAAAGAAGACTTCCCAAGGTAGAGAGGATACTTCTCTCAAATTTGAAAAGTGACCAAACAAACAACAAACAGCAAACTACCAATTGCACATTTATTTGGTAGATGGTAACCACTGCGGCACCCAGTTCAAAGAACAAGGCGGAAGTGGCTGGAAATAATGGTTGGTCAATTATGTCATGGAAATGGCAGAAGAAGTTTAGACCAGCCTGCCAGTCAGGATGCATAAGCACCCAAAAAGCAAGCCAGAATGCCAGAGGCATTGCTGACCGGATGACTTGATATGGAGCCAGTCATTGGGAAACAACGAAGTGTTGGTGCAGCACAAAGTGAGAATGATCCTGACAACAAACCACACTGAACCCACTCCTAACCCAGAGGGTCTTGCTGCAGGGGGTGGAATCACAGAGATAGTTTCAATGAGATCCTCAGCTTATGGGGCCATTTCAACTGGGGTGGCAAGGAGATGGATCTCTCTTGCAATTGGTGGACATATGGCCACAAGATCCCCATGTATTGCTGCCAGAAATTAATGATAATAGGGCTGTAGAGCCAAAAATATCTGACTCACTGAACCCAATTGATGACGGAGGGGGCCATAGTGACCAAGAGTACTGGTAAAGCCCATCTGGTACATGGACTGACAGGCCACCAGGAAAACGCCATCAGGGATGCAGTCAGAAGAAACAATAAAATTCATTTGGTTTTTTTGGCAAAATTTCATTGAAGGAAAAGGAAGAAAATTGACCAACAATTTTCTCAGTGCTATGCAACTGATTAAATAGTGGTCAATTGGGGTAGTGACAAGCCAGGATCAGGTCCCGCAATTTTGACTTAACTGGCAAATTGTTTGGGAATGGGTGGGTTTGTTCCTTGAGAACTGATAACACAAAATTTGGCGGTGGGCTGAGTTGCTGTCAGTTTGACCTCAAACGTCCAAACTGGGGCTCAGCTACGTTTCTGATGGTTGGCATGACAGCATTTGGCCTGACGAGAGAATGGGAATCCCCCAAGGCCACCCCACATAGGGGTGTGTTCATTTGGTTGGGAATGGGTTTGGGACGCCCAACCCACCCATGCTCAGTCGCTGGACTGTTTGTTTGGTCAATGGCATAACATCAGCTGCAATGCCCAAATTACCTACTGGGGCTTTGAACCCTTGTTGGTGTCACCTGATGCTATAGCCTGATTGTCAAGGATGATCCTTGACGACTTTGGTAGGAGGGTGCTTTGTTTGATTGGCATATTAATTGAATTGGAACCATCGGGCATTCCAACCAATACCTCAGTCTTCATGCCTTTCTGGCTATTTGAGATTTGGTCATCGACCAGATTGCCACTCAAATTAGATCCAACTAATTTTAATTCAAAAATTTTGGTGCAGATTTTGCTAATTCCCCATAACAGTTCTGCTGAGGTGAGTGTGGAACTGGGGGTGGGATCCAAAGTGGAAGGGCTGTTACCCATCAAACATCTACTATTTGAGTGAGATCGCCCTGAGTAATGAGGGGTACCACCATCCTCTTTGGTGTCCTTTTATTCAGGAACAGGAAAATGGCCCAATCAACAGCCAGGGGACATTCCCCGGGACTTACACTGTGCCAATGCTAATCTGGAGCCACTCGGACTAACAGCTTTGCTGTTGCCCTCATGGCTAGTAAGCTGATCCCAACTTTGCTTAATACTTGAAACTCTACCATTGATTTTTGTTAAGTTTCAGGTGAGAAAATTGGTAAATTATTTGATAATATTCATCAATTCTTACCTACTCGCTCAAATAGATTGAACCTATCATACTCGTTAGTTTTAGATTAAAATATTACCTGCCAATTCTCCCCATTCACCCAAATAGATTAAACTTATCAGACTTGATAGTATTTTAGATTCAATATTATTTGCCAATTCTCACCCACTCACACAAATAGATTAAACTTATCATAAATAATTAGTTTCAGGTGAGCAATTTGGTGAATTATTAGATAATATTTGCCAAATCTCACCCATTCACCCAAATAGATTGAACCTATCATACTCAATAATTTCAGATTCAATAAGATTTGCCAATTCTCACCCACTAACCCAAATAGATCGAACCTATCATACTCAATAATTTCAGATTCAATAAGATTTGCCAATTCTCACCCACTCACCCAAATAGATTGAACCTATCAGACTCGAAGTTCTCAAATGTCAGTCAGTCAGTGAATGTGTTTTATTAAGTAGATTCTTTCTGATTTGTATCCTAAGTCACTTTTGGAAAGTGTCAGAAAGCTGGGATCTCAGGATCCACAGCCTATAACTTTGCCTGCCTCAGCTGAAGTTCCGGATTATGGAGGGAAAATCAAACCCAAAATTGGCCAGAAAAGTCAGAGCTATCTGAATAAGACTAGTGAGTTTCTAAACGGTTTAAAAACTGTAAGCCACTGGCAAAATCGAGTATTCATCAGCCAAACTTCAGCCCAATTAAGCGTGCAGGATTTAATAAACAAGCGAGTAATCCTTGGAATTTCTTAAGGGTCAACATGGCGAAGAATTTATGTGGACAGTAAAGTACACTTTATCAAATTGGAAGGCATCCTGAAAAATTGGCGACTACTGGAGCACTTTTGCCTCACTCACCTTATACAAAGTCACAGCAACTTTAGAAAAATTCGGTGTGAATTCTTAATTAACATACAATCCCCAAAAAACTCCTCAATTCCTTAACTGAAGTTGGAGTGGGCCACTCACAAATTGCCTATTCCTTGTATGGAGTTATGATATATGCCTTAGTCATTCACAATGTTGCCCAGGAAGGTGATCTAGGACTTGAAGAATTTGCACTTATTTATTTTTGGTGTAAGGTCAGCTGCCCTCAAACGCTCCATATCTGCCAAAGGTGTACTGCATGGGACTCATTATCAGGGGAAAAATACCAGTATATAATCCATTCATGCTACCTCGCATGCCCCAGCAGGTCCCCCAAAACCACATCAATATGGCGTTGAAAGATAGTAGGGGCATTTTTTAAGCCTAAAGAGCATAAAGAAAAATTGGAAAGTCCATCTGGTACAGAATGCGGTCAGCCACTCCTGGCCACTTTCTAATCTGGATCTGATTGAAAGCGTTTAAATGATCTAACTTGGAGAAGACTCTGGCCTTCTTCACATAGCGTGCAATCTGTGAGTCCAGTGGGATGGGATGTAAGTCTGGTACTAAGACGTTGTTTAGATTCCCATAATCTACGCATGAACATAAAGTACCATCAGCATTCTCTACAAAGAGAAGTGGGGAACATACAGGGGAAAATTTGCTAAAAAATTGCGCCTTTAGCTAACTGCCCTTTAACCCACACCTCTAAGGCTGCTTCCTCCCATACATTTAATGGATGAATTGGGGGAGATTTACACTCCAGATCAATTGTGAACTTGAACTCGCAATCAAACATAGAGTGGTATGATAGTACATAGGCTGAAGCCACATCAAACGAAGATTCCAACCCCTCAAAACAGGAGGGTAATGGGAACCTCCAACGAGGGTTTTAGCAACGGAGCAAGGCTGAGGGTGTGAACATTGGGACAGTGGGGCAACACGCCCTAAAAGTTGGCTTCAGCCAAAGGGACAACTAACTTGTGACCATTCTTTAACGTTAAGGGTAGGGTATTTTCTTTCAAGTTGTTTCTGACGTCAAAATTTTTGCCACCACTCTACACCCAAAATGATGGGGTACAAGAGGTTTTTAATAGCTTGAAAGTGGTCAGACAAATGATATGTACCAACTTGATAATCTACTAACACCATGATTTTCAGCATGGGAATACCTTGGAAAGCACCACCTCTAACCATACCACCTGGTAGGTAACTCAGCTCAAGGTAGTCGGCTAGATCTTGGTCAATAAAATTCTCAGAGGCACAGTATCCACCAAAATAGATTTGCTGATTTCTCTTAAAGGGAATGAAAGGGTAGCAGTCAATAAAAAGTAACATGAGTGATATTTATAAAGTAGCAGAATACGCCAACACTTTACCACCAAACTCTTCTCTTCAGGGTCTATCATACACCCAGGGTACGTTTCTGCATCAAAAGAATGAAAATGGATATTTGACCACTCTTACTGAGGCCACATATCCAAATATATCTACAGCAACTGCATAAACGTTTTTATATTGTACTTGTAACATCTTCTCCACCTCATGGGATTTGCATATCATGGTTGTGGTCAAGCGTGGGCTCTCTGGGGTGATTTGATACAATGAAATCGGGTCTATATCTGAGCCATATGGGAAAAGACATGTATCAGTAGTGTATATGGAAATGGCGTTATAAAACATGTTTTGGGCTGCAAACAACCCTATACCCATTTTGACAATGAATTGTATGACGTTATCCAAGGCCAACACCACCAGGCCCTTTGTCAATGATTCTACCTGCACTGTCCATATGTAGTTTCAAAGATAAAAACAATTTATGGGTGTCAAATTTATTAATTTGGTGGAAAAGTCAAGGAATCGCGACTCTCAGATCAAAAAATGTACATATCCACCATGTACGTGCAAGAACGGTGAGTACTTTCCAGTCATAGGTAGCAAGAGTAACGCCAGAATGCTCCAACCTTTGACAAAATGTGAAAACAGTGTTAAGCCCCCCATGGCTGTGGCCATCATCTGGTACACACTGTTTGCACCTTGAAAAACACAAATATGGAAAAAGTTTGTGCACGTAAAGATGTTGGTCATCTAATGTCAGGAGAGTACTATAACTCTCCAAATCCCAGCGTGATGGTGCTCAGTGCACAGGAACAATGAAAGGGAACTAGTAGTCAGCGTTATAGCAAAGGTAGACCAGCAGAATGTGATTAAGCTGAAGTGACATAAAACGGGGTATTTAGAACAGTAAAAAATAATATATTGATCAATCATCAAAATTTGGTTGAGCCTCAAAGGGCAGTTCATAACTAAGTTTTGTACAGGGATATAGTGTACATGTGGCCTGGTTTGGAGGGAACCTGATAGGCCAGCGTGTACCTGAGGCTGTTTTGATTTTAAATGAAAATAAATTGGCTAACACATTGTGAGACCTCCTTGAAGAGTTCCGTGCACAGGTTTTCCCAAGTCAACATATGGAAAAATTAAAAAGACTATGGGTTTATTGGGGATTATGACCAACGATAAACGTTGGTCTCAAGAAAACATAATTAAGCCAACTCAGGGAAATTATGGATTGGCGAAAGTAGTACTAAGCCTTGGTGCACCAATAGGTGCACACTTCCATCTGACAGTGTAACATACTTTGAAACTGACCTTACTTAAGTGATCAATTGAAGTTGAACCCGACCTGAGCTCACAATTTTATAAATAGAACGGGTTTTAAACCCCTGTTAACCAATTAACTGCATTGAGCTGTCATCGTTCAATCTAAAACTGATCCATTTTAGTGTGAGAGCCAAAACAAGGGGCTGGGCTTTGGACACCTCACTTGTACCAACCTGGGCATACCTGACCTGTACCCAGCGTTGACCAAGGTATGCTTAAAGTCAGGAAGGTCCTGCAATTTGAATCTTTGGACCTCCTGCCTCCCAGCCTTGTCCTTGGAGTTGATGCACTCAATAAGGTCATGTAAACATGACAATGAACTTATAAACCGCCACATTGATAAAACCCAATCATCAAGGAACACGTTTATAGATATTAACACTGACAGCTTAATGTTCAATGTCTCAATGCATTTTATGTAAAAATTTAGTTTAGAGGATACAACTATTAAGCATTATAAAACATGAGGTTCACATATGTTAATACTTTGGATTTCAAAAGTATATTGCAAATTTTAAAAGTTCATTACTTCTAAGGATAAATTGATAGATATTACAAGATTCTTATTAATAGGTTGATCTCTTTTAACATAGTGAAGTCTACATTAAATTAAAAACACTGGTGGTGAACAACATTATCATGATATAAACCAGGACTTCTTTATATGTATAATTAAAAACTATATAGTTGCAATACATAGCGCACTATTACGTCTAGGCACAGCAATTTGGACTACATGAACCATAAGATTCTTTCCTCAAAGATGGAGTTTTTAACAACCTTAAATTGCACTTGTCTCTTAAATTTTATTTAGCTTGCACTCAATATAATGAACCATAACAAAATCAAATAGGGTGTGAAAAGAATGAAAAAGGAGTTAGGCCAAAAATAAGCTGCAAAAATTGGATCATGCCTTCCACTAAAAGTTTACTATTGATTGGAGATGTATTGAGACTAAAGATTCCAAGGTCAGGTATAAGGTTAAGTAGTATTAATCTCTGTCAGACCAACACTTCGTTTATACTTACTGGTTATATAATAAATAAAAATGTGAAAAAACGTTGTTTTCTAAGCAAATTTTGATGATCAAACTGTTTACATAGTTCATATATCAATAAAATCTGCCAAAGGTTGCATAAAGTTAGAGTCTATACTAATAATGCACAACACCCAAAGAAATACTATCTAGTTATAACTTTTTTGCTTCATTGCAAAACTAGCTAATCTTTATCCTTAATAAAAATTTAACAGCTCTAGTAAAGGATCAGGCACCATCTTTATCATTATCAACATATCACATTTTAGCAACCTATGTTGATCATTTTTCCAGTTATAAATTCTGTGAAAAACTTTTTTTTATTAAGAGTACTTTCATGAACCCTGAAGCTATCCAGATTATTTGCTTCATTGAGGAGTTACCAGATCTGTTTTTACGTTTAACCCATTCAGATTACAGCTTCATGTCTGGAATTTATCCACAATTTAACACCTTCACTATCCTATTATAGATTACTCACTATAAACTTGGTATGTGACTTTTAATATTATCTTGGACTTTTTCAGTTACAAAGGCTCTCCTGACATAAGATCAACCAATTATTTTGCTTGTTGGATTATGTCGCGTAGGGCTAGTAGTGGGATTGCATTGGTACATTATCATTTACCACAATTGACATGCCCATAATTACCTTCACATTGTTTACCATAAACGGTCCTACTTCTTTCCAAGTCACATGTAGTTTTATTCATACATCTACCATAAAAAAATCCCCTTTAAAAATAACTTCAGATTTTTGTTTGATACCTCTTTACATGGTAACATGAGGTTCCAAGACTATCTCCAACCATATAGTTATAATTATAACGCCATGATGCTCAGGTGTTTCCAATTTCTATTACACATTTGATGATGGCCTTAACTTTCTACAAAAAACCAATGGATAATTATTTGTGTAAAGAGATTCTCAGCTCAAACCCCACAGTAAATGGGTTTAAATTTATTAATTTAGGTCTGAACATTTTACTATTAGGATAAAACAGCACTTGGCCTAAACTGACCCCAGTCTCTAATTTTGATCCAGAAAATCAATTTTGAGCCTCTTTATGATTCTCCACTCCCAGGTGGCTATAAAAACTTCAAAAACTTTAAAGAGCTGTTTGCTATAATTAAAATTTATATCAGCTATATATCTGTAGTTAAAGTAGAAAAAAACTACTCAATTAGCTTGTGCACCTTAATTTCTATTAACTTTAACTAACCCTATGATGACCTCACTCCTAATTTTTAATTTTTACTTTCTTCTCTATTTATTGATTTTTATGGTCCTTCTGTTCTTGCTGCAGCTCTCTCTACCACTCAGGGTAAACTTGGAATTTTGTATTTTATTATACATGAAGCCTCAAAGAAGTTCATTAAACAATACCTATAAAATTATTTATACTTGTACAAATTTCCTGTTAATGTGATATAAGGTGATGATTCAAGTATACTTCAAAATTTTGTTTTATAGATTCTCTTTTTAAAATTCTAATATGATTTAATGAACTAGCTGACATCTTTCTTTCCGTATAGAATTTGGTTTGACGCTTGAAATAACCCAAATTATGAACGTTGTGTCAATAAAATAAACATACAATATAAGAGAGTTTCTTCTACTAAACAGCAAATAAGGTAGATTATTCTAATTAAGAGGAGTAATCCTGCTTTTATTGTGGGTTGAAATCTTGGGTGTCGCATGACCTACTAAATAATGGCCACTTGGCTGAGGTTCAATGGGTAATCTGCCCTATCTTTTGGATCTTCCTGTGTTGCTTACAGACCACCAAAGCTAGCAACGGCGTCAAAAGGTTCCTTTATTTATCTGACACTGATAAAGATAATTATGTTTCTGCAAACCCAAATAGAATATCTTCATTCAAGAAATAGGTAAGTTTATCTGAGGGCAGCGTGGCATAAATTGTTAGAATAAAATTCCAAACTGGGATTGTTGGGATTTTTGCCCATATTCCCATCCTGCTAGATTATCTGGTATTACTAGGGGAAGATTTTAAGGCGAAGTGAATTGGAAATTCGTTAGCCTAAGTTTTGGAGTAACTACATTTGGGGGATTTTTGGATATTCGCCTGGTTGTATCTGTTAGTTATTGATCTGGACAAATACTTGAGATCTCATCGGGCAGAGTTGACAATGAAATAGGGGCATCTGATAGTGATTAACTATCAGGTGTACCAATCGGGATCATTCAGGTTTCATCACCAACTGATTGGGAATGAATAGCAAGTTGCAAGGCGAGTGATGCTGCCTGCAACTAGCGAATTGATTGGTTGGTGAGTGACCTGCCTTAATGGGTAATAAGTCCCATTACCTAAGCAGTTGCTAGCTAAATATGGTTGGTTTGCTTGGATCAAGAGGAAAACGTTAGGGACACAAAATCTGACTCTTTCCGTTTTAAGTCTCAAGGATGTCCAATGACTGAATCCTATCCAGAATGGGGAAGACTATTGCTGCCAAGATGAGGATGGGTGATTCAAAAGCAATGGCTGCCGTTTCATCAAAGAGGTGTCAACTGAGGGTTAGACAGCCAGATTCCCCACTATATATTCCCTAGGGTTCAATATAATAAAAAACAGTTAGATAATACCTCAGACATTAAAGAAGATAGTAAAGTATTATCCATTTGGGATATAGTTTAAAGAGTAAACTATCATCAACTTCCATTGTGCTATTCTGTCTCAAGGATATTATTGCTGAATGCAATAATTGGAAGACTCTTAGAGAAAAGAGTAAAGATTCAAGTGGGGATCTAGAGAAGAAGGAGTCACAATTGGGGATAGCTGCTGACTGTGTGTTGGAATGAAGAGACTGTCACCAGGGTATCTCAGCAAAGATTGGGTGGACATGAGCAAGGGACGAATCCCTACAAATGTGACATTATGAGTATCTAATCAGGAATATTGGCCAAGCGTTGGTCCTAAATATAATAGTTCATACTTAACTATTGATAATAGTCTCCATACTATTATTGATTATTAATTCATTCTACTATACAACGTGACAAAGTGCATGAGGAAACTGAACCTGTGCAGTAAAAAGGTTACTTTGGTTGCTTGGTGATGTAAACCAAAGTAAATTTTTACAGGGATTTAAAAACCACCTCAAATTTTTAAAATAACCAAAAAAGTTAAAAAAGTAAATAGTTTAGGCGTAGGAGCTGAATTAATATCAGCTTCAATGGCTGGCAGAGAAGTAAAAAAATTAAAATATTGCAGGAAAAAGAAATTGAAGTATTAGTTATTTCTGAATGGGAAATCAGATTGCAACCATTACTGCGATGGAAGCCCATCAAACTTAGCATTAGGAAAACCATGATGATTAGAAACCAATCATTACATTACCCCTCACTAAACGGAGAGCCTTTTTCGCTTCACATATGTGAGTCCACCTCATGGCCTTGCATACAATGGTTACCTTTGAAAATGGGAGGCAGCGTTAATACTATTAAGAAATCCAGTGGTTATAAAAAGTGTCAACACTTACCCTGGAGATCTCCTGGCTGGCACAAGAGGCCTCAACCATTAGCAGTCTATATAGCATGCCCAATCTTCCCTTAGCACAGCGGAGGGGAACAGAACCAGTTTGATAGGCGATGGATTTGAGTTTCTTGTACCAATGGCCATCCCTCCATCTTAACAAATGAGTATAGTAATGCAACTCTCAGAGTAGCCCAAGTTTCTAAACGTTATGCAAGTAAAAAACCACACAATGTAATAGAATTCCTTTTAGTAAAATGCAATATAGGTATTTTTCAAAAATTTAAAAAAGAATTCACACTTATATTGCAGGTTGTAATCCCAGTTTTCTCACAGCCTACTCACTACTAGCCCATTTGGCTGAGGTGATGTGGCCAAGCTGTCTTCTCTTTTTGGGGTCTTTCTGTGTTGCTTGCATACTACCTAAAAAATTGAAACGGCGCCAAGAGTTGCATTTAATCAAAATCAGCTCATATAAAAATTTTAGTTATTGTGAATCTCTAAGAATAAATAAAATTTTTATAATTAATCAATATGTAAGCTTATTTTAGAGAAGCGGTGAAAAAAATAGAATATAATTCAAATTTGGATTTGGAAATGCCGCCCTAGACTTATAGAGCAAACCAAGAAGTCAAAATAAAAAAAGAAATAAATTAAGCTAGGAGACAAACTGATCACAATAGTAATGGCTGTCCAAAAATTAATAAAATAAAAAAATTAACTTACAATAAAAATGAGCTGTTTAAAGTTCACAAATTGGAAATCAGACTGCAATTATTATTGTTGGGATTCAAGATAAAAATTGAATCAAACTCCCTTCTTCTGAATCAGGCCATGCTGAATTGGTTGTTGAACCTACCTGAGCTAAATCTACTTCAGGATCCTCCTCCCCTATTCCTGAGTCACGTGGGGTGGTGTTTCCACCCATTCAGTCAGGTGAGCGATGCTATCCACTAAGGACACCCATGACGAGACCATTCTGGAAGATCAGTAAAGATCCTGATTGGATGAGGCCCTGACAATCCCGAATGCACTGAGTCCCAATGCACCCTATAAATATTGAAGCCTTTTAGTTTAATAAAATATTTGGTATTCTAACTCATTTTCCCATTTCCTCCTCAGCTCTCTTTCCAATTTTTCCAGCTTTGAGCCACCGCAAACCCCAGAGCCAGTCTGAAGAACTGTAGCACTAACAGAAGTGGTGCTCACTACAGGGGGCTCCAAGCTGACCTAAGTTAAAATGTCTATCACAAAAATGGAAACCAATAGCAGCCCTGACGACCAAATAACTGGTCAATTGAGGAACATTACATGATGGGTTAGTACCTCATGGTATGCAAGGCCACCCTTGCAGCCAGAAAGGCTAAAATTTCGTGCCACCTTTCAACTCTCGCTGCCCTCCCTAGATGGGAGCCAATACCAACTCCAGTATGAGCATATCAATGATGTCATTCAACAATTAATAAATGGCATTTACTCTGAGGGTGCCCGCTACAGCCACTCCCATGCCTCCTCCATACCTTCCACAATGCGGGACCTCTACACCTTGGCCATATTGACAGCTGGGGAGCTTACCCTGGGGTCTGACCGCTACCTTCATAACTTTGTCCACCCCACTATCCATCACCTCCTCCAGTTAGTCGGATTACACCATCAGGAGGTCTCCTGGCAATTAGGGCTCACCCAGAATTTACATTACTAACTTATTAACTTCTATGACACTGCCTCCTCCTTCATGCATGACAATCGTGAAGCTATTATTGATAACCAATGATTAATTAATGAGATCCGTGATCAGATTGTAGTACTAAATAGTGGAATCTCCAGCTACCTCAAGGAGCAATTTCATCAAAATTCCCAGCTATTTGAAGTAACATGGACCCAGCATCTACAACAAGTCAAAGAACTGGTATAATCCCTACAGAAGCACTACCAAGAGCTAACCTCTCATGACACCCCCCACGGGTGCTGGGCCAGAAGGCCCCGAGGGGCGTCAAGGGCCAGCTTGACCCAAGGGGCCATGCAGGCCTCGAGGGCCCCCAGGCCCTTCAACCTTGGGCAAACCTGAAGACCCCTGGCGAAGGGATATAATGACCACCCTGGCTGCCTTACAGGATCAAATCCAAAAGGTGGCATTGGGGTGCAAGCTCTGATCAGATGGTGTCCCCCTTGACCCCAGGGTCTCCATCAAAGCATTGTCAGATGAGATGGATAACCTCAGAACCTTCACAAATCTTACCAACGCTCGTATCTCTCAGCTTAAAACAACTTGTCATGGGTTCAAAACCCAGTTGACCACCATCAAAAGCCAGCTTCATCTAAAGAACACTGAGATTTAATCCTTAAAGGAGCAGGTTGCCAATAAGGCTTCTGCTTCCACCATCAGCCAGAATTGGGACTACATCCAATAGGACTTAGAGGGCTTGCAGAGGCGGTTAGATCAGCAGGTTCCTCAAGATTATGTGGAAACGGAGATCTCAGAGCTGACACCTATCCCAGGCGTTAATACCCTTTCCACTCCCATTGTATTTAACTTTAAACCTAGTTTTAAGGAAAGGTTCACCCCTGGATGGGAAAGTATTGCCTCCTTCCTGTATGCCTATGAGAGTTCCATGGTGGAGGCCACCAATTGACAAAAGGTGAAGCATATCCACTCCTGTCTAGACAGCACTGCTTAGGAAATCATGACTCCCCACTTTAAGGAGTGTAACACCTGGGAGCAGGTCCACACCGCCTTGATCCAAGAGTTCAGCAGCAACCAAACCCTGGACAACCAGAAGCAAGCATTCATGGGCATTCGACTGAACAAAGGAGAAAACCCTATGGAGTTTGCCAACCGGTTCTACGCCCAGGCATAACCTTTGGTCATTACAAACCATATCACTCTGGAATACGCCCTCACCGCTGTCATCTTTGCCTTGGGGTCCTATCCTGAGGTCCAAATGCACACGATTGGGCAGAAGAAAGGGTTCACCTGTATCAGGGAGATCAAGGAGGCCCTCAACGAGATCCCTGCCTTGATCCTACACTTTAAGGCCACGTCTACTGGCCCCTTTAACCACCCTAGGGTCCATGTAGTCGAAAACCAGAAGAATCCACATCCTCGCTGCACCTATTGCAATGTCTTTAGACACAGCGCTAAGACTTGCTGGAAACATCATGCTGAGGAGGCGGGAAAAGGGCCATCAGCATGAAGGACGAGGCGCTCCATGCTGACATCCCTGCCCAGCCTCAAGTATCCCCTGCGCATAAACCAAAAGCCATTGTTTCCAAGGAAGTAGTTGTGGTATCTGATGACAATAAATACATTAATAATGCTTACTCTTCTTCTGATGATTCTCCCATGTTCCTTACATTACTGCCACAGTTTGGAAGTTTGGTCACCTGAGTTGCCATCCGGGTCCACAAGATTCCAGTTTACGCCATAGTTGACAGTGGCTCCCCTGTGAACATCATCTCTTCCAGGCTGATGAAACACATCAAGGTCACTCCCAATATGCCGCACTACATGGAGTATGGCAAGGCTGGCCCCCAGTGCACCCAATCCATAGGGGCCTATTCCTCTCTACTGATTTGGTTCGGAAATCTCACTTTAGATACACCCGCCATTGCTCTGGACAACCTTAGCTATGATCTGCTCCTCGGGATGCAGTTCCTTCAAGACTATTTGGCAGTTTTCCACTACGATGGTGGTTTCCTCTCCCTTCTAGGACATTGAGTCCCTCTGGTTTTTGAGACTGCTCATGACTCTAGAGCTGAAGTCAAGGCCTGAGCCTGCCTACTGGAGACTGAAGGACAAATCAATTAACTTGAGTATCACATCCGGGGCTCTTGAGTCTGACTACCCCCTCCTGCTGTTGACTGATTAGAGGGGATGCCGATCTACTTGCCCCGGGCGACTACTGTACCCCTAAAGTCCCAAGTCATTGTCAACACCTGGGTCCATGTCAATATTCCCTCGGGGTATTTACTGGAAGTCTGAGGCCTAGATAAACTGTCTCTTAAGTAAGTTCTGACCTTCCCCGGGATCCTTGATCCACCGTATGCCAGATCTATATCAGTGTTGCTAGCCAACCTGACTGACAAACCAAAAGTTGTAGGTCTGGACCATCCTGCCACTTATGTCCACCTGTTACCAATAGGGGCTGTTGCCGACGTTCAAAGCTTTAAGGACTTAAGGGACTTTGGCTTGGAGTCACCACCCTTGGTTAATTTGGTTGACGCTAATATTGGAAAGGACCTCTCTGACAAACAGCGACTTAAGGTTCAGGAGCTCTTGGAGGAATACTCAGACCTATTCTCAACTTTGACCTACAATCTTGGAAGGATGAATGGAGTCCTCCACCGTTTAAAAACTGGGGATGCCCCCTTTTTGGTCCTGGACTTACCAAAATAGCAAGGTTGAAGAGGCCCAGGTTATGGTAGAACTCAAACAGCTGCTCGACGCTGGACTCCTGATCCCATCGCGTAGTCCTTAGGCCTCCCCTCTTCTGCTGGTCTAAAAGAAGGATGGCAAGCACCGGGTGGTGATGGATTATTGACAACTCAACTCCATCACCAAGAAGGACAGCTATCCTCTGCCCCAGATTGATGATTCTCTCCATCTGCTCGTAGGTTCTTGGTACTTCTCAGCCATGGACCTTGCCAGCAGGTATTGGCAGGTCGAGCTCGCCCCTGAAGACTGAGCCAAGTGTGCTCTGATCGCCCATGAGAGGCTATTTGAGCCCACCAGGATGCCCCAAGGCCTCTGTAACGCCCTGGCCACGTTCCAGCGTGCCATGGATGGGATCCTTGGGGACTTGAAGCTCTCATGTGTCCTCATCTACCTGGATAACATTACCATTTTTTCACAAACCTTTAATGGACATGTAGAGCATCTCAAGGAAGTCTTTGAGCATCTCAGGAAGGTCTCCATCAAACTCAAACTCTTGAAGTGCTCCTTTTTCCAGCCTGAGCTAGAGTTTCTAGGGCACAAGCTCTCCAAGCGTGGCATTCAACCTATACTCAACAAAGTCAACGCTATAGAAAAGATGTCGCGCCCCCAAAGCCTACGGGATATTCAAGTCTTTCTGGGTATGGTGGGCTATTACCATCAGTTCATCCCGCGGTTTGCCAACCAAGCCGAGCTGCTGTTCTACCTCCTACAAAAGAATGTACCATTTGAGTGGCGACCTGAGCAGGAACAGGCTTTCAACGCTTTTTGTATGGCCTTATGTACTAAACCTGTTCTAGTTCATCCTCGCTTTGACCAACCTTTCTTATTGTTCATGGACGCAAGTGATGTCGCAGTCAGAGCTATCCTGGCTCAGCACAATGAGGACCAGGTCGATTATCCCATGGCTTATTTTAGTAAGACGCTAAGCAAGGGTGAGCAGAACTACAGTGTCACTGAGAGGGAATGTCTATCCGTCCTCTTAGCCATCAAACATTTCTGTCCCTACCTCTAAGGTACTCATTTTACTATTATTACAGACCGCTCTTCCCTCTAGTGGCTTCAACAAATGAAAGACCCCAATGGTCAGTTAGCCAGGTGGGCCCTGCGTCTGCAAAGCTATGATTTCATCATTGTCCACCGCGCAGGCGCTAAATACCAGTGTGCTGACGGCCTCTCCAGGATGCCAGCATTAGTGGTTCTGACCCCGGAGTAAGATCATCTCTACGACCTGATAGGACAGCCCAAACAATGGAAACTGGAAGCTCCTGAGGTTCAGGATGAACTCCGCCGAATGACTCAAGACACTCAAATCAAGGCTGGGCTACTCTACAAGAGAGTCAACAAGAAGTGGCTTCCCTACATCTGACCTTTCTCTCAAACTGACATCATCCTGGAAGGCCATTCTACTGTAGGACACGGTGAGGTTAAGAAGACCCATGAGTGGCTGAAGTCACGCTGCTACTGGGACCAAATGGTAGAAACCATCCAAGAGGATCTAGAAGCTTGTATGACCTGCAATCTCAAGACTGGGCCAACCCTCGATATTGACACTCAGTTGTTGCCCTGACTAAACCTTTCAATGTCATTAGTATTGATGTGGTGGGTCCCCTTCCCACTGGGCTGCATAGTCACAAGTATATTATCCTAGCAATAAACCACTTAACTAAGTGGGTCAAGGTGGTCTCAGTCCCTGCAGCCACCGCTAAGGCTACTGCCCTATTTCTTGTTCACTCCGTTTTCACCCAGAATGGGTGCCCCCAGACCTTGCTTTTGGACAATGGGTTGAACTTCACCTCCCAGGTAGTACAAGAACTAACTTCGCTATTTTGCACCACCAAGAGTTTCTATGCCCCCTACCACCCTTCTACTAACAGGGCGGTAGAACGTGCTATTGGAACTCTTGTTTCCATCCTATGGAAGTTGGCTGCTTCAGATCCTGCCCGTTGAAACCATTATCTGCCCAGCGCCTTGCTTGCCTACTGGGTAAGCTATCACCGTGTCATCAAGATGTCCCCATTTGAAGCCATGTATGGGTGGGCACCTTGGCTACCCAGTAGCGTTAAGCCCCTGCTTGAAGCCTCCACCCCTGAGAACTCTGATTTAACTATGAGGGCTCTAGCCAATGAAATTTTCCAGCTCCAAGCCCAAGCCACTTAAGGCATTATCACCACCACTGGAAGAGAGACATCCTGATCAAATCTCAGATGACCCTCCTTACCAGATTTTCAATTAGGTGACCTTGTTCTCTTTTATCATCATCGACCTGGAGGCTGACAGAATAAGTTCAACGTACTTTGGTCTGGACCCTACAAAGTCATACATAAGGTGAAGTCCGAGTAATCCATTGCCAATATCAATCAAGGGACTGTTGTAAACTGGGTGCATGGTTGGTTCCTCCAGCTGTATACCCCCTCCAGAAGGATCTTGAGGGGGGCCTTGTCAGGATTCAAGATAAAAATCGAATTGAACTCCCTTCTTCTGAATCAGGCCATGCTGAATTGGTTGTCAAACCTACCCAAGTTAAATCTACTTCAGGATCCTCCTCCCCTATTCCTGAGTCACATGGGTTCCAAATCCACCTATTTAGTCAGGTGAGCGACGTTATCCATTAAGGACACCCATGAGGAGGCCATTCCAGAATATCAGTAAAGATCCTGATCAGATGAGGCCCTGATGATCTAAAAGACACTGAGTCCCAACGCACCCTATAAATATTGAAGCCTTTTAGTCTAATAAAATATTCAGTATTCTAAATATTTTTCCTGTTTACTCCTCAGCGCTCTTTCCAATTTTCCACTTTTGAGCCACCGTGAACCCAGGCGCCAGTCCAAAGAACTGTAGCGCTGACAATCATTGTGATAAATCCCCTTAGAACTTGGCATTAGGGAATTCACTATAATCAAAGCATATTACTTTTGCAGCTGTACCAATTATATCGATAGTAGAGTGGTGGCATAAGCTTAGTATTAAGATGATCTGAAGGCACTCTTTAACCGCTCAAAGTCACTTTTGAGCGATTTTAAATTTAAGTTTATTTATTCACAGCCATCTGCCCAAACCTATTCTTTGATGTCCTTGGCTCTGCCGCCTGCCACCCCAGTGTGGGGCAGCAGTGCACCCCCACCTAGCGTTTTCCGCCCTGAAGGCAAGCGCGTTTGGACGGGTTCAAACAGTCCGCCCACTGCTTCCAACCTTTTTGTCCCCCCACGGGACTTAGCGCTCCACCTGGCGCGCGTCCACCCTTCTCGCCCCCATCCTTTCGCCCTCCCTCGCTCTGCTATTCGCTATTGCCTCAGAGTGGACTATGGGTATTTGTTCCCATATGCCGATAAGGCAATTATTGACCTAGCCACTACAGCCTTTGCGCCAGCTGGCTTTATAGACTTCCGCCCTTTTAAGGGCTACTTTGACGTTGGGTTCCAATCTGAGGAGGATGCTGAAGCGGCAGCACAAACTCCTCTAATTTATAAAAAAACCCCATTCCCACAACCCGTACTCGCCTCCCTTCAGACACCACGCTAGTGGTATCCTTTGCAAATCTCCCATCCCACCTTCCACACCAGGTTTTGTATGACCAGTTGGTCACGGGGCTCATGGCTTATGGCACTCAGCCCAACCTCATCTTTGCCATTCCATCTTGTGCAGAACGCCTTGCTGCTCCTCGTGCAACAGCAACCATTATACCACACCACCCTACCATAGCCCAACAAATCCCACCCCGCGCTAGTGTGGCTGCAGCGCCTGATCATTTCTTTTGGGCTCAGGTCAATAATGGTAGGCAGATTTGTTCCCTCTGCTTTGGCCTCGACCATGCAAAAAGAGTGTGCCCTAAGGCCAAATCCGCTGATGCAGCTTCTGAGCCCCCCTCTGGAGGTTCAGTATGAGGCGCTTTGTTGCCCCCTCCCACCCTCCAATCTCATTCAGTGGGCCCACATGGAAAATCAGCCCTTCCCAAAACCTCCATCCTCACTCTCCCACCTAAATCTACGCCAGCCAATCAGAGCAATGCTTGGACCAACATCTGCACCCAAGCAGCTGCCCATTCGCCCAATCCTACCCACTCAAATTTAAATGCCACTATTCCAGTGAACCAGAATCCATGGGATCTATTGGCTGAAACTGACGAATCAGGTAATATCCTCATTAGTAAGCATACAGGTCAACCTCTCTGCCATGGCAATTATGGTCAGGCAGAATTTTTCCTTCCTGACTTTGATGAAACCCCTACCCCTCGCCATTTTGCTCCTCTACCCGGTATAGCCCCCTTCCAAAGTGACCACCAGCTCGCCTTAGCTGCGGTGGCCTCTCCTCATTGCCCAAAACTATGCACCGCGGTGGCCCAGTCAGTGGCTCAGCTCCAGCATGGCCTGCCCACCATCTTCTTCCCCCCAACTTCCCTGAACCTCCCTGCAGTGACATCTCAAAACTATTTGATGATGCTGAAATCGCTGTTATGAATGTTGCAACGCTTGCTTCATTCAACCCCTCAGAAAAAATCACCCGCCACAGTATCTCCCTTTTCACCCAACTTCCTGAAGCCCGCAAAGAAGCTGAAGTTCTCCTCTCAGCTTTTGTTGAAACACTTTCCCATCATTATCTTGATGCAGAAGTGGAAAACTCCTACTACGCTGACCTCAGCCCCCACTATGCAGATGCCCCAACGCCCTGGCTCTCTGCTCTGATCTGGTACTGTAACCAACACCCCTTGATCGAGGTGGGTCTTTCTGAAAACCAACCCCCCGACCCCTCCTCACCCTCTGCCATGGTGGGTTAAGCAGTTTCTGCTTCCCACCTGGTTAGTAGTTTGTTTTGCCATTTTGAGTGTTGTGATCGGTACTGTCCATCCCCTGGTCGGCGTACCTCAAAATAAATCTAAGATGATCTGAAGGCCAATAATTTAAACCTTTCTGGGAAAGAAGCTGAGGAGATAGTTATCTTTTAGAAATGCATATGACCCAAAAATGACTTGCTGCAATGATCACAGTGCATAAATTCATCAATGATCATCTGTTTGAACCCTTTTAGATGCTCCTTTTCCTCACTGTCATGCAAATGGCTGATTAATAGAACACTGGGCTTCCATCTAGATGCGTGAACATTAAATGGAACGCCCAGAATGCCTGGGCACAGCGATTCTAATAACTCTGAGGAGAGAAATTCTATAATCAACCAAGGAGATAAAAACTTCAAGAATGTACCAAAGGCCCCATGGCAAACCAAATGGGCAATGGGGGTAACAAGGCCTTGTGGAGGCAACCCAAAAGGGTGAGAGAGGCAATAAAAATGACAACTCCTCAGGGTTCCAAATTCGCTAGCTTTTAAGTATGGTATTTTGTTAGACTAGAATATGATTTAGGGCTCACAAGGTCACCTGGGTTTCTTCCAATATATAGATTTAAAGGCTGAGTCATTATTACTACAAAGCAGCTTATATCAAATCAATTCATGTTAGTCGAGGCTCTGGTTAGCTTTGTGATCGATGACTTGGAGCAAACTGCCGCGTAGGGTCAGTGGCAGAAGATGAGATGGCGTAATAAATCACCTACATAGACAGAGGTAGTTTTTTCTTAGAAGGGTGCTTCAATTAAACTGTATAAATGGGAACCAAAATGGATTGGGCTATTGTGTTCTCATCTGTGGGCATTGCAAAAGAGTTGTCATTTTGTTGGGGCATGTGGTGAAAATAGAGCTACTTAATTATTGGGTCTAATATTTAAATGACATAGTGCTTCACCTGATTAAAGCAAAATTTTTTAGAATGTGTGGCAGATGGCGTTATGGAAACCAAAGAGAAATTATATGTTCATAGTTAAAAAGTTCAGATAACAAGATAAACTAACAAAATCCCTAAGAGGGGTTGCTGCCTTTATAACTGAAGTGATAGGAGAATTGGTGAGAGGCCTAAACTAGGGTGGGCTGGAACCTAGTAAACACATTTGAATTGGTCATACTAGGAAAAAAGGATATGAGGTTGGGTTTTTATCAAAAGTTCTGGATAATAAGAAGATCATTATTGACCTCCTTGAATTGAGCATGTCAGACAATTGCCCTCCCAGCTTCAAGAAAAGAATGTTACTGGTCAAAATATGCCAAAACTGGGAAATGTCGGACATTTACATTTTCACAATAGTGATAAGAGCGTTTTAAGTAATTTTTAAATTTTTAAATTTATTGTGGGGAAGGCCGACCATGGGACGGACACTTCCGAATATGACTCAGGAAAGATAAACTTAGTACCAGGGGGGCACCCCAGAGAAGCGATGCTATCTCTTGTTGCCAGCGGGAACGCCACTTATGGGGAGGGGGAAGGAACGTGTGAAGGGGCCATAGCCACTATTGAGCACGTGTGGAGGAAGGGGTCTGATTTGATGAACTAGACTGAGAACCAGGAGGAGACCAGCTGTCAGCGACGCGGTGGGAGATATCCAAACATCCATGCTTGAAAGTGGTCCACCAAATGAGACCGGAATCTGTGGACAGCTTCTGGGAGGGTGGGGATGGAGCCAGCGATAGCATCAAAGCAATCGTGTGGATAGTCCACATGGCGATTGCAACCACCAGAGCACGGAGGGAGGGTGGAAGGGGGAGGCCATTGATGAAGCAAACATATCTCTTGACAGACTGAAGGGATGCGTTTGATCCTGGCCTAGCAGACGTTGGACTTCGCGCCATATCACTTTAGAGGTGGGGCACTTCTCCAGGCGGTGGAACAGCGTTCCATACTGGCCACACATGACACAGGATGAGTGTAAAGCGTTAGAGCGCTCAGCTGTATGATACACCCGCCTCAGGCAGCGCCACACATGGGAGCGGACTTGAGACTGCAACAGAGGATGGTGTGCGTATTTCCAGATAGTCTTTTGGGTCTCAGTGGAATAAGGGATGTCCATCATGTCCAGGTAATCCACCCTGGATAGGACATGGTGTCAAATGGGGATCACGCCATCATGGATGGGTAGCCCCTGTACCTCTTGTGTGAACTGAGGAGAGGGGCGGCCTCTTCGGGTTGTATGTCCACTAATATGAATTCTCCACTCTGCGCTTCGCATGGAGAGTAGGATTCGTTTGTAGTGGGTTTTAGTCCCGTGAGGACCTGTGGCCGATGTGTGTGATGCGAGGTATTTCATCAGGGAGTGGGGGTTTGATGGATTATTGAGGCCCAAGGCTTGGGAGAAGTTAGAGTGGGCCGCACGGGACCAGTGTTGGGATGGGAGTGTAGGAGCGGTGACAGCCATGATCCGGGTGCCCAGGATCTTGGCAGCATGGGCTTTGAAGTCAAGCAGGCCCATGCCACCTTGATGATGAGGGCCAAACATGACCTCTAGCCATACTGGTGGAGGGCGGCCTGACCAAAGCCATCCTTGCAGCAAAGCATACAGGAATTTGAAGAAGCTTGGGGAGAAGGGGATGGCGTGGGCTCCGAACCAGACTTTGGATAGGAGCATAGAGTTGGCAAGAACAACCCTGCCAGTGAGGGTAGTAGGGTGGGCTCTGAGAGAGGCGATTCGCTTCGTCACGTTGTCCAGTATATGGCACTCCATTACTGCTGACGCATATCCGCCTGCCTCCATCCACACGCCCAGATGGCGCACCGGTCCTATGGTAGGACGTGGCATGAAGGGGAGCACCAGTGGAGCGGTGTGTGTTGAGTTAGTAAGGTGTGAACGTGGGCGAGCAGATGGCCAGGTTGGGAACTACTTGCTGGGGCCCAGCAGTTCTGAAACTGACCAAAGAGGATGATTTCGGTTTTGGAGGCGTTCAGTGCCGCGTTGCTTACCTGGGAATATTCCTGGATGAGGGCTTCAAGCGCGTGTGCATCTTTGTTATTAGACATCCCCACCACGCAATCATCTGCAAATGCCATCATCTTGACTGGGGTTTGGCCTGGCACATGGACCCCAGTGAGGTGGGCATTCACATTTCGCAGTAGTGGGTCAAGGCTGAAGTTGTATAAGAGTGGGCTGAGGGGGTCCCCTTGTCGCAGGCCCCTTTGAGGGCGGACTACTTCCGTTAGGAAGCTTGGGCCACGCACTGCCATTGTTGCAGATTCCGTGAGCAGCATCACCCAGTTTATGAAGTGGGGGGTAGGCGGAATTGATGGAGGCAGGCCCTAAGGTATTCCCAGTTTACTCTATCATAGGCCTTTTGTTGGTCCAATAATACAAGTGCCCCAGAGGCTGTGGACTGACACACATTAGCCACAGAGTGCACGTTATCCCAAATCGACCTTCTGGGGATGAAACCAAATTGTTCTGGGGAGATGGTGGCAGATGCTACAGTCCCTAAATGGTTAGCCATGATTTTTGTTAAAATTTTGGTGTCTGTGTTTGTTAGAGAAATGGGGCGCCAGTTGGCTAAGTCAAGCTTATCCCCTTTCTTGAAGAGTGTGACAGTAAAGGCCTCATGTCCTCCTGGTAGGAGGCATGTTTCCAACAGGCTTTGGTTGAGTGAGGCTAGCAGCAATGGGGATATATATTTGAAATATTTTTTGTAGAACTCATATGGAATGCCATCTGGGCCTGGGCATTTTTGGTTTGGTGCACCATAAATGGCTGTCCATAATTTGTTCAGAGTAATTAAATTCATTATTTCTGGGTATCAGAAAATGGTGCAGATATGAGCTCAGTCGAGAAATTCCACCATTTCGGCCAGCTGAATTGGTTCAGCTCAGTATAACTCAGAGTAATATCTTTACATTTTGATTGCCACTTCAGCCGGTGTATCTGCAATGGAATTATCTGATATTCACACCTGTGTGCAGGCCATGCTCTGGCATGGTGCAAAAATTTTTTAAATAAATATGCGGTGCACTTGTTGCCTTTAGTGATGCATGTGGCCCTGTATTGGACACAAACCCGATGTTTGTGTTGCCTTTTTAGTGCGTTGAGGTGGGCGGCTGCCTCCGCCCACTTCTGGCCCCATGCAGGGGTATATCCTGTGGCTGGAATGTTGGACTCCAAGTGGGCCAATTCTGCCAGCGCGCGCGAGATAACTGCCGATGTGGCTTGTGAGCATCTGGAGGAGAGATGGCAATAGTGGTGGATGGTGTCCTCTTTGAAAGTTGCCCATGTGGAAATGGGGTCCGCGCAAAACGGTGCAACAAACAATTTCGCCAAAGTTGCCTCTTCCACCCATGTGGAAAATCCTGGTGACGTGAGCTTGGGGGGCGGATTTTGCACCAATGTGGGGCCTTTGCAACTGTGATGGGTAAGTGGTATGTTATTGAGACCAGTCGGTGGTCAGAGAATTCCATTTTTGTTGTTTTGAAGTGGGAGATGTGGGGTTGGAATTTCGCTGGCATTAAAATAAGGTCAATGCGGGTCATGGACCTTAATTGGCCGTTGTGAATGTGGGGACACATCATGTTTTTGAGCAGTGGGGCATGTCGTGGCAGCGCATCCATTAACCCAAGGGTGGCTTTTAGAACACGTAGTTCTACGTGACCCTGTGGGGTGTGGGGTGAGGGTGGCCACCAGTCCGTTGGTGAGGTTAGCCAACAGTTCATGTCGCCAACTAGGAAAGAATCGGGGGGTAGCAGGAGGGATTTGACCAATGAGAAAAATTCCTGACACTCATGTGCACCGTTTGGGGCGTAGATGTTGACGATTGTGTGTGCAACATCAGCCCACGAGAAGGTGACAATGAGCACTCAGCCATTTAGGAATGTTTCTGAGGATTTAAATTTGAAAAAATTATTTTTCCGAATTAGCACCCCACAGTGCTTCAACCAAAAGGATAGGAATGGTAGGAGCATTTTTTCCAAGCTTCCTCGGAACCTCGTGGACAGTGGGACTCCTGGATGGCCAGGATATCCATGGGTAAATTTTTTTGTAAAAAACTCAGTTTCCTATCCTGGGATGGGGAGGCCTTGAGTCTGGCGATATTCAGCATCCCTAGAGTGAAGGTTTCCCCCATCGCACCTTAGGTGTGAGGGGGTGGGCCCCCAGGCCCACCAGCCTCTTCAAGGTCCCCACGGGCTTTCACAGCAGCGCAGGTGTTAGCAGCAACGCTATCAGGGTTTTTAAAAATTTTTGTGGAAAGAGTCACGTTGGCTTTGGCCTTCGCTTTTTGTTTTCCTGATGTCAGACGAATTTTTTGCAGTGCGGATAAGTTCGGTGCACCATCGAGCAGGGCAAAAAAAAAATTTTCAGTTGGGATAGGTCCAAGTCAGTTTTGACTGGTGCTTGGGTGCAGCGATTGGGTGAGATCAAATCTCTCATCAGTCCTTGGATTGAGTGGCCCACTTGGCATGGGCCTCCCAATCTGATTGGGTGATGGATTCCCAAGTTGCTTCCGCCGCGAAGGTCTCCATGTCCTCCTGGCGTTGTGAGTGTGGGATGGTGGTGGTGGCCTTGGCCGCTTCCTTGGCCGCGGCCCTATGGGCCTGCTTGGCCTTCTTCTGCTCCTGCGTGGAGATGGGCTTTACTAATAGGTAGCAGCCTTATGCTCCCCACGGGAAAGCCTCCTTGGTGCTTGCAGTTGGTTCATAGTGCGCCTCTCCGCTGGCCATGGCTGCCGAGGGGTGCTCTTGGAATGTGACGCCCTCCTTGATGGGGCATGCATGCGCCTTATGGCCGAACGCGTCACAGTGGGTGCAAATGGGGGGCGCGCTGTCCACAGTTACCTGGAATGGGTGAAGAGCGTTTTAAGTAATAATAACAATAATTTTAGCCAAAAAAAACTTTGGCTGATTCTTGGTGGAAATCCTCTAATCAGTGTAAATCTTTTGAAAATACTATACGGGCAAATAGTAAAAGGTCAGGCAGTCAGATTGCCCCAACCACACAGCAGAACCAGGGGAGTCCATCAGAGGTTTCTCCCCAGCCACGTCTAGTTCAAATTAAACACCTAAGCGGGGACCATCCCCTTTTATAGGCTTGGCAAGAGTCCCCAGGGTGCAATTTTTTCTCTAATGTGGATTGGTTAATATATCAAATTGTTACCCTATGCGTTTGTCGTGCTAAAATAACTATTAATTAGTAATTCTGCCAAAGCAAAGCAAGTTTTCTGATCCATAAGGTTGAATTTCCATACTCCTTAATTTTTATCATACTAAGCTATTCCAAACTTGGCATTAATTTCCCTTTGCCCCTTGATAAAGTTTAAATACTGAAGGGTAAGATATTGAGATGGTTCTTTTTTCTTACCCTGCGCTGACACTGATAAATCATATAAAAACCAGCTTTTTGTTTATTAGTGTTTTTTTTGTATTAAAAACTAATTGTGGAATCCAGCAGAGATCATCACCAGCAAGTCAAAATTAGATGGATTCCCACAGAGCGCATTTCAAATTGATTGTACCAATTTTACACATATTAGAATTAGTACAGAGTGAAGCCAGTTCAGATCAAATTAGTCCATTGGATCAAACAATCAGCTCAGACTAAGGTAGACTAAGGAAACAAGGAGGTCATCCGTGATCTGTTTGATACTCAACCTGACTTTACTAGACTGTTACAGGAAATTTGGGATTTGGGGTGATTTTGGTTATTTTAATAAAATCTGGCTATATAGGCTATGATTGGGATGAGCCCTATGGTCCTTCCAAAGGCCCTATTGCACTACCTCTCTACAAGCCCTTTATTATTTTTACCAAAGAAGTAGAGGAAAATGGGGGTAGAGAGGAAGGATCCATGGGAGCCATGGAAGTAACATACCGCTCATCTACCACTTGAGCTGTCAATTAACTGGATTTAGGGGTTCATAGAGGCTTAGGCCCCTTCTTAGGCTTTTAGGGATGCTTGAAATTTTTAAAACAGAAGGGATGTGCTTTCAGACTTAAAAATCCAGTTTGAGTAGCTTATAATCATTTTTTTGATTGTTGCAACAATTTTTTACCAAATTACTTTAATTTCTACTTTAGTAAGATTGACAGTAGACTTGGTTTGCATTTCTTCCTCGTTATACCCCTTAACACTGAAAGTATAAGATGCGCCTGATGTTGGGTAAAGGAGCAAGATGTCAATGATTTTTTTCAAGTGAACAACTTTATTGTGTTCTCATTTTTCTTTGAAGAAAGTGGATGGCGCCTTTCAACCCTGTTTTATTATATTTGCCTATTATTATCACAACACCTGACTTTCATCTCATTCAAATTGATTAACAAAGTTTCAGATATATCAAAGGATAAAATTTTCATCAAGATTACCTTTTTAAAATCATTTAATCAAATGTGCATCAGGTATGGGAAGAAGCGTCTATCTGTTTTCACATTAGTTAAAGAAGATATATCAATTTTAAGTGAAGACGTTTGGACTTAAGGATGCGCCTGCTACCTTTAAAAGTCATATTGATTCAGCATTATATTTTTTAGGGTTATGAGAGAGTCCTATATAGAAGATCCCCTTGATCAACTTAATAGAATACGCGTCTTATATATTCATTTATAAAAGTTGTTAAGCACTCAAGCAGCAATCATTTGTTTAAAGATGAGCAGTTGTGATTATTCTTGACACAGGTTACTTTTTGGAACATTTTTTACAAAGGCCATATGTTCATCCTAGATTATGAGAAGACCATACATGACTGGCCCAAATCAGTCTCATTAAATAAAACTGTAAAGCTTTTTGTTGACATTATCTTCCTCAAAATAACCCCAAACCTATCAGAGATTTCTGACGCCTTGTATAAGTAAAGTGGGGCCAAGTGTTTCAATAGTTTACTGAAAAGTAATGCGCTTTTCAGGTCAAAAATTCACCCTTCTTTCCATGCCCATAATTACCACGTTGACACATCAAAAAGATTCATATTGGCCAGCTATGATTCGAATTTTTTTGTCATTGTTCTGCTACAGTTAGGTGTAGATGTGGTCAAGCATCCGGTATGATATTTTTCATAAGGATCCTTAAGGAGTTGACTATGCTTTGTATGACAAGGAGCTCTTAAAAGTGGTGAAAGCTTTGTCTTATTAGTGTCAAAATTTACCTGACTCTTGGCCATTACAGGTGAATAATGACCATCAGGTACTACTTTACTATTTCCCACCTCATATCCTTACCTCACATCAAACCTGTTTGCAATAGACCTTCGCCCAGTTTGTGCTCTCTTATGAGTACACAAAAGGCATTGAGATCTGATTATCAGATACTGTAATCTGCAACCCATCTTAGACCTGACCTCAAGGAAGTGGAACTCCTTAACATTAAACTGGTATTTTCCCTTGTCTATATTGCTTTAAATCAGCTCATCTCTACCACCCTCTCTTCTGTTTTTGTTCTATGCAGAATTTGAGGAGCATATCATTTTTAAAAGATCTTCTTTGCACAAACCTTATCCTATTAATACAAGATCCTAGAAATGTGCAATACAACCAGATGGACCTCACAAAAAGATACTAACTTTAAGGATGATATTATTTTTTGGTAAGCAATTAAATCCCACTGATCTCTTTAATTGAAGCGCATTAAAGAGCATCGTGTTAACTAACTGTGTGGTAACTTGCAAGGAGAAAACAATTGAGCTTATCCACAGTTTGTATAATTGGATGGACTCTCAATACAGGTGGATAGTACACAAAGAAGAACTTGTTGTGCTACAGACCAAAACCAAATGATCAGCTCCTATTAGATTGCTAGTTCCACCACTTAAAAGTTGAAGGCCCCTGGTCCACTCTTTATGTAGAATCTGTGTAACTCCTTGTTTTGATGGATATGTTGTTATAATGATATTCATGGATTTGTTTACTAAGTTTTTCATAACTTACTACCTGCCATATAATATTGAAGGCTTAAAGATGCAAATAACTTTTTCTTCCACATCATCTCCGCCCATAGTGTACCCCAAAAGATTGTCAGGGACTATGGCCATAGTTTGTTTCCTTAGCCCAAAAAGGAGCTTTGGGTTACACTCAGATTAGCCCATGCCATTTGACTTCATTCCACCCTATTTGCAAAGCAAACTGAAAGTAGGAACTAAAAGTCTAATAAAGATCTTAGATGATATACTGTTGTGGAAAATTTTTATTGGGCTTCACACCTACCACAGGCTTACTTCATCTATAATAATGACCAGAAACTATTATAAATATGTTTCTTTTTTTATCAAAAATGGGTTTAATTTTATTTTTAATATAAAACTAAATTTAGATTCAAGGTGAGAACTGCAATGGACTTAACAAAGTTCAATAACATACATCAGGGTTAGTAAAGACCAATTTGGATGATAACAAATCTTATAAATAAAATGGCGTTTGTATTAATATTTTAGAGCCAAATATAAACCATTGGACCTTGTGGCGCAGGATATAAAGACTATTTTAATCAGAGATTATTTTAATAAGTTGTGACCCAAATGGATAAGACCATAATAAAATATAAGAGGAGCGGGGCACTCCTCCTACCATTCAATTTTGCCTCCAAATCTTTTAATATTCATTATTTTCCATGAGTGTAAGCTGACTCCTTCTGAGGGCCCCCTCCTGATACCCAGAGTCATACCTGGTAGAGGTGACACCTGAATAGAAAGAGTAAGAATATATTGCATTGCAATGAGTAAAGAGATAGCTAAAGTATCTCATAGCTTAAAGTATTTAACGCTGCCAATAATAGTGAGTTCCTTTCCATGTTTATTCCCATGATCATGAGTTAATCAAAGCATTCTTCGAGCTTTTTCCCTCAAGTAAAAAGCCCTAAACCAACATCAACCATAGCTTCCATGTAGTGCATCTGTGCACCAGAACTCGTCCCTTGTTGATGCGCATGAAGGGGGAGTCCTTCAAAAAATGGTTGATGATGTCGTGTATAATGACAATATTGGTAAGTTAAAAAAGTAATGAAGGGAACTAAGGCTAAAATAAAGTTTCAAAAATTGGCTCTTTTTTACAATATAAAGTATAATATCAACCTGAAATGGGCTAGTGTCAAAGTTGCCAAAAATAGCTTCAAGGTTCTAAGTATTACCAATTTGGATCAAAACTTCTTCAATAATAATCATGTATATAAAAAATGAGGATGTGTCAAATAAGTTGTTAATAAGCATTTATTTATCATTAAGCTTTTTAATCAATTAATGAAACAGTATAAATTGCCAAAAATGTAACCGTGAGATTTTTATCTCAAATAATGCTTACATCTCCAAAGATAATTATATCTAAGTTCTAGAATTTTGCTTAGCAACAAAAAAACTAATTAATCTACATCTGCAATACACATTATTAGCGCCAATAAATTACAGGCCACATCCCCAACAATCAGAATATCACATTTACCTTATCAATATTTTGTTGATTGTCTTTCCTATAGTGCTATCTCTAATATGGTGCTACTATCTAATAAGCATGCTTTTATGAGCTCAGGTTCTGCCCAGACTGTTTTTCTAATGAGGAGTTACCAGTTTTGTTATTTCTGTTAAGAGTTTCAAGGTTACAACTTCCCATCCAACTTTTATTCCCAAAGCATCTCCTTCACTTTTAATTTTATAAATTTCTCTCTAATAATTCTGTATGCAACATCCAATCTTACCTTAGACATTTGGAAAGATACAGAGGCTCTCCTGATATAGATAGAGGGTACCCTGAAAACGGTCAAAAAAACATATCTTGTGTTGGGATTTTTGCCCATATTCACAACCTGCTAGATTACCTGGTATTGCTAGGGGAAAATTCCCTAAGGCGAAGTGAATAAGAAATCAGTTGGCCCAAGTTTTGGAGTAACTATGTTTGGGGGATATTGGGATATTCGCCCAGTCATATCTTTCAGGGATCAATCTGGACGAATACTTGAGATCTCATCGGGCAGAGTTGACAATGAAATAGGGGCATCTGATAGTGATTAACTATCAGGTGTACCAATCGGGATCATTCAGGTTTCATCACCAACTGATTGGGAATGAATAGCAAGTTGCGAGGTGAGTGATGCTGCCTGCAACTAGCGAATTGATTGGTTGGTGAGTGACCTGCCTTAATGAGTAATAAGTCTCATTACCTAAGCAGGTTGCTAGCTAAATATGGTTGGTTTGCTTGGATCAAGAGGAAAACGTTAGGGACACAAAATCTGACTCTTTCCGTTTTAAGTCTCAAGGATGTCCAATGACTGAATCCTAGCCAGGATGGGGAAGACCATTGCTGCTGAGACGAGGATGGGTGATTCAATGGCAATGGCTGCCATTTCATTGAAGATATGTCAACTAAGGTTAGCTAGCCAAATTCCCCACTATATATATTCCCTAAGGTTCACTAAAATAAAAAATCAGCATTTAGTAAAACTGTAATAGTTAGAGACAGATAATAAGAGCTATTTAGTTCTAAGTTATCCATTTGGTATATATTCAACCTATCATCAGCTTCCATTGTGCTGTTCTGTCTCAAGGATATTATTGCTGATGGCAATAATTGGAAGACTCTTAGAGAAAAGAGTAAAGATCCAAGTGGGGATCTAGAGAAGAAGGAGCCACAATTGGGAATAGCTGCCGACTGTGTGCTGAACTGAAGAGACTGTCACCAGAGTATCTCAGCGAAGATCAGGTGGACAAGAGGAAGGGAACAAATCCATATGAATATGACATCAGGAGTATTTAATCAGGAATACTGGCCGAGCGTTGGGCCAAAATATAATTTATACTCAACTATGGGTAATAGTCTCCATACTATTATCAATTAATATACATTATACTATACAACATGACAAAGTACATGAGGAAATGGAACCTGTGCAGTAAAAGGTTACTTGGTTGCTTGCTGATAACAACAACCAAAGTAAATTTTTACAAGTTGGTGCTCACTACAGGGGTAGTTGAGTTGAAGAATCTCTAAGAATGTCATACAAAGATGAGCTATGCAAACTGTGGACCAAGTTGGCCACTGTAAACCAGAATGCTCTAAACTCAGTGGACCATCGGAGTTCACAGCCTTGGAATAACAAGTCGCCAAGGTGGAGGAATGAATAGAGAATGTTGCAAGCTTTGGGAACGAGTTACTAGGGAAAGTAACTTCATTGAAGAAGAAAGAAGGGGACCTCGTTTGAGAGGTCTTATACCTGAAAATGGAACGAGAAACAGATTGCATCCATTTAAAAAATTTTGGAGCGGATATAGGAAGATTAATCAAATAATTGGAGGAACTTAAAGCTCATAAATGTGCCTGTGAGCCCAATATGGAAAGCGATGCCAAAAAAGAAGTCCTCACATGATACTTGGGAAGTCAAATACCCCAAGGAACATGCTGCCTGCTTTTGCTGCCATTTTGGAGATGATGCCCAAAGTCACTCCTCAAGTTAGCTGAGTAGCTGAACCGAAAGAATCAGCCAGAAATAACTTGGAGGAATTTAGGGCAACGCCAAAATTGCCAACGTTCCATCAGGCTTTTGCCCCAGCATTTTTCCAACTGTTTGACATGACCATGAATGGCTACAGGGATCATCAAAAGGCGTTGATGGTCATGTATTGCCTAGACACCAACTGTCAAAACTTAATGTTACCTCACCTGGAGGGAGACAGCTGGTTGTATGCTGAGGTAAAGGCGGCAATCATGAAAGAGTTTGGGAGTCTGACATGCATGTCGAAATGCAAGCAGGAATTTATGATAATCCAGTTCCATAAAGATGATTCTCTAGCTATCTTCACGGATTGGTTTTACCAGGAGTCACAGATCCTGGCTTAAGTAAAAGTATTGGACGACTTTGATGCTATAATCGCCTTGCAAGCAACCCTTTGTCTCTATCATGATTTTCATCACATGATGTCTTCCATGTTTGCAATGGAGACAATTAACTCACAAATGGTAGATAATTTAAAGATTTTGGGAGCGACATTTGATGTCTCAAATAGAATCTTCAAATCCAATTTGGTAAAAAAATCTGAATCCCACGAAGGGAAATGAAGGAGCTTAAGAGATGACCAATTGAACTGTGTTAAAAAATAAGCCCAAAGAATTCAGATGGTTATACAAGAAGGAAAAGGTCTGCTACCAATGTGGCGGGAAAGGACATTTTGCCGTGCACTGTAAGAATCTGAAGGATCAGATCAAAGTGGTCCAAGCCAAAGAGTCAGCAGCCACCAAGGATTTGGGAAAAGGGCCTGTGGCCTAGACAGGGAACAGTCTAGAGCTGCGGAGAAACCTGTTTCTCCTGACATCATAAATGAAGAAATTGATATCAGCGATCTGTTAATAGATGACGAGCAGGATCAGCTGTATCAAGTGGTCATTATGGATGTAAATGCCGTGACCAGATCTGGGGAAAAGAGAATCGACCCCAAGATAATCAAGGAAGTTGCCCAGCCGTACGCCCAACAACTGGTGGACAAGATTTGAACCACCGAGAATCCTGAAGAATTATCAGATGTCTGTTTAGATGAGGCTAATCTATTGATCCCCCTCAGCGCAATAAAGGAATCAATCCTAATTTATAAGTGCAAATTATTCACACTCTAGACTTGGCTAATAACGCCACGATTCACTCAGTAAACACTATATTACAATACTCTGAGTGTATGTATATAAACATACAAGTGAATTGAGTGAGGGTGAGGGCAATTGTTGACAGCGGAGCGCCCATCAATATTGTCTCAATCAAGCTGGTAAAGAGGATGAAGATCTCTCTGGACTTGGAACACAAGAAAGAATATGGGACAGCTGGGCCAAACACCACCATTTCCTGTGGAGCATATAGTGTGCTGCCACTATGATTCGGGTCATTGGTGATATCTGTGCCAGCAATAGTTTTGGCAAACCAAAACTATGATATTCTGATTGGAACAGAATTTCTATGGAAATATGGAGTTAAATGTAACTTTGAGGATAATATGTTGACCATACTGGGTCAGACGTTATCATTGGTATATCAGAAGGATGGTGAAGCTCCGCTGAATTGGAGAAACAGCTTCATCAATCTAATATACAATGACAGCATTATTCTTATTTGGTACCAAGTAGATGGTAGAAAGCGAAGTGAAATGCCAGTGAAAATCCTAGAGAACTGGGGAATTCCACTGAGGATCAAGTATGAGAGGTCCATACCGCCAGGATCGCAGATGATAGTCAACATGGGGTTGACATTAGAGATACCAAAGCTGCTGTATGGGGAGGTAGGAAGCCCCTGGAAGAAGTCCAGAGTAGATCCATGAGTGGCTCCTGGATAATAATGCCAGGCCATGGAGAATTTGAGTTCTCCTGGCGAATTTGAGTGAAAACTGATGAAGATCAAGAGGAATTAGATCATCATGTTTGTTTATCTGATCCTAACAGCCAAATTGAGGAGATTCCACAAGTTTGATACTCTCGACATAATTGGATTACCAGCTGGGGTAACCAAAAGCATTAACCTATTGGTAGATTGAGAGCAGCTCGCTGATCTGTCAGAAGTCCAGCAAGAGGAGGTGCTCAAACTATTCAAAAAGTATCAGGAAGTGTTCGCTCAGGATGACTACAATTTGGAATGTGCACAAGATGTGATCCACAAGGTTGACAACAGGGAACATTTGCCAATCTGGATGAGATCAATCCAATGATCAAAAGCTGCCAAAGAGGTAGTGGAGGATGAAATCAGCAAACTAGTGAATCATGGGCTTCTAGTTCCATTGTCAAATCCCTGGGCGAGTCCAATTCTGATCATGAAGAAGAAGAATGGATCCAACTGGGTGGTGATTGACTACTGAAGGCTGAATAAAATTATGAAGAAGGATTTGTATCCCCTATTGAGGATTGACGATGTACTAGATTGTTTAGGAGAAGGGAAGTATTTCTCCACAATGGATCTGAACTTGGGATATTGGTAGATCGACTTGCCAAAGGAAGACCAAGAAAAATGCACAATTATTACTGCGCAGGGGCTATACCAACCGACAAGGATGCCCCAGGGTCTATTTAATGCGCCTGCAACATTTCAGAGGGCCATGGATGTGATATTAAGTGACTTGAAGTTGTCATGCATCCAACCATCTAGTACTAAAAAAAGAAGTTGTCATGCATCCTGGTATATCTGGACGATATAAACGTGTTCAGTAGGACGTTTACTGATCACCCACACCACTTGGAAGAAGTATTTAAGCAACTTTCCGCGGTTAACCTGAAGATCAAGCCAAGGAAGTGTCACTTCTCTAAGAAAGAGTTGGAATATCTGGTATTTGTAATCAACTTCAGTAGATTGCAGCCGCAAACCTGGAAGATAGCAGCTATAGAACGCATAGCTGTGCTGAAGAGTGTCTGAGACATCCAAGTGTTCCTTGGGATAGTCAAATACTATAGAAGATTTACTTGGGACTTCACCTGAATAGCTGGTCCATTATTTTATTTATCAAAGGATCAGAAAAAAGGACTTTTTATGGAATGAAGAGGCCCAGGACTCCTTCAATGAGTTACAATGGTATTTGATAGATTCGCCAATTCTGAAATATCCAAATTTTAATTGGGAGATTATTATTCAAACCAATGCTTTGTTGACAGCGATTGGCGTCATACTGAGCCAAGTAGATGAACTTGGGGACAAACATCCAGCGGCATATGTGAGCTGGACACTCTCAGCCACTGAGAGGAACTACACCTTTACTGGGCGTGAATGCCTTGCAGTCATTTACACATGCAAGCAGTTTCAGGTGTACATCCATGGAATGCACTTTAAGGTGGTAATGGACCACTCTTTGCTGCATTGGCTGCACAATTTAAGAGAGCCAGAAGGACGACTGGCCCAATGGGCACTTAAACTCCAGGCATATGATTTATGAGATTGTCCACTGAGTGGGAACTTCTCACCAGAACGTGGATGGCTTATCATGGTTGCCAATGGTCCAGATGGTATACCCACAGGTGGATGAGCTATTCCAGAGAATGGTAGACAGAAAAATTGGGGACGAGCCTCAAGAAATCCAAAGTGTGCTGCAGAAAGTGATGGAAAACACCAAGACCATGGATGGACAAGTATTTAAGATGATCAATGGAAAGCAGTTATTATTCCTGAAACTGTCAGAAAGAGCAGTGATAGTGCAAGCAGCTCACAAGGTTGTTGGGCATGGAGGCCTGAGGAAAACAACCAACCATATTCGCTAGTCTTATTACTGGGAATCGATCAACTATGATGTCCCAGATTATCTAGCTTGTTGTGTGGAGTGCCAGTTGCACAAACCACATAAGAATACAACTGGATACCAACTGGTCCGCCCTGGATTTGCATGGAACATGGTGTCCATTGACGTGATGGGACCACTGACGATGAGCACAGGGGGAGTCAAGTACATTATAGTTGCTATTGACCATCTGACAAGATGGGTTGAGATGAAGGCCCTATTGAGAGTAGATGCTACCAGTACTGTGAGGTTCATCCTGGATCAAGTGGTATACCGGCATGGATGTCCGCAGGTTCTTTTTAGTGACAATGGGACCAACTTCACGTCTCATGTGATCCCAAAATTAAATGAGATAATGGGGATCTGAGGAGTCATGTCAGTACCTTACCAGCCAGAGACAATGGACTGGTAGAACGGGTGAATGGAACGCTGGCCGCGATGCTGAGGAAGCTAGTCGCAGGGAGAACTTCCATGTGGGGAATGTACCTGAGTTTGGTGACATTTGCCTACAATATTAGTCATCATACAGCGACAGGAAAGACTCCGTTTGAGTTGTTATATGGGAGAAAGGCCGCGTTGCCGCTGATTTTATATTTGGTGGTGGAACCTACATTAGGGATGAGTACCAAACAATACCTGAATTGACTGCCAAATATCCTGATTGATATGAAATTGCAAGCATTTGATACAACCTTGAAGAAAAGGATACAAGCGAAATTGACATATGACAAGATCTGACTGGCCTTAGCTGTATGTCAAATAGGGGAAAGAGTTGCCTATTTAAATATGCATGGTTTCAGATGAAGAAACAAATTAGATGCGTTGTGGTTGGGTCCATTCGAAGTGATTGCCAAGATGGTGACTGATGCCTACTCCATCAAGAATCTCTTGGATGGAAGAGTTGTGAATTGAGTCCACGCTAAGTATCTAAAGCGATGGATTGGTAAAAAAATAAAAGAGTTCCCAAAGGACCAATGAACCATTAAGTTGGTCATGTCCTGATAATTAGGTCAAGTCTAAAAAGGTTTCTGAACCAATCTAGATGATTAAGTTAAAAAAGGACCTCTGAACCATAGAAAAATGGCAGGTTTAAGTACCCAGGACCCAGTTTGGGGGAAAAAAATAGAAAAGATGGACCGCTGAACTGAAACAAGGTCAAGTCCCATAGGAAAAGAAGAATAAAGATAAAAAATTGATATAAGATATCGTGAAAAAAAGAAAAAAAGATTATAAACTGCACAGAGAAAAAACTGATATAATTTATAATTTTTATTTTTATTAATTGTCCTTGGTATGGGGATGATTCTGCCTATGTCGCTTCTTGGGGGAGAGAGGAAGGATTGTGGTAGGGATGAACAGCCCATCAAAGCCAATATGAGATCAGATGCTAGAGAGGGCTAGACCTAAACAAAACCATGTTCTTTGAGTGGATACAGAGCCCTGCGAGAAAAATGACTAGGGGAAGGGAAATTGAGATGTCAGATGAAGCCAATAATGAAACCCCAGAGCAGGAAGGAAAGCAACAGTATAAGAAGAGGCAATTGGTGAATAATTCTGATTAATTTCAATATGGCACCAGAGCTGGAAGATTAGTTCTGAGTGCCTGACAACAGGCTTCATCAAGAACACCGGACATGTGGGCCAGCAATGAAGAAGGGATGCTTGACAGGGGTTGCCGAATCATGCCCCCTATCAATGCTATCAGTGGAAGATACTTATGGGAAGTGCCAGAGAATAGATAGTCATGCAGGGATCAGATTGCATCCTGCAAGCAGTGACTATGGGCTTCTCAGAAGCTAAAGCTGAAAGAACGGTGGAACCTAGGTGAGGAGTCTTTGTGGACCAACTTTGAAATACCTGGCCAGCAAAGCAAAGAGAATAAGCAGCGGTATCCTGATCCAAAATGTTATCAAGATCAGAGGGATTTAGTGATAGAGTCAAAGCCTCAGTGACTTGGGCCCAAAGTTCAGCATAGGGGAGCTCAAAGTGAATACTGTTACCAATTGTGAGCTTGGTGACCATAACAGCGGGTTTGTAATATTGACTGTATCAGAAGAGGAACTCAGGGAGCAAGTCTGACCTTACAAGAAACAAATGATCAAGAGCAACTGGCATAATCTCTGGAGCATCTATGATGATGGTCAGAGCATCAGCAAAAGGAGCTGAATCCAAAAGAGTTTCGAAATCCAACTCTGGAATTGATGGCAGAGGAGGAATTGGCCGAGAGTTGTTTGAAACTATAGCCAGCCTGGTTTTGGAGGGATTAGTTACCATTTCCAGTAATTCAACAGAAGGACTAGCTGCTGGTGCCAGACTAGGCGTATGAGTCCTGGAAGGACCATAAAAGAGATTCCGCTGAGCATCCCAACTCATCTGCAGGAAGAGATGGAGGTCTGGATCAGAGAAACTACTCAGAAGCTGCTGGTAATGTTACTCAGAATTTGACATATGAGTTGGATGAGAGGGGGGATGTCAGACTTATATGGAAGTTGAAATTATGCACTCTACAATCCATTAAGCTCCAATTTCGGAGAAATTAATTTTAAAATTAATGGGATAAGCTCTCCAAGGGAAGAATTAGGAATGACTTGAGCCAAGAGGTTATGAAAGAAATAACAGGGGCGAATAGAAATAAGTATTCTTTTTGAGCTGTGAAATGAACATTGACGGAAAGAGTCTCCTGTCTAGGATTAGGAGAAAATCAGGAATTCAAGGATGCTGGACCAAGAATTCTGAATATGATAGCGGTTCATATACCTTAATGGGGGAAAACTGGATCCTGGGACTAATATCATCATGAGTAAATCAATTGGCCCAGCGCAACAGTAGATTGTGGGCACCGCACTCTGAGAAGGTGGTAGCAAGGAGGAAGAGGAAGAACGCCATATGCCAAAGGTCATCCTGAACAGCGTTAAGTATTGATGATTGTACTTTGCTTGAACCAATGAAGTATTCAACCAAGTGTCCAAAGCAGTGTTCTCATGCATGATCCTTTTCTTGCTAAAAATCTAGGCAAGAGGGGGATGTGTTGGAATTTTTGCCCATATTCCCAGCCTGCTAGATTACCTGGTATTGCTAGGGGAAAATTCCCTAAGGCGAAGTGAATAAGAAATCAGTTGGCCCAAGTTTTGGAGTAACTATGTTTGGGGGATTTTGGGATATTTGCCCAGTTATATCTTTCAGGGATCAATCTGGACGAATAATTGAGATCTCATCGGGCAGAGTTGACAATGAAATAGGGGCATCTGATAGTGATTAACTATCAGGTGTACCAATCGGGATCATTCAGGTTTCATCACCAACTGATTGGGAATGAATAGCAAGTTGCAAGGCGAGTGATGCTGCCTGCAACTAGCGAATTGATTGGTTGGTGAGTGACCTGCCTTAATGGGTAATAAGTCCCATTACCTAAGCAGGTTGCTAGCTAAATATGGTTGGTTTGCTTGATCAAGAGGAAAACGTTAGGGACACAAAATCTGACTCTTTCCGTTTTAAGTCTCAAGGATGTCCAATGACTGAATCCTAGCCAGGATGGGGAAGACCATTGCTGCTGAGACGAGGATGGGTGATTCAATGGCAATGGCTGCCATTTCATTGAAGATATGTCAACTAAGGTTAGCTAGCCAAATTCCCCACTATATATATTCCCTAGGGTTCACTAAAATAAAAAATCAGCATTTAGTAAAACTGTAATGGTTAGAGACATATAATGAGAATTATTTAGTTCTAAGTTATCCATATGGTATATATTCAACCTATCATCAGCTTCCATTGTGCTGTTCTGTCTCAAGGATATTATTGCTGAGGGCAATAATTGGAAGACTCTTAGAGAAAAGAGTAAAGATCCAAGTGGGGATCTAGAGAAGAAGGAGCCACAATTGGGGATAGCTGCCGACTGTGTGTTGGACTGAAGAAGACTGTCACTGGGGATCTCAGCGAAGATCAGGTGAACAAGAGGAAGGGAACGAATCCCTACAAGTATGACATCATGAGTATATAATCAGGAATACTTGAAGAGCGTTGGGCCAAAATATAATTCAAACTCAACTATGGATAATAGTCTCCATAATTTTATCAATTAATATACATTCTACTATACAACATGATGAAGTGCATGAGGAAACAGAACTTGTGCAGTAAAAAGGTTACTAGGTTGTTTGCCAATAACATCCATCAGAGTAAATTTTTACATCTTGATCTCCATGTAACATATAATATGAAGTCAAAAACGTGACTTTTTGTTTCAAAGGCTTGTAAAACTGTCTATGCCAACTATCTTATGAGTTAGAAGCCAAAAAAATCTGAAATCAAAATAGATTACATCATTGCAAACTCATACTATCACAGGTGTCATTATAGAATCACTTTTGGCTTTCTTGTCCACTGATTTAATGACTAAAACAAGGCTTTGTTAATAAAGAAGCTTTAAAAACTGTGACTGGGTGAAACTTTAACCTGGAAGGTAATAATTACCATGAGGATGAGGACAACGGTTGCTGTTTTATTTTTTGGCGGTCCTGACACTACTTTTGTGCACTAAGCTTAGGACCATGGTCCATATAAGATTGTGTCAATTACACTTAACCTGTCTCATGTCATTCAGCTTATTTGGATAATCAACGCCATTAGATAATTGATAGCTTTTTGAAGATACTTTTTAATTATTTAAGTTCATATAAGTTAACCTCTTACTTTACATTGATGGTATTTGCATTAATTAAAAAGTAAGAATATAAGATGACATTTTACCAACCTGAAGATATTGTAACTTATGTTACCAAAGTTGATGTCTTCATTCATCAATTTCAAGTCCTTGGAAGTCAACGCAGGCGCTTATGTTAACATCATTTCCTCTAAGATTAAAAATAAGTCAAAATACATTTTCCATTATTACCACATTTTAAAAAAGACATTTTACTGGGTAACAAATGCCTTAGGATACTATTTATAATATTTCTTCGCTTATAGATGGGTTTATTGGCTTCAACAGTGGTTTGAACATTCCCATTATGACATTCTTATATAAAAATATTATACGTTTGGTTAAGACAAACTTTAGCAATAATAAAGCTCTAGCCAAATACTACCTTTAAATTAAAACAATAATTATAATCTGCAAAGCAATGGATCTGCTGGTGGAGATTGGTCAGTATAAATATCCAGTCCACTATCCGCTCAAGAAAAAAGGATTGAAGTAACTGCTTTCATTATTTTTGCTAATAATATATGAGAATTATTTAAAATGTTCCCATGAATTTGGCATGGAAATTAAAAAAGCTATGAAAACGGCGGTAGTGTTAAGATATCTATATACAATGTGCTTTTGGTTTTTAGCTGTAACATAGTATGGGATCAAGTTTGTTGATACTACTTGAAAATTTTGATTATGATATCAGTTTAAATTAGCGGTATAAAGAAATTACAAACTAGACAACAGGATAAAAATGATAGGTCATATCTCTAAAAAATGGGATGTATACATAAAAAGCAATGCATTATTTAAGAGTATATTTGATCTAAATATTGATGCAACAAAAAAGAAGCATAATGAATCAAAATTTGGTGGAAGAGATTGAGTAAATCTTTGATAAAGTTCCAAATAACTACCTGTCATATAAAAATAGTAGTCCACTAGTTGGACATTTAATCTTAATACCTTGAAGTCCAATCTTGTCATCAGTTCAAAATGAACAAGAACATATTGCAAATTAAATAAGCAAACCCAGGGAGGCTGACATACTAATATTAATAAAGAGTTCACAAGTTTCTTTACTTCTTCAAGTAATGAAAAGGATGAAACATAATAAATAGTTCTGGTATAGGTTTTTACTATATAAAATGAATTATCTATAAAACGTGCCAGGAGTATATGACCCCTATGCCAATTATAAAAGTATTTTAGTAATGAATATAGCCCATAAAAACCAGCAAATAGAACTATCACCTATGAACAAGAAAAACATGTTCTTTTATCAGCAGCGTTGGCCTTCCAGAGGGGAATTACTGGTGGCTTGAGAGTCTGAGGGATGGGCTTCTAAGTATGCAGCTTTTGATGAGGGTTTTATTATAATAAATTAAGAATTTAGAGAAAAATAAAAATATCTGGTATTACGCTGAAAAAAATTTTAATTAAAATAAGCAGTACTATTTATAGTACTATTGAAACAAAAGTGATTTATAATTACTGGAAATTTGAAGAGTTATTCATTTATTTTATTAATTTTCAAATGATTTAACCATCATCTCATCCCACCTGTAAGGCCAGCTAAGCTTCTTGATTTCCTGGTAATATTTTCATATAATTAATTAAATTAGTTTATGCCTCATACAGGAGCTATTTCAATAGTCATGGCATAGAGGTCCAAATTGCTAGATACCAGAATGAACAGCCTATTAAAGTATTGGAATTGTCAAGTCATCAATAATGGATTCATTAGAATATGGCCTTTGAATTAGATGAATAATTGAGAATATAAGCATAATACTTAATGATTAAATTCAAGTAAATTCAAGTAAAACCCTGTTCAATAGTTTAACTAAATGACGTGGAATAAAACCTTAATTTGGGACTTATTGGAACATTTGAGCAGCTTGAAAGTCAAGTCCTGCATACTTATATATGTTGATATTCTCCTTAGACAAGGCTTCCGCCTTGCAAAGGGAAAATCCCAACAGAGCCCCCCTCAAGAATTATCCAATGGGAGTAAGACTTGGTCCCTGTGGAAATAAATGACTAAATTAATTGTTGTAGTTGCAATATCTATGCTATTAATTGACTGATGCATTATATCTTGGAACTCAGGAATGTTCATCAGATGGTGTCAGTCAATGGCTATGCCAGATTATTTTTAAATAAAGACATGGAAGAGATATTGAAATAGAAATCAGTTTAACTTGACAGCTAAATAATTATTGAGATGTGGGTTTGGTGTCAGCCAGTGAATTATGGGCTTGACGCAAAACTTAATCTTGATGCAAACTCTTTTTAATAAGTGAATAACCTTTTTACATGAAGTTGAACCCTAGGAGATATATATAGGATTGAGTTTTTGTCCCCATGTTAGATCAATGAGAAAACTTGGAAACACTTCAATGTTAGTACGCTTTCTTTGAATAATTATTGAAAAAGTAACTTGAAAGCTGCACCAAAGCGGTGCTCTTGGTTGGTGCTCAGCTTTGATAAGATACCCTTGGTGAGGTTGTTGTTGATTTTTGTGGTTACCACTCAGAAGGTGTATCCTCATTGCTGAAGGCATTTGTATTGACATCCTAAGAGGTTTGAGCTTTAGAGTTGAGGTCAACTGAGGACTTGATCTTGGAGGTAGGTGGAACCTTGTGTTTAATGTAGTTGACGGCATAATGATTCTTCTTGTGCAACCTGTGGGCACATTTCATTTGAGCTGACAACCTTGTTCCCAACTTTGGGGATAATCCTGGTTCAGGCGAATGCTCAGTGGGCGGTAATTTGCTTTTTTTGACGACTGTTTGCCTTTCTAAGGTAAGATCTTGACTTTTAATATTGACAATTAAGTTCTTAAAATTATATGCAGGCCATTTTAATGATTTGTGGGCCATGTTTTGTCAGAACTGGAGTTATCACAAGCTGAGAGATGAACCAGGAAGACTTGATGATTCCTTTAGCACTATCTGGCCAAATCTTTGGAGGTGAGTTGTTGGAAATAATTAGTGACTGGCTTTCCAGAGGAAAGTCATCATGCTTGTCACTGCTTGCATGAAGGTTAGTCCCAGGTATCTTGTCCTGCGCTTTTGGCGCATCTTTTCACCAGTTGTTCTTGAAGCTTCACCATGGTTCTTAAGGTTTGATTCCATAATCAAGTTTAAAAATAGTTCTTGGCGTGTACCAATTTTTTGTTTCAATAGTTCAGTCAATGCTCATTGGCTGGGGTTAATTTTTCATTGGGTAATTTTGGGTCTGAACAGCCAATGAAATTTGTTTCCATTTTCTACTCTTAAATAAAATAGTGATAAACAATTTTTGGTGTGAATTTGTTTTATTTCATAAATGAGAAAATTAAAGGTAGTATTAAAAGTATTCTCTTTTAGTTGACCATCTAGTACTAAAATAAAGTAATCTCTTTTAGTATATATTGAGCATTTCAATTGGGTTTTCCTTTCCTTTGGATTTAAAGCAGGCCTAAACTTAGATAACTTCTTTTTATGATGGACCATTTTGGAAAAGCTTTTATAGAGAGCTTTCTTAAAAAAGTAAACATATTTTAAAAGCCAGAAGTTATTCATATGTGTGAGATCTTCCCATAATTTCTTTAAACTTAATCTCAATTTTTATAATATTTTGTGTTACTTTCACATGATAAATTATAGTCAGTAATGTTTCTTTATATTACAACGTTGGCTTTTTTGCTCAATGTCATCTCTTTCAAAGTCTTTATGATACTATTAGATCAAGTATAAGCTTTAGTTGATTGGGCATCTTTTTTAGCACTAGTGGTGCCCAACCTAAAATAGGAAGCTGTCACTCATCTTTTTTATTTGCAAATGGGCCAAACAAAGGATTATTAGAAATAAAAAATTCCTAATATGGCACCTCAGCTAACAGCCTAGGAAGCCATATCAGAAGGAGCTTAAGCTTTAATGAAACTTTTGTCCAGCACCCGCTTTAGCTGGCAGACCATGGCGGACAACATTGGGGTGGGAGCATCAGTAACATGGGGCATAAGGGGGCATATTTGTGGGTGTCAATTGGGCGTCTTGAGTTGCACAAAGTTAATGTTTTCTGGGCCACACTTAAAGAGATTTTTGGTGATTTTACTTCCCAGTAATAATGTATCTTGGCCATTCCAATGTAAATATACCAAAAAAACAGGGTCTGGAGTGTTAATAGTAGAATAAAGATTTCTTTCATTTAGTATTGAGACTAAGTCCTCATGGTTTGACTCAGAAGCAGCCTGCAGAAAGCACTATTTTGTCAGGATGCCATGGGAGAATCACTGGTGGCATGAGAGTCTGAGGACAGAGCTTTTAAAGTAAGCAGCTTTGGACGAGACTTTGTCCATTGGAAAAAAATAAGAACTAAAGTAAAAACAAGATAACTAATATATTCCGCAAAAAAATATTTTATTTAGAATAAGTAGCATTATTTATAGTGCCGTTGAAAACAAAAGGGACTCATTATTATTTGGATTTGCAAAGAGTGATTCATTGATCTCTCCTGATTCCTTAAGTGATTTAAACATCATCTCATCCCACATGTATGGTCAGCTGATCTTCTTGTTCTCCTGGTAATATTTTTATAGCACTAGCTAAACTGGTATTCACCTAATATAGGAGCTCTTCCTATAGTCCTGGTATAAATTTCCAAATTGCTAAATCCATAATAACAGCTGATTAATATATTGGGATTATTGAGCCATCAATTATGGAGTCATATGAATGTAGCCTTGGAAGAATCTAAAGTAATTGGGTTTATTAACATAATAATTTATTAACACAAATCTGAGTAAATTAAGTGATACCCTGAGTTCAAAGTCTAAATCAATGAGGTGGGGATATAAACCTTAATTTGGGACTTATTGGAGCATATGAGCAGCTCAGAAGTCAAGTCCTGCATACTGGATATGTTGATTTTTCCCAGGGAAAAGCTTCCATCTTGAATATGGAGAATCCCAAATAGTAGCAAAGAATTTTTTGAAATGAATGGGTTGTCACAGAGGATTTGAAATGATGCCATAACATTTTAGCTTTATAGACCAGATTTTTACATATTATGAGATGTTATACATCGTGACCTGCTCTAAATCTTTCTAAATAAAACTTCTTGTACCACCTCAATCACTTACTCGAATTGTCTGCATGATTAAGAGCTTTAACTCAAGAATGAGAAAATAGAATGTTTCTTCTGATTTACATTATGAAGTAAAAGGCCACAAACAAATTTAAAATTTTTGTACCCAAGAAAATTTAGTTTTAAGCAATTGTAGCAATGAAACAGCTGAAGAGCACGGGACCACCTAGTGCAAAAAAAGAAACAGCTTAAGAGCATACAACATATTCATGTCTTTTGAAAATATGAATCTATAATAGCTTCTTTGTATCCTATATTGCTGACTTGTTAATTTCTTCAAAGCACTTTTTGATAAAGGACAAATTTGGTGGCATCAATAGGATTAAATCTAAAAGAATTAAATAGAAAAATTGATGAGGCGCCAATATTTATGCAGCTATATAGAAATCTAAAAAATAGATTCAGAAAATTTAGATTAAGTTTATAGTGGTATAACTAGACGTTGCTTAATTACACTTCTCACTGAACTATACCTAAATTTTAACTAAAAAGATAAATACTACATGATAATGAGAAGAGAACTCCTTTACATCATCAAGGTTGACAACATCTAGTACTAAAAAAAAAGGTTGACAAACATATCATTCTCATCTATATAAACTAGATTTTGAAAGTGATGTCAGATAATTAATTTCTATGATATCATAGGATCATAAAAGATTCTAAGGTTGTCCCCCTTATATGACGTTTAACCTCAAGTTACTTCTTGTATAAGATCTTCAGGATAGATGTAATACTAAATGTAGACAGAATATGAAATTACAAGTACTTTACCCCCAGGTTCAGGTAAAAGATAGGTTATATGAATTTATATAAATACTTAATTACTACTGGAAAGACAAAATAAAAAAGTAAAAGCAGTCCCTGAGATATTTTAAAAATACATGTAGATCATTGAAAAGCTGCAATATTTTGTCTATAGAAAATGGTGCCCCTATTTCATGCCTATTAGTTAAATGCATCTAGTTTTTTTAAAAAAGTGATTATGAATATAGCTTAATATGAAAGTTCAGGGTATATGTTGTAATTTTGAACGGTATCACTATGATCCGTTGGGCTATTTGCACAGGTCAAGCCCTCTGAGCAATCAGATGGATGATGTGGAGATTGTTGGTCCTTCAGACACACTTGAAAATATATTAAAATAGGAGCAATTGCCCCAACTGGTTCTTTTATTTATTTCTTATAAATACAGCGCCCTTGCTGTCCCATCTTGTCTGCACTATCAAAAACCTACCTCTTTTAATCGCCCATTTTGCTTATATACATCAGCTTCAGGTGATACTATTTCTCATTGCTTGGGTTATTCTATTCCACCAATTTTCCTCAAATTTGGCTCGTTATTCTTAATTTGCTGTCGCCCTATTTGTAGGCAATTTACTTCATATTTGATAAATGTCAACATCGCCTTATCACTTTATATAGAGGTGATCCAATAAACTCATATATCCAATAAGACCCATTATATCCCAATATCGCCTCATCTCAAGGCGCTCAAATATATGTAACTGATACTATGTTGGCAGATTCTGACTGACTGTCCCAATAATATTGCCCAGTCATATCAATAAAGTGACAGTATATATCAGGAGATTTTCACTACAAATATATTACAGATAATGTAAATTAGGCCAAGTTTTATGTGTCTTATGTTATACATTTTTTACCCTATAGATAAAAATACATTTTTGATTATCTCACCTTCACCTTCCACAATGAGTTGATCAATGTAGATGTAACACTACCAATGTAAACAAAAACAAGTCTAAAATTGGTGATTGGTAATTTTACAGAATGGTCCAAAAACTAGGTGGTAAAACATACACTTCATGACCAACTTCCATGTTTCTGTACAAGTGTTTATCACAAGACATGGATTTCTTTAAAAATTATCATTGAATTATTATTAAAATAAAATTTAGAAGTATTCCAAATTCTCATGTACCTGTATGAGGTAAAACACTATTTACTAACCATTAGCTTCTCCCTAGATAAGAGCAATGTACAGGTCAAAGGGACTCTTTTATAAAACATAAGTATGCAAAAAATACAAGTCAAAATTAGGATCAGATGTTTCCCTTCACATTAAATAACTAATAAACTTAGTCTATATAGGTCATAGATGTGTTCCATAAGGTGCTCTGCAGATGAGAAGCAGTCTTAAAGAATTAACCAGCACCATGTTTTAATAAAGAATGTAAAATGTATCTTAATAAATAAATAGCTGAAATTAGTATTAATTTATTATAATCAATAAAAGAAATATAGTGAGATAACTTTTTCAAAGAATCAGGTTGTATTCAAGAGTAACCAAATCACCATGATCTGAAGTAGTGAAAAAAGACTTCTTTGTCTTATACCAGAAAGTTAATAAAAGATATTTAATGCCACATATAATAAAAATTAGAATTTTTGAAATAGTTAGAAACAAAGTACATTATAAATAAGTAAACCACTAAGATGTCCCTAACAGAGTTCACATGTGGCAACTTAGATCCTTCTCTTGGATTTTTATTAAGAGGTGTATTAAATGATGCAGCTATTTATAGATCAACTGATAATTTCTTAACCTTTAGAGAATTATGGAAGTGCAATTTAGGGGCTAAAGATTCAGGAATTTGGATAGCAATTATGTAAAAAAATTCTAAACTTTTACAAACAAATTAGAATAAAACAAGTATCTGGGAGATAATTAAATAAATTTAGTTTCAAACCAGGGTGCATAGATATACCCTATATTAGTATAAATTCAAATTGTAATTCTTAAACAATATTATAATAAACTGAGATTCTCCATTGATCAAGATGAACATGAACTTGAGTTTGGTATACTTTCCAGTGAGATGAAACACTATGATATAGAAAGTGCATATTAGACACATATTATATACTTATCCAAGAGCTGAGATGAAGAAGCTACTTACATGGAGTTCTTAGGTTGAGCTTTGGTAGAAAAATCTCTTATCCTTTTCTTAGTAATTTTTTATATCATATATAATAATTATAGATTTAATTAACCATATATAATATAGTAGATAAACAAAGCAGAATAATAAGTATATATTTACTTTAAATAATAATTGATTTAAGATGAAAGGTAGAATCAGTAGCTAGTCTTGCCATTCTTAAAAAGGCACTTATTTATATATAATTTGTAGGGTGTAGGTCCTAAAAGAGAAAAGTAACTAGTTAGATTATTAAAAAATAATAAAACATTTGTCAAAAGATAGATGTAATTGCTCAAATGTTGGTATTGTACTAAAGATTGCTAAACAAAAATAAATTACTAGTATGAAGTTTTTAGTACAGCATCTATAAAACTTATTAGTTTTATATTGGTCTATAACCTGTGTAATTGTCAACTTACATTTAATGAATTGGTCTAATATAAACTTAATAATGGAGAAAAGGCCAAGAAAACTGAAAACATGGATTTATCAATAAAGAAAAGGAGAACTAATTGAAGTTTCTGGAAATAATATCTTTGATTGAAATTCAGGTTTCTAATTAAGATATAGAAAGGTTATCCTCACACAGGTAGAAAGATATATAGTATCAAGCTAAGTATAATTTCAAAAAATAAATTAGAAGAGACTTTTTAAGAGGCTTTTCTATATATATATTTAGTAAGAAGAATTTATTATGATGAGGTAGATAAATGCGCTATAGTCTTTGTAAGTAAAGAGTTGGTGCATATAAATCTATACAAAGGCTTAAATATTATGTAAAAAATTTCAGATAGTTTATAACTTGGCCAAAATAGGAACTTATTGGCTACTATAATATAATTAAAGGAGTAGGAGCTAAATTAGACAAGTCTGAGATTTCTTCTCTTTATGTTCTAAAGGTATAACCTCAAGAAATCCACACAATGGTTTTTCAATCCTTTGATATATCTTTAATATGGTTTTGGGTAGAAAAAAGAGTTATCAACAGATAATGAGATTTAACTAGGGTTTTAGGTAGTAGATCTAGGATGTACCTTATCAATTTATCTCTAGATGAGGATAAAATCCAATTTAGGATGTATTAATTTTAATTTAGGTGCTTTAAAATTAAAAGGATACAATCACTTGGCTTACTACAGCAAAAAAGCAGTAGGTGTGACATATAACCTTTAAGACTGTTATCTTTAATGTTTTTCATAGTTTAACAGTGAGCTTTTTAGTTTAGAAAATAAAAGACAAACAACTCTAACCTTTTAATTGTATTAAAAGTAGCTCTAAAAAGAAAAAAGTAATCAAGGTGGGTCAACCTTGGGGCAAATATACCACACCAGGTTTTTAAGCCAATACAAGCTTTGGGCATGTTTTGAACAAAACCTGCACTAGAATGAAAGCAGGAATTATTCTGCTAGGTAACTACCCTTTTAAAAGTAGCTCTAATAATGGTTACTTAGAGATATTGTGGTATTTTCTGAACAAGACATCTAATTCTCACTAAGCGAGGTAAAGACCAATTCAATGAAAACTTGGTAAAAATTTAATTGCTCAAGCATGTTAGCCTTACCATGGAGTTGGCAAACTTTAAAATTTTCAGATATATGTTAAGCAATATGGTCATCTGTATATATATAAGAGACAATGCAGTAAAGGTTAACCAGTAAAATCAACTTGGATACCTCTAATAGATATAGTAAATTCTCAAGAAAGTAGACTATAATTTTATTCAAATATTAAAATGCAAAAAGCTCCTATTACATTTATTGGGTGTGATATATTTGTAGGTCAATTGACTATTGGTTCTTTATATAGGATCTAAACTTTAAATAATAATAAAATCACAAATTTCAACAATGCTTTTTTTATTACTTCATGCATATTGATCAAAAGGTTTTTATTTTTTAGGGAGATTAATCTATCTATAAGAGCTTGAGGAAGTAATATTGAGTCAGGGACACAAAACAGATCTGTCTATAATTTTAAATAAAATTCTCATTTATTTTGGAGTTTTATTTCTTATTTGCTTCAGAATAAAGACTTATCTTTAGTGTCTATAAATAGGACTATTCACAATCTGCTACAGTATCACTTTAGATTGTCTGAGAAATTTTCATACTTTCAATTTATATGATTGATAAAAGAGGTAATTACATGCATGTTAATTCTAAAAAATTTCTAGAAACTTTTAGATGAAAGAATTGAATTGCAGCCAATGGGCTTTTTTAACAAAATTGTAAGATCATCTACAGAGAAAAAATTGTTCAAAATATGATTTTATTGTAAAACAGTTATAGTAATGTGTCATGAAAAAGTAAATAATTGTAATTTTGGTCAATTACTTCCCATATAATGTCATGCATTTTATAATTTAAGCTTAACACAAAAACATTTAAAAGAGGTCTAAGAGCCTTCTGCACTCTGAAAAATAACTCACAAAACATTGAAATCAATTTCAATTATGTTTATTCTGCTAAATTTAAGAAATATTAAGAGCAAAGAGGCATGAGTAATCATAATATTAAGCATATATGTGCTGTACTAGTTTTCACCTTTATCATTTCTTCATAATGGCCTGCAGCTATCAATTTTATAATTATCAATTACCTTACCTGAAAAGGTCTTAATGGAATCTATAGTTAACCTTGGTAGTACAGAAATTTTTCATAATATAAAAACTCTTATTAAGTTAGCATGTTTCTTTTAACATTTAACATAAACTCAAAATAATACAGTAGGCTAGAACTTCTTTAGCAAGATATATTACTCTTGCCCTTAAACAGTGCAAGAGGCTTATGTTTGAAATGAAAGAAGTTAAACTTTAAAGTAAGGATTTTTCATTTAAATTCTAATTCTAATGATTTTTTTGCTTTAATAAATTCTGGGTTATGTCTTAAACTAATGCATTAAATTTTCAATAATTTATAAATGAAAGATAAAATTGGGAAAAGAGTAACATTCTAGCACTTTTGACATTTTGAGAGAACATGAGGAGACCTTTTATAAATAAGGGCTTATGGTTAATATGCACTATGTAAGAAAGAATTGAGACATAAAAAATGACATTAATAGTACAAGGCTTTAGTTAGTAAAACCCAGAAAATATTGAAGATAACATATTAAGCTGACTCAGATAACCTTATGAGAGTTTTAAATTAGGTGATTATTTTGTCTATTTAAAATAACCAATGTGGCAGAAGTTATAAAGTTGCAGCATCACAAGTTACTATAAGCTCAAGCAAGGGCTTATATGATGAGTACAGCGTTCAAAAACATTATACAATATGCCTCATTGTGAACTTTCTGATCAGAGGTTCTTTAGAAATTTGCACTTCTTTACACAAGACTAGTGGAGTTACCCAGTGTTGCTTGAGTTTAATTATTATCAGCCTATTTGAACTGATTAATTTAAATTTTATGTTATAGCTAGCAGAACCCAGCTGACATTTTCCTGCATTTGTATATTTATTTATATAAAATAAATAGTCTGTATATAATCTAGAATCTATAATGCATTGTGTAAAATGTGGAAAAATGAAATATGACTCATACTGATGAAATTTCATTATTTTTATTGGTATAAATAGATGATAAACTATATAATTTTTTTATAAAATATTCACATGAATGAACTAAATTTTTGACTATTCCATTTGCTATATAATTGAACCAACTTAAAATAATTAAAACTAATACTAACATCTAGTATAATATAAGTGGATAAACAATATTTTTGATTTTCTGATTTAGTGTATAGATGTACAAAGTTTCTGGATTTCTTACTCTGGAGCAAGCAACATATAGTTGACTATACAAAAAACATATTTTTTTAATTTTAATCTGGCAATGTACAGCAACTGCCCTTGAGCTTTGTTGATTGTCATTGTAAAACCAAGACACACAGGAAAGTGTAATCATTTGTTGTAAAGGGAAAATTAATAGGAATCATTAGAATATGCAGAATCAGCAATCTCCTCTTTTACATTTGTCATTAATTATTACTTCAATCACATTTGGCATCAGTTTTTTTATGAAAAGTCTGGTTCTGTTGCATAACTTTGGCAGGTTCAGATTCCAAAGGAATAGTATTAGTGAGCCAACTTTAAAGGTTGATATGTGCAGTGGTATTCCAGTAACTCCAATTAATTGAGAAAATTTAACTGGATAATTAACATAGATATATACCAATATCCATTTAAATATATACAAATTTCTTAAATTTATATTTATTACTAGCATTCAATACCCATGCTTCGCTAAGGTGTCCATAGAAATTAAGGTGATTCGAAATGATTAGTTTAGATTTTATATTATATAGTAGAATACCCATACTTTGCTATGGTGTTTATAAATTACCAAATGGTTCTAGATTATTTAGTTTTTATATTGGTAGATAGCTAACAATAAGTTCAGAAACCATTAAATCTATAAAAAATTCCAACCTCCAACTACTTAGCTAAAATCTATTAAGCCTGCCAAATTAACTAAACCATCAATCAATTACCTGAACCTATTGAGCCTATCAAATCAACCAAAAAAATAAACCACCACTCAGCAAAACCAATTATTGAACTTACAAAACAGCCAAAAACTACCAACCCCTTATCAAAACCTATGAAAAAATAGAATTGAACGAATATGAAAATACCCAGCCAAATTGCTATAATTGCCATTAGAAATATATGTTCTAGATCTTATATAGAACTGATTTTTAAATTTATATGATTATATTCAATAATTAGACATTAGCATTCCGTTCCCAAACTTTATAGAACACTTGTGCCGAGTTTGGTGATTTTTGGTTATTTGCTCGAGATAATGCATCTATATAAAGAAATTAACAGACTGGTACTTTTGTAAATAAAATTGTAGGCTAATTCTTGTTGATACCCAGTTTAACACAGATTTGTTTGTGGGCTTAAAGTTTATCTGATAATATTATATTTTTATTATATTTGTAGACGGTTATCGATAAAATTAAGCAATCAAAATATACTGAATCAATATAAAATTACCAACCATTCAGCCATACCCAATTAAACCTATCGAAGTAACTAAACCACTAAACCACTTAGCTAAACCCATTAGATTAAAAATCAACCAATCACCAACCACTTACCAAAACCAATTAACTTATCGAATCAACCAAAATCACCAACCACTTATCAAAACCAATTAACTTATCAAATCAACCAATCATTAACTTTTTTATTAAAACCGTTAAGGTTATTAATCAACCCAAAACCACCAACCGCTCGACAAAACCATTTAAACTATCGAATCAACCGAATATCAAACTTCTCGGCCGTAACAATATACCGATTTCCATTAAAAAATATATAAAATTTTCACTTGTTACATATAAAGCTTTTTATTTTACTATGAAAATTAAAAATCCGGCTTCGAGGTGCACACGGACCCCCACCCGTCCACCTATAGCCAAATTTTCAGAGCTCTACATGCTCTAGTTTTGGCTGGGCATCGCGCACACACAAACACACACATACACATTTGCTTTCATATATATAGATATCTATATCAAATGCTTTAACTACTAGCCGATTTACCCGTGCTTCGCTAAGGTGTCTATAAAATTTCAGATTTCCAATTTATTAATATAGATTTAATATTGCAGATAAATAAAACCACTCAGCCAAATCTAATTGCTCAATCGAATCAACCAAAAACCACCAACCACTCAGGTAAACCTAACTGAACTTATCAAAACAACCAATAACTAATCACCCCTCAAAACTAGACTATGTCCTATCAATTCGACCAAAAGCCATTAACCACTCAGCCAAACAAAATAAACCTATCGAATCAATCAAATAACACCAACCTGCTACCCGAAACATCTCTTTATACTTAAAATCATTGAGCAAGTGACATATCTTCCAAACTACTAAATCAACTTCTACTTAACTTGCCAAAATTATTTTATTAACTAGGTGAACCAAATTAGGCAAGTTTTTAAAATATATAAACCTAACATCCAGATACCCGTGCTTCACTACAGTATTTAAAGTTTATCAGATGATAAGCTCACATTGTAGCCTATAGGTTGTGGTAGCACTACTCTCAAGCCACTCAGACTAACAGCTCCACTGTTGCCCTCGTGGCTGGTGAGTTGAATATCCTAACTACTTAATCTACTTGAGTTTTAATACTGATTTTTGTTGAGTTTCAGGTGAGCAATTTGGTGAATTATTAGATAATTTTTGCCAATTCTCACCCACTCACCCAAATAGATTAAACTTATCTGACTCGATTAGCTTCAGGTGAGCAATTTGGTGAATTATTAGATAATATTCGCCAATTCTCACCCACTCGCCCAAATAGATTGAACCCATCAGGCTCGATAATTTCAGATCGATATGATTTGCCAATTCTCACCCACTCATCCAAATAGATTGACCCTATCAGACTCGAAGGTTTCAGATGTCAGTCAGTACGTCAGTCAGTGAAAATTTTTTAAGTAGATTTTGTTAGCTCATCATTCTTTTAGTTTTACCTACACTTGCAATATTAGCTTTAGCTATATAAATAGTTTAAATGATAAAAAGTAATTAAATAAAAGTGATTGTGCCAGAATTCGAACAACTGACCTTTATAAAATTTAAGTTTAGAGCCAAAAGGTGAACCAAGTATGCTAGAGAAGATATTTATAAAATCAATTGGGTTTTTGATTCAGTTTTGATTTAGATTAACTTGCTAATTACCCAAATGACCACTAACCACTTAAAACCATTTGAAAATCGAATCAACCGAATACCAAACTGCTCAACCGTAACAATATAGTGAATACCATCGAAGTATATATAGAGTTTTCACTTCTTATATATAAACCTTTTTATTTTACTATAAAAATAATTCTTTTTTTAAAATTCATAAACCTTCTCCATGAAAAACTACCTATATGTGCCAACTTTCATGGTGATTGGTCAAACAGTGTTGGAGTCTATAAAACACAAATATACCAACATCCATTTATATATATGCCTAAACTTTGGATTAAATTCATGCATATTTCTTAAAGAACTTAATGTATTAAGAAACTTTGGAGTACTTGTAAGGATAATAGAGTATGGAAGCTATTAGTAGATTTTATAATATGGCAATCATCTGCCAATTAAAGGTTACATACCAAAGCGAGATGCATACAACTATAAAAATTACAATTTCTGGATATATATTCAGGTTAAAGTTAAATAACTGCATAATCACGTGAATCAAAGATAGATAGCCTATTCTTAAACAGTGATAAGAATTAAATACTGTTTATATAACATTGGCGCAAGTTCAAAAGATCTTACAAAGCAACATAAACTGTTTTATTAGGTTGCTAAGCATTTATAACGCAGATAACATGCTAAAATGATAGTACCTTTTTACACACTTTTCTTTAACTCACTGCCACGTCTGTCTGTAATCAAATTTTATAAACTCTATTTCAGACACTTATTGTCAATAAAAATTCTGAAACTTTGCACAGATGTTGGTCTTGGATGACAATATAATAATACATTGAAAAATTTAATTTTCATGTCTAAAATAGAAAGTTTTATATGTATCAAGTGAAAAATAAATATATATTTTCAATTTTAGTCAGTATATGCTTACAGCTGAGAAGTTTGATATTTGGTTGATTTGAAAGTTTCAAGTTTACCTTTCAGGCTAGCTAAAGCTTTGAAGTTTGGCACATATATATCTAAAATGACAATACGATATTACATTAAAAATTATGAAAAGTGTGAATCTTTCAGAATAAAACATTTTTAAAATGTTTAACATTTTTACACTTTTTTTAACTCACTTTCACATCTGTATGTCTGTAGCAGAATCTTGCAATTGATTTTTAACTATCTTCTAGACTAGCTAGAGCTTTGAAATTTGGCACACCTATGTATCTCCGATGACAATATAATAATCCATTGAAGAAGATAACTTTTATAGTAATTTTATATATAGCAAGTGAAAATTCTATATGTTTTGTGGTAGTTGGTATATCACTACAGATGAGCAGTTTGATATTTGGTTGATTCAATAGTTTTAATGGTTTTGCTAAGCAGTTGGTGGTTTTAGGTTGATTAAAGAGCTTAATAGTTTTAGTAAGTGGTTAGTAATTGGTTGATTCAATAAGTTAATTGGGTTTGGTAAGTTGGTGGGTTTTGGTTGTTTGATAAGTTTAGTTTGGTTTTACCAAGCAGTTGGTGATTGATTCAAAAGTTCATGTAAACTACCTTTCAGACTAGGTAGAGCTTTGAAATTTGGCACACTTATGTATCTCCCATGACAATACAATAATCTATTAGAAAAATTATAAAAAGTGACTTTTTTGATTAAAAATGAAAAAGCTATTAATTGTACTATAAAATTTCCTCCAATTATAGCCTTCTTTAGATTTAATCTAATTTTGAACCCTGCTGTTCATATTAGAGCTTTTTCTATACATAATGCACTGAGTAACTAAAAAATAATATTATTAATTGCAAATAAATGGACAGTATCATGTTGTTAAGATTTTTATAATGATGCTAGGCTAAAGCATCCCATCTGATTTACAATATCAGAAAGAAGATAAAAGGCCTTATTATTTATGACATATAGCCCTTATTATCTCAAACAAATACTTTTTTTAGTACTAGATGGTCCCATATCTCAAACAAATACTAACTTATAAAAAGGGTGGTTAGCCTGGCAGGGTAATTCCTGCTTCCACTCTAGTGCAGGTTTTGTTCAACACAAGTTCAAAACCTGTTCTGGTTAAAAAAATCTCAGTGTGGTGTATTTGTCCAAATGTTGATCCACCTTGATTACAATTTTATAACTAATTTATAAAAGCTATCACTACCTCAATGTAGGTGGATAGATTAAAGATGAGGTTTCTCATGGTCCACAAACAAGCTGAGTTTCTAATAAAATAAATTTACTCAACAAGAGCTAAAGTGACTAAACTACAAAGTCTTCTGCAGAGACCACAGAAGTATTAATTTTCATCAATTTAACCAATTGAGTGATGGAGTAATAGACTGCATATTTTTCTTAACATCATAATTAACTAATTTAAATTTAAGTTTCCTTAATAGATTAAGCTTTTAAATGCAAGAAACATATTAATAATTATAAATCTACCTATCTGGGATTTCACTGGAAAGGAGATGCCTTATAAAGGATTAGCTTGGATTTCACCATTTAATGCTACCACCATAGATGTATAACAATCATTAATCAAAATACAAATTAAGCACAGAAGTCCTATAATTCCTGTATCTATGCTGATAGTAGGTTACACATAACCATATGGTAAAGGAATTCAATACTAAGTGATATATACATATAATATAAATTAATAAAATGTAATTAGCTCTGATAAGGGAGAAACGAATAAGGGCTTGTTTAAGCGTACATATATCCTAAATATTCTATCTGTCAATACAATTATTTGCTATCCAGCATCATGGACTTCTGAAGGAAGGTACAATGGTTTCACCTTGAAGGCAACATTAACATAAGCGCTATATGCCCTGGATTTCCATTCAGCTGCTTGTGTACACATAAAATTTCAAGTTTATCTTTAAGTCCTACTGATGAGATCCAAAAAATGGTAAAAGTTCTTGTTTTTAATGAAGCTCTTTTTTAGGAACATGCAAGGTAAAAATAGTAGATCTATTTCATCTACTTCAAAAATGTGTTCTTTGAGTTAGTGATTGTGAAAGGTGACTTATAATTCTTCAATAATGAAGGACTTTGGTGATTAGTCAAAACTAGTTGCAAACAGAAAAAAGGTTACTCAAAGATAGGATAGTCTAATAGGCTTTTGGATAGTCTAGACTGACCTAGTTTAGACTCAATTTAATGATACAATATCTTACAAGCCAGTATATGGGTTGTTTACCTTGATGTTTTTATTTAAAATATAGTGACTGAACCTGGGATATTACAAAGTTATTTGTAATGTTATATGATTAATAAAATGTTGTTACAAGTAAAGAAGATTTCTAAAAATTAGAGTTCTGGAAGGTTGCCACATAAAGGTGGAGCAACTTATTTTAAGGCACCCTTTTTTATAAAACTAAGGCACTAAAGATAGTTGGTTGGTTGAAGTTTGTGAAGAGGCTCTATCTAAATTTCCTTTTCTTAGAAGCTGATTGGTAAAAATTTGCCATGAAATTTTTTTAAAAACTATTATAAAATTAACCACCTGATCTTTGCACCTTAGAGTAGTACCACTTTAAATAATAGTACTATAATATTAGATTTTGGTAAGCATTTCAAGGTCCAAAGTTAAATATTATTCTTATAATCAAAACATTGAACAGTGGTAAAGGACACTACCTCATGGTTTCTTAATTTAAAATTATACTTATTATATATTTGTCAAAATAATAGAAGCTAATTAGCTATATCTAACGCTGATATGAGTTCAGTTGACAACTTCTACCAGATTGCATATACTTTTAAAGTTCTTAAGTGATTCTTATAATATTAAGGTATATGTTATATCTGAAAATCATCTTTTAATAAAATCCTGAGTTTCTCTATTAGCAATCAGAAAGGAAAAGGAAAAATTAGTTCACCACCTTAAATAGTTTATCAGATTTGGACCTGACATCACTAGTATTGCTTTGGCTCAAATTGGTATACCAGCCTAGTGCTATGGTATCAAAGACCTCACACCCAGAAATATCCTTATTTTAATATCTAGAAAGAAGTGTTATAACCAAAAAATATCTAAATTATGATTTATGATGAAAAGTTAACTTTTCCTTATTGTTGCAATCACTAATTGCAACTGATTTGATTTTGATATTAGGTAAGTTTGATAATCTTTTCAAGGAGATTAGTGCACCCAATGTTGACTAGAGGTTGGGCTAGCGTTGTAAAGGGCACAGGAACAGTCTTCTCACCATCCAAAGTTAGGAAACGCCTGAGAAACACTATTTAGGACAAATATAAGAAGATAGAGTAAATATTTTGCCAGAGATTTTAGCTTGGCAAACCAAATGCATCTAATACATCAAAGCTTTACATTACCAGACCCTGTTGTCAGTAAAGCATGGGCTTTGAGTTTTTTTGGATATTAATTTAACAGCACTTTAAGAAAAGTTCTGTAGCAATGTACACAAACACTTTCCATGTGTCATGTATGTAGCACCTCATTCTATGACCCAGGGTTGGCTAGACCTCAGGTTGGAAACCAAGCAAGCAGCGAACAAAGCTGCACAGTTGCGTGTGGTGGTAGATCTCCCAGATGGTCAATAAGTGGTCAAAACAAAAAGCACTCATTGGACCAAATCTAACCAAAAATCTTTGTTACATTCAACTTTCTCCCCACTACAGTGAAATGTACAGTACGTGAGAGTTACCTCTTGGACAGATTAAAAAGCTATGGTGAATTAAACTCTTTTGAAAAGTAGTGCTTCATTTTTATCCCAGAGCTTAGCATGGGCAAAGCAATTGTAGTGATCACCACATCTGCGGTCATAGTGGAAGACTTGACCCAAATTCTACACACTGCAGTGCTTGACATTGATGGGCAAGACTTCTGCCCATTTATCGTTACAGTGGACAGCACACCCCCTATCAGCACCTTCTGTCATGCTTTTGGCCATAAGGCACAAACTTTCCCCTCCAAAGAGGGCATTACCCAGAACAAAATCCTTCCTGACACAATGGGAAGCGCTAAATCCCATTATGAACCAGTCAATGACACCAATGCCACGTTTCCTTGGGGTATGCAGGGTTGTTATACTCAGGTAAAACCTGTGTCCTCACAAAAACACAAAAACACAAAAAGGTCAAACAGGCCCACAGTGCAGCTTCCAAGGCAGTGGATATGGACTCGTCTGTGATCCTGCATGCCCAGACCCAGGATGTCATCAAGTCATTTGCAGCTGAAGTGGCATGAGAATCCGCTCACCAATTAGATTAGGCCACCTACCTGTGGACCAGATGGATGAGTCAGATTTATCTGAGCAAAATTACTAAGCACTGATCAAAACAAATTCTCCCAAACCATTCTCCACAAAGTTTTTGTCAACGTCTAATGATACACTACAGGAGCACACCATTTAAAAATTAAACTAAAAAAATAAAAAACACCAAAATGATATTGAACCCTGCATAAAGGAAACTCTCAAAATCTCATACATGGGGGTGAATACCTGATTGCAAAAAGCTGATGCTGATCAAGTGGAGCTGCAAGGGCAAGAGGGCCCTTCCTATTGCATTTAAGGTGTGATGGGGGAGCCTTCACAATAGGGATGTTAAACATTGCTGGACTCAAGGCCTCGTCATCCCAGGCTAGGAAACTGAGTTTTTAAAAATAATTTGCCTATGGACATCCTGGCCGTTCAGGAATCCCAATGTCACATAGTGCTAAGGAAGCATGGCAACCATGCTCCTCCCCTCCCTTTCTTTTTGGTCACCACACTGTGAGATGTTTATACATGCAACCCATAGTTTTAAATTTATTTCTAAAATTTTTTCCATTGATGGATGTGTGCTAGTAGTGTCCTTTTCATGGGATGATGAAGTGCATGATATCGTTAATATTTATGCCCAACATGTGCATGGGCTCGCTGAAAATTCATCTTAGCTATAACTCCCCCCCACTTCCTCATGATCTATTTGTGGTAGGCGACCTGAACTGCTAGGCCAACCCAGCCACCAACCGCTGGCCTTCAATGCCTACCCCCCTGCAGGGCATGTCAAACTATGCGTTCTAAAAGCCACCTTGGGGCTTTTTGATATCCTCCCCAAATATGCACCGCTGCTCCCCAACATATCCCATCTCCATGTACACAATGGTCAGTTGAGGTCTATGTCCCGCATTGACCTTATTCTTGCCACAAAAAAACTTTCAGTCCCAGATTGCATACTTTATGATGACAAAAATCGTTTTCTCTAACCACATGATTGTTTTAATTTCTTTCACTTTGTCAAGCTCAGCGGCACAGGCACCAAAGTGGTGCAAACTTTGTTCAGCCAATACTACGTTTCCCAAGTTTTTCTCATGGGTGGACACCAAAACTTTGGCACTGGAGTTTTCCACACCATTCTGTGCAGACCCACTTTTTACAAGGTCAACCTTCAAAGCAAAAATTATTTGTCAGGCATGCCACATCTCATTGTGTTGCTCACTGGCCGCCTCAGCAGATATTATGCGCATGCTTGCAGAAGTGGACCATCTGTAGTCTGATGTCCCTGCTGCAGGATACAGTCTGGATTGGGGTCACAAGTGGGCAGAAGTGTCTGCTCATCTCAATACACTATTAAGAAAACACAAACATCACATTTGTGTTCATCTCAAGGCAAAAATTATAATGGAAGGCAACATGTGCTCTGCCTATTCTTTACGATAATTTTTTATGCCATGACAGAGCTTGGCCTGCATACAGGTGAGGCGTCTGATCACTCCGGCACAGAAACTCCAGTCAAAGTGGCAATTGAAGGTTGAAACTCTTACTAGAAATTATATCATTCTGGTCCGGTCAAACTGGCTGAAATTGATGAGTTTCTTGGTGGTACACATATACGCACTGCTTCTCCTTATCCAAAGTTGATAAATTTAATTACTTGGGATGAACTCTGGTATGCCATTCATGGTGTACCACACAGAAAGTTCCCAGGTCCAGATGGGATTCTGTATGATTTCTATAAGAGATATTTTAATTATTACTTCTCTTTGTTGCTTGCCTCAATGAACCAGTGTCTGTTAGAAATGCGCCTCCTTCCAGGGTGCTAGGAGGCATACATGATAATGCTGTATAAGAAAGGGGATAAGCTGGACTTAGCCAAATGGCTCCCCATATGAATTACGAATACAGATACTAAATTACTTACTAAAATTATGGCAAACCGCCTAGTGGAAGTTGCCTCTGATGTAATCTCCTATAAACAATTTGATTTTATCCCCAAGTGGTAAATATGGGTCAACACACCATAGCCAATGTCTGCCAATCCACAGCTTTGGAGCTCCTGTGTTCTTATACCAGCAGAAAGCTTATGTTAAGTCAACTGGGATTACCTTAAAGCCTGCCTCCACAAGTTCCACCTCCCCCATTGGTTCATTAATTATGTGATGTTGTTTACAGAATCTGCCACAATGGCTGTATGGCCCATGTTTCCTCCCTGATGTAGTTCACCCTCAAAGGGGTCTCTGCAAAGGGGATCCTTTAAGCTCACTCTTGTATAACTTCAGCCTCAACCCACTTTTATGCAATATTAATGCACGCCTTAATAGTCTCCATGTGCAAGGCCAAGCACCAGTTAGGATGCTGGCATTTGCTGACGATTGTGTGGTTGGGGTGTCTAACAATCAAGATGAATGCGCGCTGGAGGCAACTATCCAGTATTACTCCAGGGCCAGTAACGCTGCACTTAACACCTCCAAAACTGAATTTTTCTCCTCAGCTGGTACCAGGCCCGCTGGTCACCAGCGCCACGTTACCTACCTGCTTCAGAAGCTAACTCTCAGGTTCGCTTGTCCTGCCTACCCCATACTGCCCCGCTTGTGCTCCTTTTCATGCCAAGACCCACTGCTGGTTCAGTGCGCCATTTGGGAGTGTGGTTGGAGGTGGGAGAGTATGCCTCATCAGTAATGGAGCACCACATCCTTGACAATGTCACAAAGCACATAGTGTCTCTAAGAGCCACCAGATTACTCTCCCAGGATGGGTTGTGCTTTCCAACTCTATGCTCCTGTCCAAAGTCTGGTTTGTGGCCCATAACATCACCTTTTCCCCCTCTTTCTTCCACTCTTTGTACGCCCTCCTACAATGGTGGCTTTGTTTAGGCCGCCCTCTGCGCACCTGGATGTCATGTTTGGCCCACGCCATAGTGGTGGTTTGAGCCTTCTCAATTTTGAGGCCCATGCTGCCAAAATACTTAGCACCTGGATCACTATGGTCACTAATCCCACACCAATAGACCACCACTGGTCATTTGCGGCCCACTACAACTTTTCCCACGCCTTAGCCTCCGCATCCTACCCACTCCATTCTCTGTTAAACTATCCTACCTCTCATACCTCTGCCATGGGCCCGCATTGGACTCTGACCCACTTCAAACGTATTCTCCTCTCCATCTGGAGTGCTGAATGGAGAATAAGCATCAGTGGACACCGTCCAGAGGGTTTGACTTACTCTCCATTTTAAACAAGAAATCCGTGGGCAAGTCATTCTAAACAACCTGTTAACCCAACGTCCCCACCTCATTGCCCATGTGGACTACCTTGACAAGCTCAAAATCAGGTACTCTTTGGAGACCCAGAAGGACATTTGGTGGTACACACACCATCCTCTTTTACAACCCAAATCCGCGCTCATGTGTAGAGATGCCTGAGAAAAGTGTACCGCACAGTTGAGCAGTCCAATGCCTCTCAAACTTCATGCATAGTATGCAGTCAATATGGATCATTAGTCCATCACTTGGAAGATTGACTGCCATCACAGGTGATCTGGCAGGATGTTGTGTACCACTTTTGCCAGGAGCGTGAGCAGGATTTCAGCCTGTCTAGAAACATCTTCGCCTATTCCATGTCATCCCCTATCCACCCTTCACTCCACGCCTTAGTTGTTGTAATAGCGCTATGGATGATCCACATTATTGTCCTCAATGCACTCTTTGTCACTACCCTACCCTCCATAAAGCAGTGCGTCACTTTCATTACCACCTTGCAGATCACTTTCAAGCTTGGTTGTTTGGCCAACTGCCATATCGCCAATGCTAGTTAGTCTCCTCCTGGTTCTCCATCTGGTTCCTCTCATCAGAGCCTTTCCTTCACTCATGTTCATATTGGCCCAGGCCTCCCATTTCACTCCCCCCTTTCCTTCCCCTGGCAGTACTACTGGCAACAGGAGGTAGTTTTGGCTCCTCTGGGGTGCCTCTCATTTTTCTTGTAGATTGGTAGTAGGTAGTAGGTGTTATTTGGAAGTGTCCATCCCATAATTGGCTTTCCTCAAATAAAACTAAAAAACTTAAATTTTAAAAGATGAAAAAGTTATAAACTATTTTCAATACATTGAGGCGATGGACACCGATGGCCTCATTAATGAAGAAAACCCCCAACTATACCTCCTTATGCCCCATATCACTGATGCTTCTTCCCCAATGCTGTCTGCCATGGTCCACCAGCTAAAGCGGGCGCCAGAAAAAAGGTTCCCCAAAGCCTCCTCGCCATCTGATATGGCTTCCTAGGCTGATAGCCTAAGGGGCTATATTAGGATTTTTTTTAATTTATGATAATCCCTTTGTTTGGCCCATTTGCAAATAAAGACGCGTGGTGGCTCCCCCTTTTGGGTTGAGAATCACTAGTACTAAAAAAGTTACAAACCATTTTGAATTTTTTTGTGAATTGGAGTTTTTTATATTATCCATATTAATTTTGGTGTTTATTACCTTTATGAGAGTTGATTATAACAGATATACAATTAATGTAACTTCTTGATAAGGTTTAAAAATGAACAAACTGAGGATTTTTGACCTAAAAATTTGCAAAACTTAAAGGATGACTAAAACTTAGAGAACATTTATGTTGAAGTTAATATGAAGCTGACAAAAGGCTTGTGTTTATTTAATTAAATAAATTTAAGTGAAGTACTTTATCTGTAAAACTAGACTATTACATATAAAACTTACTTTAGTTATGCTATAGTCTCAATAAGTAACCATGAATTTAGACTAGATAAAATTAAATATCATCTAAATATGAGTTCTAAGAAATATTAGACTTTAAAGTAAAAAACTGTGATAGTATTATGGCCATTAGTGTTAAAACACCATTAGAACTTTTACTTGAGATATAATACTAAAATAGATTAATTAAACCCAGGTTACTAATATGACATAAATACAGTACAACAGGAACATGGTCCTATTAAAGAACTTTATGCAGTAAAAATATTTTACTCATTGTTTGATAAGAAAGTAATTTAAGTATCACTAGGGTACTAAAATGGTTAGATTCCACCATATATCAATTATATACATCATTTTCATTATGATAATCATTTTATAGACTGACATCAGGTGTCAGACATATGGCATGCCAAGGAAAGACCTGGTTCCATTGGGATTTTCTAACACTCACAATAGCATCCATTAATGACAGCATCGTTGTTTTGAGATTGTAAGAATAAAATCTGCTTGGAGAAAGGTGTGGAAAATATTGGTTGATGGACATTAATCCTGTCCCAACTAATAGGATATAACTGCAACAATTTTTATCATGCCTCTTGATCTGTAGGGGAACCAAATAGTTCAGATAAGGGAGCCCTTTCAATCATTATTGTTAGGCTCTGGAGTTGAGGGACAATCTGCGCCTGCACTTGATAGTGTGGGGGAGTCAAAGAATTGCTGGTTTTGAATCTTCCAGAATCATTACTAAGGTTTCACTTAATTGCAGTATTCCCCTCAATTTGGTCTTTTGCTCAATAGATTGTTTTGATCAGTTTAGCTTGTTATTTAGGAAAGGAATCATTTTCTTCATATTCTTGAGCAGGAGGTGATTGGTTAGTTCCCCAAGGTGAATCCCTTGGTCCCCACTATTAAGTGAGGCCAGCACTTTAAATTAACAAAGAGATGGCAACTGCCGTTACAGAGAGCAGCAAGTGGGTACCTCCCAGTAGTTATGGAAATTTTGTCAAAATAGACAGAAGTTTTTAAACTTAATAAATTTCCAAAATTGGTTTTAATTATTTGTCAGAAATTATGGTTCTATTAAGAGAAGTAAAAAATAACCCAGCACTCTACCTTAAGCAGAGCGCTGGGTTTTTAAAGTGTAAAACAGGGTTGGGGTACTTGTATACTTGTATGGCAACATAATGGACGCCACATATTCCCAAGGACATCAAAATTTAGCCATTGTTAATTTTCTCAAGTTGTCTGTTGTTTTCTGAGGCCTCCAGAATTGTATTTGGCGAATAGTTTGTCTGATGCTTCAACTAGAGAGTTTTTTGCAACCTTTTTGAGTGTTGGATTTTTTGCCCTAATACCATCAGAGATTATTTCTCCCAATAAAGTTCTCACATTGTCACAGCTGAGAATTTTTTTACGTTTATTTAGGGATCTTCCTCTTTATTGAGCGCATGATTTCACCCCTTCCAGTGATTTGGCTGTAATCTGGTAGAATAGAGGCATACTTATTAGCATATGTGTCCAATTTTTATGGGGTATGCTTGAATGAATACTGTGATAATGGGGGTGTTAGGGAACCTGCTGGTTTGGGTTTGGGACTGGTAATTCTGGGGGATGGCCACCCATTGGTCATCAAGGTTATTCCCCAAGTCTGCTACTTTTTCCAGCATTGCTTGGGGGTATTGCCTTTTTTTGTTCAAAAGGGGTGTAGCTGCCTATCCATCCTGATAGCTTGACAGGGACCCTTACATTAACTTTCCTAAAAGGACAGGGTTTACTCTTCCCTGGGGGGCTGGATTAGAGTGCAGCTTTTATGTGGTGAGAAGAATTTGATGGAGGTATGCCTATGGTTTTGGGGTGTGGGGGTCCAAATGCATCAGGTTTTCAGTCATAAAAATCTTTTATTAATTCTTGACAGTTAGCTATTTCTGCTGGGATCAAACTTTTTTCGTTCACTAAATATCCTTTTAAGTCCACCAAGTATTGAACTTTTCACTTGACATTCTGGGAGTCAAAAAACTCTTCTATCCCAAATTTTAGTTCTCATTTTATCAATTCCAGTCAACCTCAGTGGGGGTTTTCCTTTAAAGGGGGACAGATTGGAGGCGTGGAAAGATGAGTAATTTTTCAGTGTTTAGAAGCTCTACGTGAAAGTACTTCCTGGACAGGATCTTACTGTTAAATAAATGGGCTTGATATTTTACATGCCAGCTTCCAGCATGGACCTTAAAGTGGAAATTCTTTTTGTCTACAATTAAAAATTTGCAAACCTGGTAGTTAAGAGCTTGATGGCAATTTCTATTAAAAAAGTACTTGTCATCTTTGGAGTCTTTGTCAGCTCCTTTTGCACTTGTTGGTGTATCTTGAGGATGTGCGCTACAAAGCTATCTGCTATGGGGACGTCAGAGCATACCTTGGAGCTGATGTTAAACTCCAGGTTGTAACCTAAGTTGGCGTACAGCAGTGACTTCATCATTGATGTATGAAGGGATATATTGTGTGCAAACTGGGTTAGGGGGAGGTCGTCCACCCATGTGTCCTGAGAAGTGGTGGCATAGCAACGGAGTTATTGGTATAGTGACTGGTTATTCCTTTCCAGTTGTCCTCAGACTGTGGGTGGTACGCGGATAACTGTCAGAGCTTAAATTTAGTGCCCCGCACATGAAGTTCCAAAATGAAAGGTGAATTGAGGCCCTCTATAAAAAATGATTCTTGGTGAACTCCAAACTGATTAAGATGTGGGACATGAACAACTGTCCATGTCCTTGGTTGTGGTTGTCTTTAGGCAGGGAATAAACAGGGATATTTGTAAATTATTTCATCAGCACCATGATCATGTCAAATCCTCTTGTGGTTGTCAGGCCTACAATGAAGGAAACCATTATTGGTGTCCAGGGACTCGCTGCCTGTTGTAGAGGGTGTAGGAGTCTGTGCTTGCTCGGACCTATCCAGTTTCAATATTGCACAGATGATACAGAATTATATCCATATGGGAACTTCCTTCATTAATACGTTCAGATCTTAAGCGCGTTTAATAGGTTAATGTCTTTTTTGTGTTTGGGTGCCTCATGGTCAGCAGGTTGTAATATCCACTTATACCCATGGCCATAGAACTTCTGGTACCCATACCCTGTTGTGGAAGTAGATTACTCTACTTTTGAGTGTACCATCCAGAGGGTCTTTTCCATGCCCAGATCCTATCACTTGGATCTTTTCTTTCTGGGGTTTTGGTTTGGGCGTACAGCATGTCCTCTTGGAGTGGGAGTTCAGTATCAATTGTTGGGGTCGTTCTGAGAGTGTTAATCAGGGCAGGTTTAGTAGGGTTAGTATTTGGCTTGGGTGGGTGCCTATTGGGGGTTTCCTTAGCTTGAGGGCTAAGGAGATAGTGGCAATAGCTACCATTTACCCCAAGGAATCTGCTTCATAATGCTCTGGTGTAATCACAATTACTAGTTTGGTATCTTCCCTGGATTGGGTCTATATGATGGACTTCTGCTTAGGATGTCCAGAAGTATTTCTGTCAAACCTTGGAAAAATTTATATTTGAAGTTTATTTTTAAAGTCGTAATGCATCCTTGTTTGTTAGTGCACCAGCTTTTGAGGCTTTTTTTAATATTTCAGCAACTTGTGGTACATGTGCACTGTCACCGTGTGCTTTGATCCTTGCAGCAAGTATTGCCAATGCATCAATGATCAGGAGATGGTGGCCAATTATTTGTCATAGATTTCCCACCAAGCATATGGTACCTTAGAGTTTTCAGAAGAAGTATTTCACTAGGTGCTTCCATCTGTCATGCTCCTGCAGTAGGATGGCTCCTACAGCTGATACTGAGGCGTAATATGCTACAATGAATGGTTTTTCTTTGTTGGTGTGGTGCTGTACTGATGCGGTAGTAAAAACTTTCTTTTTTGGCGTCAAAAGCCAATTGGCATTCTTCCAACCAAATGAATGGCGCATGTTTGCCCGTAAAGGGGTGTGGTGAGGCAGACAGTTCTGAGATCTCCAGTAAAAACTTTTTCAGAATTTAATCAATCATAGAAAGCTGAGCAGCTGCCTTTTTATGGTGGCGGTAAACCATGACCTTATTGCTTTAAGCTTGGAGGGATCAATGGAACGTTCATCCTTTAGCATGAGGTTCCCTAGGAACTGTACTTCGTTCTTGAAACATTCAATTTGTTAGCTTTGTGCGCAGACCTGCCTTCTATAGGACATCTGCCACAGATGTTAAGTACTTCTCATTCTGTTTCAGTGTGAGTGAGTGGACCAGAACGTCATTGATGTATGCTATGGCGCATGTAAAATGGAGGTCTCCCATCACATGGTCAATGGCCCTTTGGAACATGATTAGTGGTTTTTGAGGCCAAACCGCATGATATTGAACTGGTATAGGCCGTGGAGGGTACAAATTGCTGTAAGCCATTATTGTCCTTCTTATACTATAACTTGATGGAACGCATCCATCAAGTCAACTTTTGAGAACATCTTGGACTTTGAAATTGCTTTGGATATGGTGGTCTTGAGCTGTAAAGTGTAGGTGTCATGAAATGTGCTGATAATAAAAATACCAGCCTGGAACTCCAGGTGAGTCAACATCCAGAACCCCAGACAGCTTACCTCACGTACAGCCATCCATAATGATGGATGGAAAAGGTAGAAGACAGCCATGAGGATTAGAAAAGGATTTCCAAAATTAGAAACTATCGTTATCAAATGTCTAGAGGAACTCTCAAACTCAAACATAGATTTTGATGTTTTTTAAGTTTTTTTATTTTAAACCAAAATGGCAGAATGGGAAAATTGGAGTTGCAGAAGTATCTATTAGGGACTTTTGCCCTGTATGCTCAATAAATGGGGAATTGGAGTTATATGCACTACTTATAAGAAAATTTAGCGATTTAAGTCATGAAGAATCAACCTTTTAACCAATTTTTTATACTAAAGCAAATTTGACATTCCATTTATATTGATATCAAGTTTTGGTAGCTAGATATTCGTTTCACTGCAATCATGCTTGTTGCAATGGTGTTAACGCCTCTGGCTGACAGCAGGTTGCGCCCATGGCTAGGCCACATGTGGTCAGCTCCATTGGGTAAAAAAAGGGTTGACCATGCCTGTGCCTGTTGAGGATGGTCTCATTTGTAAAATTGCTGGAAAAAACTAGCAGATGCGGATTTATGAGTCCAAAACTCACTTGATTAACTTTTCTTTTCTCTGGCAATTGACTTGATTTTCCCAGCAAAACTCAAACCAGTGGTAAACTCCTCTCAGGGAGAATCAACACCAACCTTTCACTGGCAAAGGCTTCATGCCACCGCCACCATCTGACATCCCCTCTGAATTTTCCCAACCAACCTTGATGGTAAATGGGGGAGGAGGTGGAACAATCTTGAGTGGATACTCTGTTGCCCATCTCTCATCCACCACTTGGGCCAAATAACTAAGGGTGACGCAAGAACAGCCTTTGGCTTGAACCCCTACTTGGTTATAAACGGGAATTTCTCCTGATTATTCTGCAAGGGTAGTTTTCCAAGGCTTACAGTAGGGGTCAAGAATGGTGATATTGTTTAGGTGGCCATAATCCACACAAGGGAATAATATACCACCAAGTTTTTGGGCAAACAACACATGTAATCATACTGGAAAGGTTTTATATTATCCATCCCTAAGCTAGCATCTTGTCAATCCAGGTATTAAAGGCTTATCTTAGGCGGCGGCATAGTGGTATAGTGGACAGTTAATCTTGATGAAATACACCCTCAGACAGAAATCTAAATAAACCTTGGAGTGGGGCAACAGCCTATTTGTGCCATTGTCATCAAAGATCTCTTTATAAGGCTTAATGAGAGCATTTTGTGCGGTTCTTGAACAGCATTGGAGAGGGTGTACTTCACAGTTGCCGCAATGGCGTTGCCTTCTGTTAGGGTGGGGAGAAGGATGATTTCACCCATGTGGTAGAATGAGATAAAAGTGAGAGTGTTCCATTTGAGGTTTATAGATACCAGCTTCCAGCGCCACCAACCCATGCCCAAGATCATCAGATAAAACAAGTCTGAGATTGTTGAGAAAATAGCATGGAAGTGGTGTCCGTGGACTAAGAAGTGTATTAGATCACAAAGGCAAAGTATAATTTTTGGTATGTGAGAAGCTCCCATCACAGGAGCCCCCATGGTAAACATTAGGTCTAGTGCCTGAGCCACCTTGAAGTCAATGAAGTTATCAGATGCGCTGGTGCCCACTAAGGCATTTTCTATCGCTTGTCTTGATCCTATTGTAGTATCTACAGCAAACAAGGAGTATGAGCAATCATATTTATTGAAGCTATTACTGGTGCATACATCAGGTTTAATATCTATGGCTATGGCTAACTTGTCTTGGTATCAGGATTTTGTCATTAATTATAAAGGCCTTGCCACCGCTTGGCATAGGACAGAGGCTGAAGTGGGGTCAGTTGAATCCATCAATGGGAATACATGGCTGAGGTTTTCAATGATCAGATTTTGGTGGCGTTACTTTTAATTTGCTCCATAATTTTGAGCTGGTAAGAGGACACCTTAAGGTCCCCTGGGTTAATTGGTATGAAAAATGTACCTGAGGGTCAATTTTCCATGTCGCCTATGAGATTCATAAGATTGTGTCAAAGATGCAGCTGATAAAGATTAGATTGGGCTCCCAATTGGGGTGCATGCACACCCAGTGGTGTCCCAGATTGCCATAGGCACAAAAGTCTGAATGACTTGTAAAGCGGGGTTCTAGCATTATTGTGAGGAAAGTAAAAGTTCAGAAATGTATTGAAGGCCCACAAAGCAAACCAAATGGCTGCAATGGGGGCAAACTTGGGTCTTGCAGGGGCAACCCCAAAGGGTGGGGGTGGAAAGGAGGATGACAAATCCTCCTGGTTCCATAGTTGTGGGCCTTCAAGTTTATAAAGTGGATGCAGAGGATTGAAACAGGGCGTTTTTAGTTCTGGCATGAGATCAATGATGAAAACAGGATGTAAGTGAGGACTGCTTAAGGCACTGGGGTTGAGCTCCCCTTAAGGAGAATGATCTAGGGCCCTTGGGTGAATAAGGCCTTCAGCAGATGGGCTGGGCGAGGATTCAGTCTCCATTTGTATCAGGGAGATAACAGATAAAGTTTAGACCGGTCTGGCAGTTTGGTTGAAGAAGCACCCAAAAGGCTATCCAGAATTCTAGAGGCATTGTCACTCAAATGACGTTTAGATTGTCGGGAAATGATTGACAATGGAGTGCTTATGGGTTGCAATTATAACTAACAATTTGACAAAGAATCAAACTGTTACAGCCCAAGGCCAATGGGCCTGAGCGTCAGGAGTTGTGAGATCAGGGAAAAATTTAATAAGGCCTTAACATGATTGGCCCAAGTGACTCTGGCAAGAATAATTGTAAAAACATGTCTGGGATGACCCAGTCAATATGCGGGCTGCATGGCCATATTACTAATGTCATGGGGGTTTAACAAAGAAAAATTTCGAACTTAATTAAATAATTTGAATGCGGATGGTTTTTATTGAAAGTAAAATAAAATAATCAACTGTCAATTTACTCAATTTGTTATGACTGCTTAAATAGATGATCAATTTGGGGAATAGTTTAGGAAAGTGCAGGATTGGGCCCTCAAGATTTGGCCTAACCTGGCGAACTTTGAGCAAGAAGGGGGAAACAAGCTTAACAAGAACTGACTTTGAAAGTATCTGCAGTGAGCTGAGTCACTGTCAGTTTGTCCACAGATGCCCAAATTTCCAATTTTCTTTAGTTTTGACAACTGGAGTGATAGCGTCTCGCCTGAAAGGCAGCAGGAACCTCCAAAGGCCACCCACTTAGGGGTGGTCCCAAGGGGTCAGGAACAGGTTTGGGGCGCCCAACTCGCCCACACCCAGTCACTCCAGCGTCCATTTGACCAAGCGGGAAATATCAGTTAAAGATTTTCTTATGTCTGGGGAGGTTTTTAAACAGTCAGCTAGATTTCCCAATGGCTTGATGCCATCACCAAGCTTTGCCAAAGATTTGACATTAGACGCTATGTTTTAAAAGTGTGCACCCATAAGGATTTGTTTCCAACAGTTTGGGATATTTGGTTTTGACGCCAAAGTCTTGTGGCCATCGACTTCATTCAAACCTTTTTTTCTATTTGAATGCCAACTCTCCAATAGCCTGGCACAAATCCCATTTATACATAGTATCAACTCATTTGAGTTAGTGCTGGAAATTGTGCGGGGTCCTTAAAGGGTAAGCGGTAGCTCACTACTCCTCAACCACATGAGCAAGGTTGCCCTGAGATGAGGGGTGCTTCCAGCCTTCTTTGCCCCTTCTTGGATGGGAAAGGGAACACCCAGCCAATCCAAATAGAGGGGACGCTCCTCTAGACTTACAGCTGGCAATGAGGCTGTGTCGCTCTATTGCTGTCTAACCAAATGAGCGACTTTCAGGAAATAAGAACCAGGGCATGAGCTGGGTTTAATATTATCAGATGCAAGCTGGTGATGTGAGGAGTTTACGCGCTGTTTTGGTAAGTTATAATAAAGATTTGTGATAACCTGTTAAAGTGGTAGGGTTACTCAAACAGATGGCCTAGTCAGCAATCATTGGGACAATAACTTGCGCAGCAGCATGCTTCTCCTTATCATTAGACTTAACTTTTAAAATTTAAAGTGGCAGATGGAGTCTGCAACAGGCTGAATGGCAATGTAGGGTTTTATTCTTCACAACTTAGGTGAGGAGGTAAAATGAACCAACAAAGGCCCCTGGGAGGGCTGTTATCTTATGACGAGAGGGGATATTGGGGATAGGCATCAGGAGATTGGTCCTTTGGGATTCATTGGAGGGCTCTGAATGATTGGGGGAGCAGTGGGCAGGGGGGTAATTGAGACTAAAAATAAATCAAAAAGCTTATATGGATTTTCCCCAGGTTTTAGGCCAAGTTAGGTTGATAGACCTTACGCTGCACCTGACCATTCAAGTCAGGATAGCCATGCACTCTGAACTGCCAAAATCTATTCTGGTGCGTTGTGTCAATTGCGTTGACTTGTTTGATAATTTTTAAACTTCCAGAATATTAGCCCAATTCAGTTTTTTGTGACAGGTAGCCTGGACTAGCTTCCCCAGCCCAGGATTGGTGAATTGGGCTTTGGAATCATCTTGCCCAATTATTGGAGAATCTAGAGAAAGTTAGCCGGGGTGGGGTGAGCTCCAGGGTCCTCCTGTGATCCCTGGATTGGGCAACCTCTCTGAAGACCCCATCATCTCCAACAGGGTAGAGGAGGGGGGAGAGGCATGGAAGGGGAATTTTTGGGGTCAGGGCAGTGACCCAGCGCTAATCCATCACATGGGACATGTCACTTAACTGTGACAGGAGGTCCACCTGGTCATTTGGACCCCTCTTGGTCCTGAAAGGATACTGATCCCAGTCTAAGCACAGTGTCTAGACGCAGGACTTACAGGTTGGTCCTTTAAGGTCAGAATGTGCCACCAGAATTATAGGGGAGCTATGCAGTATGTCATGATTCCTAATTGGTAGTGGAGATGACTTGCCATTCTGTGTGGGGTCTGCATTCATTTTCTGGGTCATGGAGAATGGTGGTACCAGCTCATATATTCCACTGAATTGGGATGTGGGGGGCAAGGGGGTGAGGGCGAGTACTTCTATTTCCTAGGAGTGGTCATTATGTAAACCTATCCAACTGGTTAAACTCTCTTGTGCCATTATTGGTCTGGTCTGAATTGCTCATCTTCACAGCTGGATACCTTATCTTCCCCATCCATTAGCATAAGAACGCCTTTTTTGTGGCAAGTGGTGATGGTCTAATGGTCTGATGGTGGGTTCTCAGTGGGGTTGACTTCTTGCTCCATCTGTACTTGGGGCGAGCTTCAATTTGTTGATCTAGGCTTTAAGCTCCCTCAAGGGTCTGGGTTCATCATAACATGGAGCGTGTGATCTCGCCCATGGTTGAGGGAGTCCCAGAAGGCAGCAATGTCAACTTCTTCTAGGAGCTAAAGGGAGTTGACAATCTGTCATGATGCTTTGATTTGATTGTTCAAACTTGGAGTGAGGGCCTACCAGAGGAATAGGGAGTAGATAAATTGGGGTCTCAATGCTGGGGTGGCCACTATTGATGAGACAATTGTGAAGGGAGAAGGGATGCTCCTCAGGTGAAAATTCTGTTAGAGTACTATGCAGGCCCATGTTTTTGTATATCCTTGTAGAGCATCAAGTAGGGACAGCGTTTGCTGTTCCTTGGAGATCTTTGTGTTATATGTTAGGGTAACTTACAGCCATAGTTCAGCCAGCACCCTTAGTACCTGTTGGGATATCTTGTCTGAGGGGCAGGAGATGGGCCCAACCACCATCATGTTGCAGAATTGAGCTTTTGAGGGGAGGTCAGTTGTGCTGCCTGGGCAAGTAGCATTTGTTTAATGGCTCTAATTAGTATAATCCATGACTGGCATATCAGGAGAGTGCATATGAAGCTGTATAGACTTCTTTTAGCTATCAATTAGCTCAGGCTTGGAAGCACTATAGCCCTTTGAAATCACCACTGTATTAAGTGCTGGGTTAATATGTCAGACATATGGCATGCCAAGAAAAGACTTGGCTTCCATTGAGGATATTCACAACACCCAAAATAGCATTTATAGTCCACATGGAGTTGATGTCTTGGAATACAAGGATAAGATCCACAGGAAAAGGTGCAGAAGATATTGGTCAACAAACATTGATCCTGTCTTAACTATTAGCTGAAAACTGGCAATAATTTTTCCCACACCTCCTGAGCTGTGGGGGAACCAATTGGTTTGGATAAGGGGTTTTTTAATTGTTATGGTTTGGGTTTGAAGTCAGAGTTGATCTGCGCATGCACTTGGTAGTGACTGGGAGTCATTGAATTGCTAGTTTTGAATCTTCCAGCATCATTGTTGGGTTCACTCCATTACAAATTTCCCTCTATTTGATCTTGGGTGCATCTAAATCGTATTATTCAGTTTATCTTGATATTTAGGATGGGGATGGTTTCCCACATAAGCTTGGGCGGAGGGTTAAATGGCCAGTTCCCCCAGGATGGGTCCCTTAATTCCTTCCATTGAGTGAAGCCAGCACTGAAACCAACAATTAGATGGTGACCACCATTACAGAGAGCAGCGAGTGGGGACATTTCATTAGTTGTGGTAATTTCATCATGGGAGACAGAAGTTTTTAAACTTAGTAAAAATTAAAATTGTCTGAAACAGTTGTCAGAAAAATTTTTTAATTAGGAAATTTCAAGTTAACATATCACTCTAATGTAGGCAGAGCGCTGGGTTTCTATAGTGTAAAACAGGGGGGACCCATGTTTTGTAAGACAAAATAGTGGCTGCTGAATATTTTCAAAGGGTATTGAAATTTTTCCATTGTTAATTTTCTCAAGTAGCCATTGTTTTCTGGAGCCTCTGAATTGGATACAGCATATGGGCCATCTATCATTTTGAATTGAAGATTTTTGCAAGTTTTTGAGGGTTGAGGTTTTTGCCCTCATCCTCTCAGAGGTTACTTTACCTGCTTAAGGTTCTCACATTGTTGCATCCAAGATTTTCCATGCATCTATTTGAGAGCCATCCCATCAATTGGGCATAGCAATTTCACCCCTTCCAGAGATTAGTTATAATCTGGTGGAATAGGTGCATACTTCTCAGCCTATGTCTCCAAATTTTATGAGGTATGCTTTAGTAGATTCTGTGATGTGGGGTCAGGAAGCCTACTTGTTTAGGTTTGGGTCAGCATATTATGGGGGACTGGCCACCCATCACTCATTGAGGGTATACCCCAAGTCCACTATTTTTTCAGTGGCATTGCTTGGGGGAATTCCCTCCCTTTGTTTTAAAGGGATGTAACTGCATATCCAGCCGGATAGCTAAAGTCTGGACCCTTACAGGCATCTGGTTTTTTGTTTATAAATACTAGGATAAAGTTTAGAGTGGGCTCTCAGATATAATAGATGGTAGTTTGGAAACCTTTTGTTACAAAGGCAAGTTGTGTAAAAGGGCGAACGTTACATCTCATATGGTACAAGTTTTTATGTAGCTGAAGTAGGAAATTCATAGTTTTAAATAGCACATTTGATTGTAATATTTAAGCAATCATAAAAGATTTAAATTTGGATTTTTACATAGTTGAGTATGGAAGCAAGATAGTGTTAGTTTATAATTATGTAGAGAGTTTAAAATTCTTAAAAACCACCTTATTTACATTTTTTGTAAAATTAAGCTACTGTCTCTTTTATAATACTATATACTAATATGTTTTTTAACTGTTTACCCTTTTATCAATGTTACTTTGGCCCATATCTCAGTATAGAAGTATATAAAGACAGTGAGCCATTTTAGCTATTGCCTTACTCTACATTGTCTCAAAGTCAATGCTGATTTTTCCTGCTGGCCTCTTGGGTACCAGCTTATAAAAACTTCGTGTTCCTTCCACAGCGCATAGACTTTATAAAGTTGCTATGTGCTATTGGTATGTTGTTCAATAACGTGGCTTACATCTTCTTAACTCAACCAATAGCATACCTTTACATACTGGTCTATACAAAGGGGGGATAAGTTGTCACAATATAGTAGAATAAGCATAATGTTGTTTAAATTAAATCTCCAATATAGAACTATATAAGAGTAATCAACTATACTTTAATCAAATATTAAAACCTATTCGTGTTTAAAATTAATCTAAGGAAAAAAGGTTTCTGATACCAAGCCATGTGAAATACCATGACTTTCATCTGATATTATTTTCCGATCTCAATTCCCACTCGCGTATTAAGTACGTTATAACTATCAGATCTTGCCTACCGTGGTAAGACTATAAGGGTTATACTAAGTAGAGTTAAGACTTTTAAGAAAGTTTTTGTAATTAAAGTAATCTGATTGCTTAACTTATACTTGATACTATTTGAAGGTTAGTTTTATCTATACACTTGAAATTATGATTGTCTAGATCACTATAATTAGATTCTTTAGATTCTAGGCCTTAAATGCTAAAAATCTCATCTGTGGCATAGTAAAACGAAGCTGAGCCAACTAGTGCTACCTCACAGTCTAAACTTTATATTCTACTAACCAAACATCTATTTGTGAGAAATGAAATTTACTATCCATGTCAGATATAGAGTAACTTAAAGCACTTAGATATCTGTGTTATGAAGGTGTAAGGATATACAAGGTTGATAGGAATTATAGATTAACCTTTCAATCTAGCAGTAAATAGAGTGTAATATTTGAGCCAAATAATGCTAATCGTTTTCTAGATTGAAACCCCAAATCATAAGATGTTAACTTGGTGATTATACTATTTTCGGCATTAACATCTATGGTCAAACCGTTTTAGATGTAGTAAGGCCGCGCTTTTAAATTCTTGTTTCGACTATACATAAGATATAATATGGCAAATTATTTCTTGTATTTTTACCGGTTGAGTATTTTTATTGCTTCATATGCTAGAATAAATGAGTGCTAATCTTAGATTTTAAAATCTATCAATGTATGTTTTTCTGAAGGGGAGGGGTATAGTTAATATATGGTTAATGGTTTAAGCTATAGTATAAAAATTAAATCAAAAGACCATTAATACTTTAAACACCACTTCAATTTGAAGGTTTATCAAGTTAATAAGAAGGAAGAATAAAAGAGTAATGCGAGTTCTAATTATAATTTAAGAACCATTCATAATTGTGTGATTTAGCTGGTTTGAGATGCACTGACATCGATGCACTATTGCAACCGTATAACAGATAAGCTCCGCCATTTTGAGGACAAGCTTTAGCTTGCTTCTCCCAAAAGATATCCCAGAAACGGGAAAATAAATGCCAAAAATTTATAATCTATAAAAGTAAATAGGCTATGCTTGAAACGTTGAAGTGCGCTGTAGTGTTTCAAGAGGTTGACTTCGGGTGGTGCCACGAGTTTGAAAGGGGGATTGGCACCCAGGCGACAGGCTTCACGAGCTCCAGCTCGAAACCCATCTTCATGGAACCCGTATCCCTGCCAGGCCCCTGCAAAGCTTATATGGCGGTCCGGACGGGATTGAATTGAGCTTAAGTGAGCTTGTGCCGCAACAGACTAGTGTGAAAGATGTTAAAGTAAAACATCAAATTAAATAAATTAATAACCATTACTTCAACAGTAAAGATTGGGTGTGAATAGTTGAGTTCAGCAAACACTGTCTCCTTTTTGGGCGGCAAAGAGGGATTTAACGTGACAAAGATGTCTCCATATTTGGCACTATCAATAGTTTGGAGATGATTCATCCAATATGTCAGGTTAACCCCAGAGGGTTGAAATTCCTCAGTTGCGGTCCCATTTTTGAGCGGTGGAGACTGTTCAAGATAGTTCCAACTGCTCCATGCAGCTTTCCGTAGCGGCATAAGCTTTTAACAGGTGAGAAACTATGTTTATATAGCTCACGTACCGCTTCATCCGTGTGAACTACAGCATAGTTTTGCGAAAATTTAAACTTACTTAAAATGGCCTTTTCTTCGGGGGTGGCACTGTCATCTAGTAAGAGAAGCGCCTCATCGGCATGGGTTGCAACGATCACATGATCGTAGTATTCGACGCCACCCAACTCATCAACAATTTTGACAGCCCGATTCCCAGTTTTCGCGGAAGGTGTTACGGCTGTGACCCCAACCACTGGGCAGCCAACCCTCACATCGCTCAACCTGGAGAGGACGCGGCGAACATAAGAACGAGACCCACCTTTGATAGTTCTCCATTCGGGCGGCCTTCGATTTGAAGAAGAATAAATGGTTCGCCATAAATTGAATTGCGGTAAGGGCAGGGAACTCTTTTAGGCAAGTATCGGGAGGAGTGGACCAGATAGCTGCCGACATCGGGATCAGATAATCTTCGATAAAGTTTTTGCTATAGCTGTTTTCTTTTAAATACTGGCCAAGGGTCCAGCTAGCACGCGGATCCGAGGCTGGATCTAGAGCAAGCAATTTGGGGGCCAGGGTATTGAACTTTAAAATATCATAAAGCATCCGGTAAAACCCCGGCCTAAAAAGGTTGGCCGCCTGACAAAAGACTGTGAATAGATTGGCACCACCCCACTCGAAGCTCCCTCTGCCCTTGGATACCGAAAACGTCATGGGGGAAGGAATTGTCTCGATACCAATTACTTTTAGAAAATTCAAAAAGTTGGGGTAGTTGAGTGTGTTAAACACGATGAACCCAGTGTCCACAGGTACTTTATCATCAGTACCACGCTGTGCACAATCAAATGGTGGCGCTTGAGAAACTTTGCAAAAATTGATCGTATTGGCATGTCCACCGGCCGTCCCATTCTTCTCGTACAGAGTTACTTCGTGCTCAGAATACTCATTTAGAAGCCATGCTGCAGAGAGACCTGAAACACCCGATCCTACAATTGCTACTCTCATACTTTGGTGCACAGTCGCTACAGATGGGTTGCTTTTAATATTAAGCTACTGCACGTTAGCAGGACATGGAATTTTAACGCTTTTTAAATGGGCTTCTCTTCATTTGAAATAAACATTTATCTTTATAATTCCAAATGTATTAGTTTTGTTCCATATATTCCTGAGATCACCACCTTCCATTTGATGGATTTATACATCCTTTATTCACCTTTGGGTTTGTCTTTTGAATCGTTACCTGTGCCACCGTCTGGGCCATGACTGCTGTTTTTTCCAAGGTTTCTCGAACTTATCTCGTACGTACAAATCAAGCAACCGCTGCCGTAAAATTTTATTCGTAGATTCAAACTTGTTTTATGCAGCCTCTAGGTGACTCAACCCTCATCTAGTTCTATCCATTATTTTTTAGTGTGTGCTGGCTAAATTAAATCTTTATTATCAGAAAGTTCACTTTAGGTAAAAAGGGAACGAGTTTCGCTTAAAATTATATCTATCTTACGTGGGAATGCATGAACTGGGACAAGGCACCCTAGGAGATTTTATATTATACTAGCTATCAGCCTGCAGCTTTGCTTTTAATAAAAGTTTATATACTTTGATTCTATCTGGCTATGTGATATCTCTTTATTAAGATAAATAAAATCTAACTTTTATGTACAAACAAAGTATATAATTTATAATACTCTAAAGCTTATCATTATATAGATACCTCTTACTATCTTGTATACTTAATATCTAGATTACTTATCTTGTATAGTAAGTTTTTTATATAGTTCCTAATGATCTAATCTTATTAGAAATCTTCTATATGTATCTTTAAAATATTTATACTTCCTAACATATTAGCCCTATACAAAAAATCTTTTTCTACCACATATAAAAAGCTATATATAGCCAACCTTATAAGAACCGATGTTTTTTATAGTTAGGCCTAAAATATAATCTCCTTATTAGCCATTACCCATAATTATTTAGTTATTCTATATACCAATTATGCTTTGCTTAGTCATAGCTCTAGTTTTAATTATTTTTATTATAACCCTTAACTAAAGTAACTACAGATGATTTATAGGTTTATACTTTTTTAGGGCTATAGTACCAAGTATCTTACCAAAAAAGACTTTACTTATAATCTAAAACTTCATACTTCTATAATTAAGACTATCATACATATCCCCCTTTCCTAACATGTCAGGTATTATTCAAAAAGTAAAAAATCGTTTATATTTTAACATTTATAATTCATATCTATAAACTCACTTTTAATCTTATCTAAAGTAATAGTTTATTTGATATTTTAAGTTTCTATATCAAAGCACTGATAATCCTATTGCTTACCAAAATATTAACTTTTGCCATAATCTGAAAAATTTATAACTCTTTAATAAACTCTCTCACCCATACTACTTTACTGTAAGCTCTGAATATCAGCTCCTTCATCTAGACTGTACAACTACCCCTTTTAGGTCTAAGGAAGGTCTTATATCTATAGTCAATTCCATAGTCTAGAAGTGTGCCCTTGCTCATGTGATGGATGAGTGTTATATCATGGACTTTGTAAAAATTTATAGGTTATCTGATTATTTTTGTTCAATAACCCCTATAAATATATTACATGCACAGATCCAGGTTTTTTGCAATTTCTTGCATTGTATAATAGTTGATATAATTGTTTAAGAGTAGTATATTTACTATCCATAGTTGAATGGAAGTATTAGATTTTGGTCCAACGTTTGGCCATTATTCCTCTCAAGATACCTATGATGTCTTGAAATAGGGATTCATTCCCTTGTACCACCTAATTCAATCTACTCTTAGATCCCTTTTTACAGTTTCTCTGGTTTGACACACAGTTGGCAGCAATCCCTGATTTGATTTAGCTTCTTCTCTGGATCCCCACTCAGATCCTTACTCTTTATATTAAAGAGACTCCCAATTATTGCATACAGCAATAATATCCCTGAGAAAGAATAGAACAAATGGATGGGATAAAGTTTACTAAGCTAAGACTTAAGTAAAAGTAATAATCTGGCAAATTTTTCTTATTTTATTAGTGAATTCCAGGGAATTTTATAGTGGGGTTTTTGGTGCCCAACCCTTGATTGGCATCTCCTTGATAAAACAGCAGCTGTTGCCATTTTGTCACCTATCCTCATCTCACCAGTGATATTCTTCCCTAACCTGGCTAGGATATCATTGTTGGACATCCTTGAGACCTAAAATGGAAAGAGTCAGAAAACTTGTTCCTAACATTTTCCTCTCAATCCAAGAGAACCAACCATATTTGGTAAGCAACCTACTTAGGTAATGGGACTTGTTACCCATTAAGGCAGGTTATGAACCACCTGATTGATTTTCTAGTTGCAGACAGCATCACTCACCTTGCAACTTATTCCTTAAATTCCTAATTGATCAGTGATGAAACCTGACCAATCTCAGTTGGTACACCTGATAGGTATTCACTATCAAATGCCCCTAATTTTGTCAGCAACTTCACCTGACAAGATCTTAAGTATTCATCTGGATCAATCCCTGATGGATCTGACCAAGTGAATAACCTAAAATACCCCAAATATAGTTACCCTGAAATCAGGGTCAGCCAATTTCCAATTCACCTCGCATTAGGGAATTATCCCCTAGTGATCCCTGGTAATCTAGCTGGCTTGGAATATGGGCAAAAATACCAACACATCCCCCTCTTGCCTAGATTTCCAGTTAGAAAAGAACAGGGCAGGAGAACACTGCTTTGGACACTTGGTTAAATACTTAATTTGCTCAAGTGGAGTATGATCATCAGCACTCAACGCTGCTTGGGACAACCTTTGGCATGCAGCTTTCTTCCTCTTCCTCCTCGCTACCACCTACTCAGAGTGCAGTCCCCACGATCTTCTGTTGTGCTGAACTGATCAATTTACTCATGACAATATTAATCCTGGGATCCAGTTCTCCCCCATCAGGGCATATGACCCACTATCATATTAAGGATTCTTGGTCTGGCATCCTCAATTCCCTAATTTTCTCCTCATTCTTAACAGGAGACTCTTGCCATCAGTGTTTGTTTCACAGCCCAATTAAGAATGCTCATTTATGTACATCCCTGTTATTTTCTTCTTATAACTTCTTGACCCATATCATTCTTAATTCTTCTTTGGAGAGCTTATCCCATTAATTTTGAGATTAATTTCTCCAAAATTGAAGCTTAATTGATTTCAGAGTGTATAGTTTTGACTATTATATATGTCCAACCTCCCCCCTTGTCCAGCTCATAAGTCAAATTCCAAGTTGCGATACCAACAGTTGCTCAATAGTTTATCTGATCAAGATCTTTGGCTTTTCCAGCGGATGAGTCAGTCTGCATGATGTAACCTTTTCTATGGTCCTTCCAGAACTCATACTCCTAGTCAAGTACCAGTGGCTAGTCCTTCCGTGGAATTACCAAAAACAGTAACCAACCCCTCTAAAACCAGGTTAGCAATTGTCTCAAATGACTTGCAGCCAATCCTTCCTCTGTCATCAATTCCAGAGTTAGATTTTGAGACTCTCCTGGATTTTCTCCTTTTGAAGATGCGCCTAACAACATCATTGATCGTCCTGAACTAATTCCCTTCACTCTTGACCATTCATTCCTTTCTGGATCAGACTTGCTTTCAAAATTCCTCTTCTGGCTCAGTAAATATTACAAGCCAGCTGTCTTGGCCACCAAACTCACCATCAGTAACAGCATACATTTTGAACTCCCCTACACAGAATTAAGAGCCCAAGTCAGTGAGGATTTATCCATAGCTCTGAATTCTTCCAATCTTGAGAACATCCTAGATTGGGATATTGCAGCTTATGCTCTTCACTTTGCTGGCCAAGTTTTTTGAAGTTGGGCTATGAAGCTTTTAGCCTCTCTCAATTTCCATCACTCTTTCTGCTTCAGCTTCTGAGAAGCTCATAGTCGTCACTTGCAGGATACCATTCACTCCTTGCACAACTATCTCATTTCTGGTGCATCCCATCAGTATCTTCTGCTGATAGCTCTAATAGGGGCATGATTTGGCAACCCCTGTCTAGTATCCCTTATTCATTTCTGGCCCATATGTCCAGTGCTCTTGACAAAGTCCATTGGCAAGTGCTCAAGACCAATCTTCTGGCTTTAGTACCATATTGGGATTGCTCAGGGTATTCGCTGACTGCCAGTTCTTATACAGTTGCTTCCATCCCCACTCCAGGATATCACGTTTGGCTTCTTCTGACATCTCAATTTTTCTTCCCCTAGTTGCTTTCTTGCAGGGATCTGCAGCTACTCAACAAACTTGGTTTTGTGTAGGTCTAGCCCTCGCTAGCATCCAATCTCACATAGATTTTGATGGGTTATTCATTCCTACTATGATCCATTCTCTCTCCCCCAAGAGGCGACATAGGCGGAATCATCCCCAAATTGAGGATAATCAATAAAGAAATAAAACTATATTAGTTTTTCTATGTGGTTTTTTAACTTTTTTCCAATATTTTTATTGATCTTTTTTTTTCTTTTTTCCATGGGACTTGACCTTGTTTCAGTTCAGCGGTCCATCCTTTTATTTTTTTCCCACAAACTGAATAATAGGTATACTTAGACCTACCAGTTTTCTATGGTTCAGAGGTCTTACTTTTTTAAGACTTAACCATCTAACTTAGTTCAGAGGTCCTTTTTTGGATTTTACCAAATCATTAGGACATAACCACCTTGATGATTCAGCACCCTTAGGAACTCTTTTTTATTATTTTTTTTCATCAATCCATCAATTTAAATACTTAGCATGGACTTAATTTACTACCATTCCATCCAAGAGGTTCTTGATGGAGTAGGCATCCATTGCTATCTTGGCAATAATCTCAAATGGACTTGACCACAATGCATCCAATTTGTTTCTTCTTCCAAAATCATACATATTGCAATAGGCAACTCTTTCACCTATTTGGTAATCTGATAAGGCCACTCAGTTCTTATTGTCCATCATTTTTGCTTGTATCCTTTTCTTAAAAGTCGTATCAAATGCTTGCAATTGCATTTCAACCAGGCTATTTGTCAATCAGTGCAGATACTGCTAGGCACTCATCCCTAATGTTAGTTCCACCACCAAATATAAAATCGGTGGCAATGTGGCCTTCCTCCCATATAAAATTTTAAATGGCAATTTCTTGTCGCTGTATGATGACTGATATTGTAGGAGAAAATCACTGAACTCAGGTACATTACTCACATAAAAGTTCTTCCTGCAACCAGCTTACTCAGTGTCACAGCTGGCGTTCCATTAACTAATTTCACCAGTCCGTTTGTCTCCAGATGATAGGGTACAGACATGACTCCTTGGATCCCCATTATCTCATTTAATTATGGGATCACATGAGACGTGAAGTTTGTCCCATTGTTGCTCAGCAGGACCTGCGGGCATCCATGTTGGTATACTACTTGATCCAGGATGAACTTCACGGTACTGGTAGCATATACTTTCGCCAGGGCCTTCATCTTGACCCATCTTGTCAGATGATTAATTGAAACTATTATGTACTTGAGACCCCTTTGCTCATTGCCAGTGGTCCTATCACATCAATGGACACCATGTGCCAGGCAAATCCAGGCCGGACTAGTCAGTATCCAGTCTTCTTCTTATATGGTTTGTGCAACTGATACTCCACACAACAAGCTAGATAGTTGGCGACATCATAGTTGATTGACTCCCAGTAGTAGTACTGGTGAATATGGTCAGTTGTTTTTCTCAGGCCTCCATGCCTGACAACCTTATGAGTGGCTTGAACAATAGCTGCTCTTTCTGATAGCTTTTAGAATAGTAACCACTTCCCATTAATCATCTTAAAAACTTGTCCATCCATGGTCTCAGTGTTTTCCATCGCTTTTTGAAGCGCACCTTGGATTTTTCAGGGCTTGTTCCCAATTTTTCTATCAATCATTCTCTGGAATATCTAATCCACCTGCTGGTATACCATCTTGACTATTGGTAACTGTGATAAGCCATCCGCATTCTGATGAGAAGCCCCCACTTAGTGGACAATCTCATAATTGTAAGCCTGTAATTTCAATGCCCATCAGGCCAGTCATCCTTATGGTTCTCACAAATTGTGAAGCCATTGCAACAAAGAGTGGTCTGTCACCACTTTTAAGTGTGTTCCTTGGTTGTACACCCAAAACTGTTTATAGGAGTAAATGACTGCAAGGCATTCACGCTCAGTTACAGTTTAGTTCCTCTCAGTGCCTGAGAGCATCTGGCTCACATACGCCACTGGATGTTTGTCCCCAAGTTCATCTACTTGGCTTAATATGGCGCTGATTGCTGTTAATGAAGTATTGGTTTGTATAATAAATTCTTGATTGAAATTTGGATATTTCAAAATTGGAGAATTTATTAAGTACTGGCGTAATTAATCAAAGGATACCTGTGCTTCTTGGATCCATATAAATTCTTTCTTTGGATCCTTCAACTGATGGAATAAGGACTCAGCAATTCTGGCAAAATCCTGAATAAATCTTCTATAGCATCTGACCATTCCAAGGAACACTTGGATATCTCTGACACTCTTTGCCATAGCCATTCGTTCTATGGCTTCAATCTTCTGGGCTTGCGGCTGCAGTCCACTAGAGTTGATCACAAATTCCAGATATTCCAACTCTTTCTTGAAGAAATGAAATTTTTTTAGCTTAATTTTTAGGTTGACCGCGGACAGTCTCTTGAATACTTCCTCCAAGTGGTGTAAATGGTCAGTAAACGTCCTATTGAATACATTGATATTGTCCAAGTACACTAGGACGCATGAAAACTTCAAGCCATTTAGTATAGCGTCCATGGCCCTCTGGAACGTTACAGGCGCATTGCATAGACCCTGGGCGTCCTCGTTAGTTGATATAGCCCCTGCATGGTAATAATCATGCATTTTACTTGGTCTTCTCTTGGCAAATCAATACCATTATCCTGATATCAGATCCATCATGGAGAAATACTTCGCTTCTCCCAATTGATCTAGTGCATCATCAATTCTTGGTAGGAGATATGAATCCTTCTTTGTAATCTTATTAGTCTTCCAGTAATTAATAACCACCTGATTAGAGCCATCCTACTTCTTCACGATAAGAATTGGACTCACCCAGGGACTCAATGACGGAACTAGAAGCCCATGCTTCAGTTGGGACCATCTAGTAATAAAAAAAGCCCATGCTTCACTAGTTTGCTGATTTATTCTTCCACTACCACTTCAGCCTTTGACTGTTGAATCAGTTTCATCCTGATCGGCAAATTTTCCCCAGTATCAAACTTGTGGATCACATCTCTCATGGATCCCAAATCATGGTTGTCCTGGGTTAATACTTCCCAATATTTTTTGAACAATTTGAGCACCTCCTCTTGCTGTCCTTCCATCAGATCAGCGAGTTGCTCTCGATCTAGCAATAGGTTGATACTCTTGGTTACCCCAGCTGGTAATCCAATCTCATTGAGGGTCCCAAAATTACTGAACTTCATCAGTTCAGCCATTGGGATTAGATGAACAAATGTGACGATCTGATTCTTTTCAACTCCATTGGTTTTTCACTTAAATTCGCCAGGAGAACTCAAATTTCTCCATGGCCTGGCATTATTATTCCAGGAGCCACTTAAGGCTCTACTCTGGACTTCTTCCAGGGGCTTCTGACCTCCCCATACAGCAGCTCCGATATCTCTAATGTCAACCCCATTGTGACTATCACTTTGTGATCCCAGCGGTATGGTTTTCACATTCTTGATCCTCAGTGGAAATCCCCAATTTTCTAGGATTTCCATCAGCATTTCTCTTTGCTTCCAGCCAACTAGTTGGTATTGAATCAGGACAATGCCGTCATTGTATATCGAGTTGATGAAATTATTTCTCTTACTCAGTTGAGCTTCCCCATCCTTCTGATAGACCTATGGTAACGTCTGACCCAAAATGGTCAACGTATTATTCTCAAATTTACATTTAGCTCCATACTTCCATAAAATTTCGTCCTGATCAGAATGTAATAGTTCTGGTTGGTTAAAACTATTGATAGAGCAGATACCATCAAGGATTCAAATTGAAGTGGCAGAGCACTATACGCTCCTTAGGAGATGGCGGTGTTCAGAACAGCTGTCCCATACTCCTTCTTGTGTTCCATGTCAGGCGAGATCTTCATCCTCTTCACCAGCTTGGATGAGACAATATTAATGGGCACTCCTCTGTCAACAATCGCCCTTATCCATACTCAATTCAATAGTTTATCTATGTACATACACTCAGAGTATTGTAAGATAGTATTTACTGAGTGTATAGCGGCATTATTAGCTATTGAGGGTGTAGATTTGTGCCGTTAAATCAGGAAACAATTCCTTTATCACGCTGAGGGGGATTGACAGGTTTACCTCATCTAATCGAACTTCAGTCAATTCATCAAGATTATATGTGGCTCAAATCTTGTCCACTAGTTATTGGGCGTACGGCTGGAAAACTTCTTTGATTATCTCAGGGTCAATCCCCTTGCCCCAGATCCTTTTACCACGTTCACATCCAAATTGACCACTTGATACAGTTGATCCTGTACTATTCATCCACAAACAGATCACTGATGTCAATTTCCTTGTGCATAATATCAGGAGGAACAAGCTTTTCTGCAGCTCTAGACTGTCCCATCTAGGCCGTGGGCCCTTTTCCTGACTCCTTTGTGTTTAAAGACTCTTTTGCTTGGACCACGTTAATTTGATCCTTGGGCTTCTTGAAATTTACAGCAAAATGTCCCTTTCCTCTGCATTGGTAACAGACTTTCTCCTTCTTATTAATCCATCTGAAGACCTCAGTCTTATTCCCTGGCACGGTTTGGTTGTTCATCCCTTAGCACCCTTGTTCCCTTTCATGGGATTCAAATTTCATACTGGGTTTGATTTGAAACTTCTGTTTGGGGCATCAAAGGTTGCTCCCAAGCTTGAAAATTGTCTACCATCTGAGAGGTAGTAAAGTCCTTCGAAAACATGGAAGACATCATTTGGTGCAAATTGCAGTAGGGCAAAGGCCGCTTGTAATGCAATTCTGGCATCGAAATTATCCAGCACCTTCACTCCAACCAGGATTTGCAATTCCTGACAGAAACAATCAGCGAAGCTTGCTAAAGATTCATCTTTATGGGATTAAATGCCCTTAAACTCTTGTTTGCACTTTGACATGCATGTTAAGCTTCTGAATTCCTTCATAATGGCCACTTTGGCCTCTGCGTACAACCAGCTGTCCCCCTCAAGGTGGGGCAACACTAGGTTTTGACAATTAGTATATAAGCAATTCATCACCATCAATGCCTTTTGACAATTGCCATATCCATACATTGTCATATCAAACAATTGGAAAATGCTGGGGCATTATCCTGATGGAAAGTCAGCAGTTTTGGTGTCACCTTGAATTCCTCCATGGTTTCTCTAGCCACCTCTCTAGGTTCAGCTACTCAGCTCACTTGGGGAGTGATTTCGGTTGTCATCTCTGAAATAGCGGTAAAAGCAGGCGGAATGTTTCTTGGGGTAGTTGTCTTCCCAATTATCATATGGGGGAGTTCTTTCTTTGTCATCAGTTGTTGCATATGGCTCACATTTGCATTTTTGAATTTTTGACACCTCGACCAGTTTAATCAGATGCTCAATATCAGTGCTGAATGCTCTTAAATAAACACAATCCGCTTCATGCTCCGTTTTCAGAATTAAGACTTTTCAAATTAAGTTCTTTCTTTCTTCTTTAATGATGTTACTTTTCCAAGTAACTCATTCCCAAAACTTGCGACATTATCAATCCCTTCCTCCATCTTGGCGACTCTTTCTTCCAAGGTTGCAAATTCTTGATGATCCGCTGAGTTCAGGGCGTTCTGATTAATGGTTGCCAACTCCATCCATAGTTTTCTTATCTCATCTTTATATGATATGTCTTCTAAGTTCTTCTACTCAACTACACCCCTGTAGTGAGCACCACTTTGTAAAAATTTATAGGTTATCTGATTATATTCAACTAATAACACCTATGAATATATTACTTGCATAGGTTCAGATTTTGTTCAATTCTCCGCGTTGTATAATAGTTGATATAATTGTTTGATAATAGTATGACAACAATTATCTGTAGTTGAATGGAAGTATTAGATTTTAATCCAACGCTTAGCCAGTATTTCCTCTTGAAATACTTATGTCTTGAAATAGGGATTCATTCCCTCATACCTCCTAACTTTTATCTACTCTTAGATCCCTGTTTACAGTTTTTCTGGTTTGATACACAGTTGTTAGAAATCCCCAATTTGATTCAGCTTCTTCTCTGGATCCCCACTCAGATCATTACTCTTTATCTTAAAGAGTCTCCCAATTATTGCACGCAGCAATAATATCCCTGATATAGAATAGAACAAATGGATGTGATAAAGTTTACTAAGCTAAGATTTAAATAAAAGTGATAATCTAGCAAAATAATTCTTATTTTATTAGTGAATTTTAGGGAAATTATAGTTGAGAAATTATATTTAACCCTCAGTTGGCACCTCCTCAATGAAATGGCAGCCATAGCCATTGAATCACCCATCCTCATCTCAGCAGCGAAGGTCTTCCTCATCCTGGCTAGGATTCCATTGTTAGATATCCTTGAGACCTAGAATGGAAAGAGTTGGAAAATGTTTCCCTAATGTTTTCCTTTTGATCCAAGTGAACCAATCATATTTGGCAAGCAACCTGCTTAGGTAATGGGACTTGTTACGCATCAAGGCAAGTTGCAAAATCAACTGATTGATTTGCTAGTTGCAGACAGAATCACTCACCTCACAACTTATTCCTTAAATTCCCAATTGGTCAGTGATGAAACCTGACTGATCCCAATTGGTAAGCCTGATAGTTAATCAACTATTAGATGCCCCTATTTTGTTGGCAACTCTGCCTGATGAGATCTTAAGCATTTGTTTAGATTGATCCCAATGGATCCAACCAGCACATAACCTAAAATCCCCCTAAACATAATTGCCCCTGAAATCAGGGTCAACTGATTTCCAATTCACCTTGCATTTTGTAGTTATCCCCTAGTGATCCCTGGTAATCTAGACAACTTGGAATATGGGATAAAATCCAAACAGCCTTCCTCCTTAAGAACTCTACCCTCCTGCTGTGATGGTCAAGGATATGCCTGACCGCCACATAGCCTTAGTTCCCCTAAGGGGAATGCTAAGGCCAAATTGGTGGGATATGAGGGCCTTGACCTTTATAGATTGGTAGCAGAATGTAAAAAATACAAATAAAAAGTGTAAATGACACTATACCAAATAAAGTTATATTTGAAAAATAGCAGATTTAAGAATGAATTGAAGATCTAAAATTATTTTACCTAAGATGAAATTATAAGTTTTGTAACTGCCCAGTTACCTGGCAGATAGTCTATAATGGGTCTATATGAGGAAATTGAGGGTCAACATTCTCAGAATATCTACCATCAAGAAGCTGTCCGCAGACTCCATGAAGAACAAGCCCCACTCTTCCCCAGTAGTTCCCCTTCCTATAGTATATAAACAAGCTGAAAAGGTGTTTAAAGCAACTTTTATACTCTATAATCCACCTTAATAAAACTTAAAATCTGAAATTAGTCCTTAAAAATTAAAAATCATCTTTATTATAATGAATTTAGAAATATTGTGCCATGGATGTCAGGAAGAAATCCCCAGAGCTAAAACAATGTATCACTTTTATGTTGCCACTCTTTAGAAATAAATTTAACTGTGTATATCTAGTGTAAGACTCTCTTTGATAGTGCTGTTTTTGTAAGATGTCTGCGTAGCCAATAGATCTTTGGTTTTAAATATTGGCTTTATTATGTTTAAGTCTTTGCTTTAATCCCAGTTAGAAAACAGCGATAAGCAGCTATTGGAAGGTGGTGTCTATCACATCTGCCTAAAAATCTATATTCTTTAGATTTTAGATGTAACCTGTAGGTAGGAATTTAGAAAAGGAGGTACCATATAGGTCCAAAAGTCCAAACAATCTTTAACTGTTTTTAAAAATAGAATTTAAAAAATTATACCATAAACAATATATATCCAATATGTCAACTCCAACTCTTCTAATCACAACTTTTTATCTTGGATTTCCCAGACCAACTCAAAAGCTACGTCAAATAACCCACACTCTAAAGGTTCTGTCTGACACCACCCTTCCAAACTGAACCCCTCCCCAATCTTCCAGATTAGTTGAACTCAAAAACCCAAAGATGCATATTTAACTTAATACTAGATCCCCTAACTATCCAAATGGTACCAGGTTGCATCACCCTCCATTTCATCAAGACAGATGACATTTGTTTTAAATCAAAAACAACCTTTTAAAAATAAATTTAAAAAGTCTGGATGTCACCACCCAATGATTATCTGTTTGACATGCTTTATCCTGGAATCACAAAGTTCCAATCCCCACTCACAAACTTCTAAAGGTTGCAGATCCTAGGGACTGCTGATTTATATCTAATATAACTTTCTATAGATAAAGCTTATATTATCATTTAACTTTTACCTGTTGCATTTGCTGAATCTGCCATAGTTTTCCCGGGTTTCAATATGAGAAACAACTAATTGACAAATGCCATTCTATAAACTATGCTACTCAAAATCCTGGATTGTCACTATAATCTATTTATTTGTCAACACAATGAGATGATCCCAACTTTTTAGCCCTTTGACTCAATTTTGCATGTCCAATAGGTTATCAATATCATACTTTATTCTTAATAGCCAAAGGCATGCAACTGCAGATCCCTGAGGTGTTTTTAACCCCTATGTCTCTCCTGCCCTTGAAGTTGCAACTACCAAAGCTTGCAGTTGCACAATTACTGTCATTGAAGTGGCAAGTAAAGTTTAGACCAGCTTGCCAGTCAGGATGCATGAACACCCAAAAGGCAAGCCCAAATACCCAAGGCGCTGCTGCTTGTATGACGTTACTTGTGCTGTGAGAGAATTAACCAGTGAGCGCCAATAGGACATAATCATAAATAACTACTTGGTAACAGACCAGGCTGTCACAGCCCCAGGGCCCATGGTTTTGGGGGCTGGGAAAAGTGAGATTGAATGGGGGGTTTGAATTTTGTCATTGCTAAAAATTGGATTTAGGGGTTACAAAAGTTTATTGAAAATTAAATTTAAAAGTCAACTGTCAAATTTTCTCAATGTGTTATGACTTCATAAATAGTCGATTGATTTGGGGAATAGCTTATAAAAGACCAATATTGGGGACCTCAAGATTTGCCTAACTCAGAAAACTTCAAGCAAGGGGGAGAGAAACAAACTAATTTGAACCAACTTTGGAATTATCAATGGTGGGCTGAATCACTGTCAGTTTGTCTACAGATGCCCAATTTGCAGATTTGCTGCGGTTCAGACAATTGGCGTGATGGCATCTCGCCTGATGGGCAATAGGAACCTTCCAAGGTCACCCCACATAGAGGCGGTCCTAAGAGGTTGAGAACGGGTTTGGGGGTGCCCAACCTGCCCATACTCAGTCACTTTAGCATCCATCTGATTAAGTAGGATTCTTTGAACAAAGCTTTTTGATTCTTGAGGGGAGGGTTCCATGCTGCCAGCGTCTTTTAATGATAGCCAAATGCCATTGGCAAGTTCCACTGAAGATTCAACAATAGACACATTATTTTTTGAAGGTACAAGCCCGTTAGGCTTTGATTCTGTATTTTTTGGGGTAGCTTTTGAACCAGTGATAACATTTCCAAATGGCCCAATGCCATTGGCGAGTTTTACCAAGAGATCAATACTTGACACTTCATTTACCAAGTGTACACACCCATCAGAATTTGTTGTCAAGGGTTTGGAGCCCTTAAACCTTAATTTTAAGGGCTTGTTGACATTGACTTCATGAGGACCTTTTTCCCATGAGGATGCTAACTTTCTAATATTTTGATGCAAATTCCCTCAATTTTCCATACTAATTTGGTGGAAGTGAATGTAGGGACAAGTGGCAAGATCTGAAAAGGGAGAGCTGTTACCCATCAATTGTCTACCACATGGGTGTGGTTGCCCTGTGAGATGAGAGGGGCAGCTGCACTTCTCAGGCCATTTTTTGTAGGGAACTGGAACGCCACACAAACCAAACAGAGGGGACGCTTCCCCAGACTTACAGTTACAGCCATTTGACTTAATATAAAGCTGTGATATGTCTTTGTACTAAAACCTAAATTAAAGCTTAGTTTTCCCTCTTTTGTATAAACTAAATTCAGTATCCTTGGATTTCTGGGCTATCCACTGAGTCCTTACTCACCCATACTGGAAGCCCAATTACTCTATATCAGCAGCTTTTATAAAATTTTTAACCTTTCACTTATAAATTACTTAGATATCTTATATTAATTATATCTGTACAGCCTTTCCTTAATATTTTATCTAATAACCTAATATTTACTTTTTAAGCAGATTGAGTGATTTTTAGCTAATTTATATTTTAAAAATCTACACAATCAACCATAATCCCTTTTTCTAATAATAAACAAAAAAATCTTAGTTGTGATATAAAATCCACAATTATATAGATAAAACCTAATGACCATATCAAACAAACTTGTTGCATATAATTTTGTACTTGATTAATTATAATTTTCCAGCAATTCCTCTGTTTCTATAAACTTTCTCCTTCAAATTATCATCAAAAGAACCATAAAAGTAATTGAGGTAGGTCAAGCTGGGACAAATATACCACACCAAGATTTTTTTGTAGTCAAGACAGGTTTCAGACATGTATTGAATAAAACCTGCAATAGAAAGAAGCAGGAATTACCCTGCCAGGGTAACCCTTTTAAAATAACCATAGATAATAATATGAAAACTTTTTATATAATATTCAGTACTTTTATACTCTTACCAATATTATCTTTTCTTATGATCACAAAATTTATTGTGATTTAAATTAATGAAATTCATTCCCATACTTCTTTATAAAAAAGCACTGAAGATCAACCTTTTTTCTAGACTTTGCCAAGTAACCCTTTAGGTCTAAAAAAGTACTAACTCTCTAGCCAGTTCATTAGCCCAGAAGATTATCCTTTCTCATATTGTAGCAATTGGTGATTGTACATGGACTTCTAAAATTGGGACTCAGAAAACTCACTATAACAACAGTTGCAATCCCAATTTTCTGACTCAACTTTTTATGTTAAGTAAATTTATTTTGGTAAACTTAATTGATATCTATTTTTAGCATAATTCAAGAAATTTAGGTTCCCTCATTCCACCAGCAGATGAATGCTGGGACGCTAATAAATCATTAATCTTTTCTGATGCCTAATACATTATTAAATTTCATAGCTCTTAATGGGCTACTAATTATCAAGTAAAGGTGCGTTCAGCTTTATCTCACTCAAGAATTCTATCTATTTTTTGCCTTCCAAAATAAATACCGTTTTGTTTATAGTAGTATTTTTATAAAATTATTAATTAGCTCTAGGAACCTGGATTTGCTGGCCAGGGAGGTGAGGCAACAGTTCTGGGTCACGTGATAATTTGACATTTGCTCCTTGAAACCAGGAGAGTTGCAAGAGGAAGGTAGATGAAGGCTGAAATTCCTAGAAGCTCAAGCCAGGAGTTGCAATGCAATTTTGAGCAACCTAAGGGAGACCAACAGGTTACAGAGGCTGGTTTCATACTTAACGTCTGCCACACCTTGACCAAGGTGTGGCATATATCTAGCATATTCTTCCATGTATGCTGTTTTCCTAAAATATATAATTCAGGGGCTTTGATCTCACAATTGTAGTTGTTGGACATTTGACCTCTCAGCTACAAGATAAGAATGTTGTGTGTCCAAATTGTAAAAGAAAAGGGAATTTCAGACATTTGTTGGTCCGCAATAATGCTATCAATTTTATTAATAATAATGTGAAATTTGGCTAAAAGACCCTGGCCAATTCTTGGTGTAACCCAGCTAATTAGGGTAACACTAGTTTAAATACTTTGTGGGCAATTGATTCTAATTTTAGCCATTGGATTACTCTGACTTCACAGCGGACTCTGGGGCGTTCATTGAATGGATCTCCCCCAGCCCCTACCAATACCATCCAAACACCTATGCGTGGACCAACCCCTTTTATAGGCGTGGCAGGGGTCCCCCAAGGTACAATAATTTTCATGAGAGGGGATTGGCTAAAGCATATTAAGTCATTACCCCATGGTTATGTCTTGCCCCAAACTTTCCCCCCTTTATTGTTCAGCCTAAATGAAGCGAGTTTGCCAAGCTTCAATAGGCTAACTTCACATATTTCTTTTTCAGACTAGTCTAAGCTATTCTGAATGAATTCTAATTTCCCTTGAACCTCAAGATATGTCTAAATACTGAATGGTTTCTAATTGAGGGGGACGTTTTCTATCTTATCCCCAGTGACGTCTAATAAAAACTTTAAAAACCCATATTTATCAAGTTTATAAAGTTTAGGTATATTTCTTAAATTAGTGGTACACTTCCCCTATTGTTGGATTTCAGCCACACAAGCACCAAGCGAGAGTCTTCCTACTCCAAAATCTAACAAGTGGTGCTCACTATGGGGGCTCCAGTATACCACCAAAAAACTATTTAAACTAGGGCAACAATTCTGGAACCAAGGTTAGCTGCTTTGGAAAACCAACTAGCCAGTGCTTTGGCTTGCCTCAAAAGGTTTGATCAGCACTCTCCACAAGGCCCTGAAGGGTCCTTTCTAAATATTCTTAAACCTCCGTTTAAAGGTAAGTTCACGCCTGGTGAGGGCAGTATTACTTCCTTCCTTTATGTTTATGAGTCTTCAATGGATGGAGTGACTAACCTACAAAAACCAAGTTTATCCTCCCCTGCTTAAGTTGGATGGCTCAGGATATCATGGTTCCTCAAATGGCTACGCTTAAAACCTGAATGGAGGTTAAACAAGCGCTGATTGACGAGTTTAGTTTACAACAGAGTTTACAACGCCAAAAACAGGCCTTTATGTGCCTTAGCCTGCAAAAAGAGAAATCTATCCCTTCATTTGTTGAGCGATTCTATAGCAAAGTTCAACCTCTGCTATTGGCCAAACTTCCCCCTCTAGATGATGCTATTTCAGCTATTGTGGCTAGCTTGGCATCTATCCCTCTTTAGCAATGCATATGTCCGCAGCCAAGCATACCTTTCAAATGGTATGAGATATAAAAGAGGCATTATTAGCAGTGGATGACCTATATGAACCTGAACCTCTGCAAAAAGCTCCAAAGCGATAGTCAACTCTGACCCCTACAGCCTCTTCCATGGCTGTATCCCTATGGAGCCCAGCTTCTGCAGCACTGAAGAGACAAATTACTCCTCCCCCATGGGAGGATAGCCAGGAAATATTGGCAGTTATGGGGAAGCTCTCCCCTCTAGATTCAGGTAAAAACTTAAGCCAGTAAACACAGTCATCACTTTGCCTAGTTCCTCTCTTACTGTGGGTCTACTAAGGGGATAACGCATCACACCCACCTAAGCCGCTGCCTAAATCCCCCAACCTCTACTTTGACTGCCTCTAGTTCGAAACCTGCTGTTATGAGGCAGCTCAAGCCAATTACTCCTAAGGCAAATGTCAAAGCCATTACAATTCCAACGTCTCCCCCAAAAATTGGTACAGCCATTATGTTCCCTTTAAAAGTCAAATGGGTAGATGAAAAGTGATAAAGCCTTCTCCTGTGTAAATTAAGCTAGTCTCTGCCCCCTCTTATTAACTCGTTGAGGTGCATTGACAATATTTCTGATGATGAGTATGAAGGGGGTGGTGAAGACGCCGGCTTTCTATGTTTTGATGCTCCAATGGAAGTGCAGGTTCTGGATATGTTGAGGCCTGAATGGATTGATATGGCCATAATACCACGATGAGCTTTATCTATAACAGTTGTTCAAGTTTTCAGAGGTGTTTGATACCGCTAGTGATGCTGATCAGCTTATCATGTCAGTGATCCACTCTACTCAGCAGGTTCATACCCTCCAATCTGTTAAAGGTAACTACCCTGCGATGGCTCAACGCCTTGCCTCCACTCTTCATTTGAAGGAGGTCCTCGACCTCCCCCTACTTTTGGTACCACCATACCAAGGTAGAGGATGTTATCAATAAAGTGCACATTCTAGCCGTCCTTGATATGGGTGATCCAGTGAACGTGGTCTCTTTAAGGCTCATCAAGAAGATTAAGTTGGCGCCTGACCTGGACTATTCACAAGAGTTTGGAACTGCAGGGCCTAACAATACGTGAGCTATTGGAGCCTACTCTTCTCTACCCATACTAATTGGAAATCTCCTAATGGCTGCTCCACTGTAGCATTAACCAACAATGCCTATGATTTACTCATTGGCACGCAATTTATGATTGAGTATGACGGAATCATCAATATGAAACAGGGACTTATCTCCCTTTTAAACTATGAAGTTCCTCTACTCTTTACAATTGATGAGCCTAAAAAGAAGGAATATACATGCATAGTTGAGTATCCTTCTTCCGCCCTCATCCTTACATATACCACATCAGGCAAAAACACTAAAAAGCTTTCAGACTCTGTGGATGGTTCAGAGGGCATTCCATTTTTATGTGTCCGAGGAGGTAGTAGTCATAGCGGTTGAACAAAAGGTGATAGGCACCAAAATTACTATGCAAACCCCCCACAACTGCCTTCTGCACTTAACAAGCATTGATGGAATAAGCCCTTTGAAACCTCAGGTGTTGCCAGGTATCCTAGACCCTGCCTGCCAGCGACCTATCAACCTTCTGCTGGAGAATCTCACTAACAAGGAAATGGTTATAAAGAAGCATCAAGAGGTTGGAAAAGCCCCGTTTCTTCCCATTGACGACATCCACCAAGTCCATTATATTGGGTCTATGCTAGATATGGGACTACCTACTGACCAAATGACATGCGCTTTGCCCAACGTTCAGATTTCTGATGGCCTAACTCCCGATGAACTTTATACAGTTCATTCCTTACTATAATCATATAGTGATATCTTATCCAAATTTGATACAAACTATGGGCATATTTAGGTCTGGTGCCACACTATTGATGTTGGAGATGCCAAACCTGTTTGATCCAAGCCTTATTGGAATTCAAAAGTTGAGGAGCTCCAGATAAGGACAGAGCTTAAACAGATACTGGATGCTGGGCTGTTGGTGCCGTCAAAAAGTCCTTGGTCATCCCTGCTGTTATTAAAAAAAGAAGAACGGTGGACATTGAGTAGTTATGGACTACCGCAAGCTGAATAACCTCACCAAGAAGGACAGCTACCAATCCTGAAAATTAATGACGCGCTGGCCCAACTCTCTGGGTCCAAGTTCTTTTCCGCCATGGACTTGGCTAGCAGATCTTGGCAAGTGGACCTTTCTCCACAAGACCAGGAAAAGTGTGCACCTATCTGCAGTGATGGTCATTTACAACCTACCCAATTACCACAAGGGTTGTGCAATGCGTCCGCATCTTTCCAGCGTGATATGGATCACATATTATAGGATCTAAAGCTTAGTTGCGTGATTATATATCTAGATGATATTATCGTCTTCTCCCGAACCTTTAATGAGCATCTTTCTCATTTAAAGAAAGTTTTACAACGATTGAAGGCCTCTCACATTAAACTGAAGCCCTCTAAATGTACATTCTTCCAAAAGAAATTGGACTTCCTGGGCCACACCATCTCCTCAGATGGGATCCAGCCCCTCCAAGGTAAGGTTGAGGCGATATCCAAGATGCCTGCCCCTAAAACCCTCCGTAATATTTAGGTGTTTTGGGAATGATGGGGTACTACCATCAATTCATCCCCAAATTCGCTCAGCTCAGTGTGCCCCTCATACGCCTTATAACTAAAAACACCCCTTTCCAATGGGGAGTGGAACAACAAGCTGCTTTTGAAACGCTAAAAAAGCTGCTTCAGAACGGTCAATACTGCGCCACCCTGATTATAGTAAACCTTTTATGCTATTTACTGATGCTTCTGATTATGCAGTTGGAGCTATCTTGGCCCAACTGGATGAGCATGGGGCTCATCACCCCATTTCATACTTCAGCAAGATGCTTTCAAAGGCAGAACATAATTATAGCGTCACTGAGATGGAATACCTGGCTGTCTTGCTTGCTGTTAAACATTATCGCCCTTTCTTATATGGGACCTCAATTAAAGTGGTTACTGACCACGCCTCTTTAAAGTGGCTACAAAATATGAAGGATCCCATTGGGCGGTTGGCACGCTGGGCTTTAAAGATCCAGCACTATGATATGACCATTGTACACCGAGTTGGGACGAGCCACATGAATTCTGATGGGTTGACTCAGATGACCATTCTTCACTTATGTAATAGTGAGGCAGAGCGGCTACATAATCTTTTAATGACCCCTGATGCTTGGGAGGATGAGGATGAACCAGTTCAGAAGATGCTAGCTCGCCATTCCTGTAACACGAAGGTGAATAATGGACATCTATACAAGAAAGTAGGGGTGAACTGGTTACCCTACCTCCGACCTTCAGAGCGGTTATCTGTCATTATGGAGTCTCATGCCCTCCTAGGGAATAGCGGAGTGTGGAAAACCTATGAGTGGGTAAAAGAACGCTACTATTGGGAAGGAATTATGGAGACCATCGTTGAAGTCTTGGATGCCTGTTTAACATGTAAGAAGCAATACAACTTCAAAACAAAGTATCAATATCAGGCTACCACCCCTAAACAGCCTTCCACACAATAAGTCTCGATGTGGATGGCCCTCTCCCCCAAACTAAGGGTGATTATAAATTTAGCTTGGTAGGAATTGATAACTTTACCAAATGGCTTGAGGCTGTGGCTATCCCAGCTCAGATGGCAAAAGCCAGGGCTACTTTCCTTCACCAGTATATCTTTACCCAACTCGACTGCCCCCAAGTGTTTCTTTGTGATAATGGTAAATCTTCACCTCTCAAGTGGTGAAGATTCTGGCAACTTCCATGGGTGCGCAACAGCTCTTTTTCGCCCCCTACAACCCTTAAAAATGGCACCGTGGAAAGAGCTAATGGGACCCTAGTCATTATATTACAAAAAATGGCCACTTAGGATCCCCTTCACTGTTATCAGTAATTACCAAGTGCCCTCATGGCCTACCGCATCAGTTACCACCAGATCCTTAATGTGTCTCCTTTCCATGTGTTGTATGGACGGGAACCTGGGGTACTAGCATTATTGGCAAAAGACACTTTCACTGATAGGGATGACCCTTAACAAGCCATGAGAAAGTTGGCTCAACACATCATTCAGCTACAATTCAAGGTGATGACTAACTTGGCAAAGACTGTCACAAAAGAGAGTCAAGCCAATAATGAGCTATGGGACCCTCTTCCTTCCTTATAAGTATTTGACTTATTGATTTGTAATCACAATTGTATCACCTCAAGAAGGGAGAAACTCAGGTCCATTTGGGAAGGCACTTTTGTAGTCACTTACAAGTGAGGAGAGGAGTATTCCATAAAATCCCTTGCTACAAGAGTTACTATTAACTGAGTTCATGGCCAATTCCTGTAGCCCTATTCTCCCCCCAACATTCTTGAGGGGGTGATGTCAGGCATTTGCCCTCTCAGCTACAAGATAAGAATGTTGTGGGTCCAAATTGGCTGAGAAGGGGGAATGTTGGACATTTATTAGTCTGCTATGATGCTATCAACTTTCTTAATAATAATGTGAAAATTGGTTAAAAGACCCTGGCAGATTCTCAGTGGAACCCTGCTAATTGGGGTAACACTAGTTTATATACTTTGCAAGCAATTAATTCTAATTTTAGCCGTCAGATTACTCTGGCTTCACAGCAGACTCTGTGGCGTTCATCAGATGGATCTCCCCCCAGCCCCTACCAGTCCCATCCAAACACCTATGCGTGGACCACCCCCTTTTATAGGCGTGGCAGGATCCCCAAGGTGCAATAATTTTCACAAAAGGGGATTGGCTAAAGTATATCAAGTCATTACCCCATGGCCATGTCTAGCTCCAAACTTTTCCCCCTTTATCATTCAGACTAAATGAAGAAAGTTCGCCAATCTTTGATATACTAACTTCGCATGTTTTCTTTTTTGGACTAGTTTAAGTTATTCTGAACATATTATAATTTCCCTCAAACCTGAATATTTTTAATACTGAATGATCTGAAATTGAGGGGGACATTTTCTATTGTATCCCTGGCAACGTCTAACAAAAACTCTAAAAACCCATATTTATTGAGTTTTTAAAGTTTAGTTATATTTTTTATATTATGGTACACTTTCCCTATTGTTGGATTTCAGCCACACAAGCACCAATAGAGCATCTTGTATGCCAAAATCCAACAGTAGTATTAATTGGACCTCCATTTTGGTTTCTGAGCTAAATCAATTTGCAAGTTGATTGAGTCAACTCTCTTCTAGTTTGAGGTTACACATGTTGAGCTAACACACAAGGTCTTGGGAGCCTTGTTTGTTAGTATTTGGTAGATGAGAATTTATTAATGCCTATCACCTAGGGACATAATCATAGATTTCCTAAACTAAACTTAATCCTTGATCACCCTAACTATTCAAAAAGGTACCTGGTTGCATCACCCTCAAATTCAGAAAGTCAAATGATATTTATTTTTAATATAGAGCTATCCCTTAAATTATTTAGGAGTTTAGAAAGTCCCACTTAATGATAATCAACTTGACATACTTTACTCTGGAATCACCATCAATGTTTATAATGGAGGACAATCCAAACATATTAAGGATTAACTATGTTTTGCGCTTTTATCTGAAATCAAGCCTCCTTGAAGTAAATCAATTGTCAATTTTTAATTTATGACCTAAATGGGAAAAAGCTAATCAATGTGGTTCTAGAATTGTCACAAAGTATGATTTCAACAAGACCACCCATTTATAAACTTGGAAAAACCACACTTAAATCCCAGATTAACAATCAGGAAGCACTAGAATAATGGTCTCCCAACTATCCAGATGTTGACATAGCAAGATGTCTTACACTCAACCCTCCTACTGGAAGTGAAGTATAGAGACTTATCAAAGAGTACCCAAATGCTCATTCCCTAAAAAGGTTACCTTGTACCCTATAGATATTGAAGAGTTTTTATTATGATAAGGTAGATTCAAATTCTTTCCTATTTTTATTTAGCATAAATCTTTATATTCTTTGCATAGCCTTAAAAATAGCATTTGTGGTCACGACCAAAGAGTAGTTGTCATATATGCAGATCTTACTGAAGCAAACGTGCCTAGTTATCACCTCTCAGAAGCCATTCCAATGCCAAGTGCCATGTCAAAGAAAACTATGATTTCCAAACAGAACACTCACAGGTAACAAAAAAATTTATTCAGCTTTACTCTGTTAGTAAAGTTTGTAGTTGAAAATTAATAGTTTGACATATAAAAATTGTTGTGCTTAACCCTTATATTAGGTGAGTCCTTGACTATGGTTTTTAACCAGTTTAATTGTTACTTCATTTGGCTTACCTTTATTAATTTGATTAATGATCAACGTTTCATAAGGTCTAAGATCCAAAATATTACCATTAAATTATTGATCAATGCTTTCTTAGGCTAAGGCCCAAAACATAGTTATTTAGTTATTATTTGATACTTTCTCATGCCTAATTCCCAAAACTTCATTTTTATTTCTTAATAGGTGTTTTATCAGGACTAAGGCCCAAAATCATTTTGTTATCCAATTTACAAGCACTGAGCAATTTCCAACAATAACGCCAAGTTCAAAACCCAAAAAATGATGATAAACTACCTTGTTTTTGCTCCACTGGCCGCAAGATAGGGGAAAATGCCAGAATCAACTTGATATCACAATGATATTAGGCCCCTGAGGTTGTATTCGACGCTTGAACCTTCTATTTCCCCCATTGACAACCTTATGCCACCTATCCTACCTTACTATCTATTGGATTCCTAATAGCAGATAATGTAAACCACTTAAATGTGTCACCATTAATGCTCTCAGTCCAGCCTTCAATGATGAATCTTGATCTATCCCACTCCTGAACCTGGAATGTGTCATCACCTCCAACATTCCTGAGTCATCTTTTACCATCACACGTGGTATATGCCTATAACTCATCGTCTTGAATATTTTTCTCAGTTATTTTATTCTTGATTCTTTTCTGTTATTACTTAAAAGCACCAAAAGTTTTTAATAAATAGTGTTATATTTAATTATAATTATATCTTTTTAGAAAGTTTTCTCAAGACCTCTAAACCTTTACTCAGTAAATTAAGTCTCGCTATATTAAGATTTTAAACACCATTAATCCTGACTTTGTGAGCTTTAGGGACTGTCTTTAAATATTGTTTGTGCCACTAAATAAAATTCTGGTGGCCTGACAAAAATTAATAAAAAATTTTTATTGAAAGTAAAATTTTGTACTTCTAGTGCAAATGTACTTATATACAACAAAAAACTAATAATACATATAAAGTCTAGAGCATAATGGAAATGTAAGGGGAATTGAATTACTTGAGGTTTATGACAATTAAACGCTAGAGTGTTGGGTCAAAATAGCCAAACTATTTACTAATAAAACGTGGAGCCACAAACAGTTATTAGATTCATAGTATGTTTTAGGCATAAAATTAAGTAAAAATGACCATAAGGTTGTATAAATTATAAGAAATTGAGATTTTCTATAAACTTTTGTAAAAATTATCAAAACATGGCAAGGAGCAGACTCCATAAAATTGGCAATGGCAATAGTCAGCTCGTCGCCTTTGCTTGCTTAATTTGGATGGCTGTCTTGCTGATGGGGGATTCTGTCAAACACAAATGAGACACCAGGTGACCTTCTGAAGGGACATAGTAACCTTTCTTAGTAAACCTTCTTCTGATGCTATCAAATTTACTGTCAATTACTTGTTGGAACTGCTCATCGCCATGGTGGTATTCTTATTAGAAATCTCCGACATTATTTTTGCACTTTATCCTAGCACAAGACTTAATGAAAACTCAACCATCTTCTCTCTTGGCATTATCAGCAGCCAAGGTATCCTTTCTCATGAATTTCCTATTTCTTAGATCCCAGACTAGTTACTAGTGATCTCTTCACTTAGAACAATATAAGTGAAAACCAAGGATAGTTTGAGATTATGTGGTAAAAGCTTCTTTATTAATCTAAAATCAAAGTATTTTGTAATTCTTGCATAAAATAAGATTTATTATAGTGTATTTAATTTAATTTATTGTGGGGAAGGCCAACCATGGGACGGACACTTCCAAATATGACTCAGAAGAGACAAAACTTAGTACCAGGAAAGGCACCCCAGAGAAGCGATGCTATCTCTTGTTGCCAGCGGGAACGCCACTTATGGGGAGGGGGAGGGAACGTGTGAAGGGGCCGTAGCCACAATTGAACACGTGTGGAGGAAGGGGTCTGATTTGATGAACCAGACTGGGAACCAGGAGGAGACCAGCTGACGGCGACGCGGTGGGAGGTATCCAAACATCCACGATTGAAAGTGGTCCACCAAATGAGACTGGAATCTGTGGACAGCTTCTGGGAGGGTGGGGGTGGAGCCTGCGATGGCATCTAAGACAATCGTGTGGATGGTCCACATGGCGATTGCAACCACCAAAGCATGGAGGGAGGGTGAAAAGGAGGAGGCCATTGATAGAGCAAACATATCTCTTGACAGACTGAAGGGATGCGTTTGATCCTGGCCCAGCAGACGTTGAACTTTGCGCCATATCTCTTTAGAGGTAGGGCACTTCTCCAGGCGGTGGAACAGCGTTCCATACTGGCCACACATGACACAGGATGAGTGTAAAGCGTTAGAGCGCTCAGCTGTATGATACACCCACCTCAGGCAGCGCCACACATGGGAGCGGACTTGAGGCTGCAACAGAGGATGGTGTACGTATTTCCAGATAGATTTTTGGGTCTCAATGGAGTAAGGGATGTCCATCATGTCCAGGTAGTCCACCCTGGATAGGACATGGGGCCGTGTGGGGATCACGCCATTTTGGATGGGTAGCCCCTGTACCTCTTGTGTGAACTGAGGAGAGGGGAGGCCTCTCTGGGCTGTGTGTCTGCTAATACAAATTCTCCACTAAGCGCTCCGCATGGAGAGGAGGATTCGTTTGTAGTGGGTTTTAGTCCCGTGAGGGCCTGTGGCCGATGAGTGTGAAGCGAGGTATTTCATCAGGGAGTGGGGGTTTGATGGGTTGTTGAGGCCCAAGGCTCGGGATAAGTTGGAGCAGGCCACGCGGGACCAGTGTTGGGAGGAGAGCGTAGGGGTGGTGATGGCCACTATCCAGGTACCCAAGATCTTGGCAGCATGGGCTCTGAAGTCAAGCAGACCCATGCCACCATGATGATGAGGGCCAAACATGACCTCTAGCCATACTGGTGGAGGGCGGCCTGACCAAAGCCATCCTTGCAGCAGGGCATACAAGAATTTTAAGAAGCTTGGGGAGAAGGGGATGGCGTGGGCTCCAAATCAGACTTTGGAGAGGAGCATAGATTTGGCTAAAACAACCCTGCCAGTAAGGGAAGTAGGATGGGCTCTGAGGGAGGCGATGCGCTTCGTCACGTTGTTCAGAATACAGCTCTCCATTACTGCTGACGCGTATCCGCCTGCCTCCATCCACACGCCCAGATGGCGTACTGGTCCTATGGTAGGGCGTGGCACGAAGGGGAGCACCAGTGGGGCAGTGTGTGTTGAGCTGGTAGGGCGAGGATGTGGGCGAGCAGATGGGCTGGGTTAGGAACTAATTGCTGGGGCCCAGCAGTTCTGAGACTGACCAAGGAGGATGATTTTGGTTTTGGAAGCGTTCAGTGCCGCATTACTTACCTGGGAATACTCCTGGATGAGAGCTTCAAGCGCGTGTGCATCTTGATTATTAGACACCCCAACCACACAATCATCTGCAAACGCCATCATCTTGACTGGGACTTGGCCTGGCACATTGACCCCAGTGAGTTGGCCATTCACATTTCGCAGTAGTGGGTCAAGGCTGAAGTTGTATAAGAGTGGGCTGAGGGGGTCCCCTTGTTGCAAGCCCCTTTGAGGGCGGACTACTTCCGTTAGGAAGCCAGGGCCACGTACTTCCATTGTTGCAGATTCTGTGAGCAGCATCACCCAGTTGATGAAGCGAGGGGGTAAGCGGAATTGATGGAGGCAGGCCCTGAGGTATTCCCAGGTCACTCTATCATAGGCCTTCTGTTGGTCCAAGAATACAAGTGCCCCAGAGGCTGTGGACTGACATGCATTAGCCACAGAGTGCACGTTATCCCAAATTGACCTTCAGGGTATGAAGCTGAATTGCTCTGGGGAGATGGTGGCAGATGCTATAATCCTTAAACGGTTAGCCATGATTTTTGTTAAAATTTTTGTGCCCATGTTGGTTAAAGAAATGGGGCGCCAATTGGCTAAGTCTAGCTTATCACCTTTCTTGAAAAGTGTGACAGTAAAGGCCTCATGTCCTCCTGGTAGGAGGCGCGTATCCAACAGGCTCTGGTTAAGCAAAGCGAGCAGCAGTGGGGATATATATTTGAAGTATTTTTTGTAGAATTCATATGGGATGCCATCTGGGCCTGGGCATTTCCAGTTAGGTGCACCGCAGATGGCTGTCCATAATTTGTTCAGAGTAATTAAATTCATTATTTCTGGGTATCAAGAAATGGTGCAGATGTGGGCTTGGTCAAGAAATTCTGCCACTTTGGCCAGCTGAATTGGATCAGATCAGTATAACTCAGAGTAATACTTCTGTGTTTTGCAATTGCCACTTTGGCTGGTGTATCCACAATGGAATCATCCGATCTTCACACCTGTGTGCAGGCCATGCTCTGGCATGGTGCAAAATTTTTTTAAAAAATATGCGGTGCACTTGTCACCCTTTGTGATGCATTTGGCCCTGTATTGAACACAAACCCAATGTTTGTGTTGCCTTTTGAGCGCGTTGAGGTGGGCGGCTGCCTCTGCCCACTTCCAGCCCCATGCAGGGCTGTATCCTGTAGTGGGGATATTGGACTCCAGGTGTGCCAATTCTGCCAGAGCGCGCAAGATGATTGCTGATGTGGCTCGTGAGCATCTGGAGGAGAGGTGGCGAGAGTGGCGGATGGTATCCTCTTTGAAGGTTGCCCATGTGGAGATGGGGTCCACGCAAAATGGTGTTACAAACTCTTTTGCCAAAGTTGCTTCTTCCACCCAAGTGGAAAATCCTGGCGACGCAAGTTTGGGGGGGGGGAGCTTGCACCAATGTGGGGCCCTGGCCACTGTGGTGGGTAGGTGGTAGGTTATTGAGACCAGTGGTGGTCAGAGAATTCCATTTTTGTTGTTTTGAAGTGGGAGATGTGGGGTTGGAATTTCGCCGGCGTTAGGATAAGGTCAATGCAGGTCATGGACCTTAATTGGCCATTGTGGACGTGGGGGCACATCATGTTTTTGAGCAGCGGGGCATGTCGCAGCAGCACATCCATTAACCCAAGGGTGGCCTTTAGAACGCGCAGTTCTACGTGACCCTGGGGGGCATGGGGTGAGGAAGGCCACCGGTCCATTGGTGTGTTTAGCCAACAGTTCATGTCGCCGACTATGAAAGGGTCTGGGGGTAGCAGGAGGGATTTGACCAACAAGAAAAATTCCTGACGCTCGCGTGCACCATTTGGGGCATAGATATTGATGATTGCGTGTGCTATGTCAGCCCATGAGAAAGTGACAACAAGAACTCAGCCATTTAGGAATGTTTCTGATGATAAAAATTTGAAGAGATTGTTTCTCTGAACTAGCACCCCACAGTGCTCTGACCAAAAGGATAGGGATGGTAGGAGCATGGATTTCCAAGCCTCCTCAGAACCTCATGGACAGTGGGACTCCTGGATGGCCAGGATATCCACGGGTAAATTTTGTTGTAAAAAACTCAGTTTCCTAGCCTGGGACGGCGAGGCCTTGAGTCCAGCAATATTCAACGTCCCTAAAGTGAAGGTTTCCCCCATCACACCTTAGGTGCGAGGGGGTGGGCACCCAGGCCCACTAGCCTCCTCTAGATCCCCATGGACCTTCATGGCAGCGCAGGTGTTAGCAGTAATGCTATTAGGATTTTTGTTAATTTTTGCAGAAAGAGTTGCATTGGCTTTAACCTTCACTTTTTGTTTCCCCAACATCGGACAAATTTTTGCAGGTGCAGATGAGTTTGGTGCACCGTTGAGCGGGTTGAAAAAATTTTCAGTTGGGATGGGCCCCAAGTCAGTTTCAACTGGAGCTTGGGTGCAATGATTTGGTGAGATCAAGTCCCCCATCAGATCCTCAGATTGAGTGGCCCAATCAGCATGGGCTTCCCAATCTGATTGGTTGATGGATTCCCAAGTTGCTTCTGCCATGAAGGTTTCAATGTCCTCCTGGCATTGGGAGTGTGGGATAGCGGTGGTGGCTTTGGCCGCTTCCTTGGCCATGGCCCTATGGGCCTTCTTGGCCTTCTTCCGCTCTTGCAGGGAGATGGGCTTTACCAGTAGGTAGCAGCCTTGTGCTCCTCACAGGAAAGCCCCTTTGGTGCTTACAGTTGGTTTGTAGTGCGCCTCTCCACTGGCCATGGCCACCGAGGAGTGCTCTTGGAATGTGACGCCCTCTTTGGTGGGGCATGCATGCGCCTTATGGCTGAATGCATCACAGTGGGTGCAGATGGGGGGCGCGCTGTCCACGGTCACCCAGAATGGGTGGGTGGTATGCCCTTTGATATTAATAAAAGTGGAGTGCGGGATCTGAGTTAGGTCCTTTGCAATCTCCTCAGTTGGGGTCAGAACTGCAATGGCTTTGCCGGTGCACAGGTGTGGCATCAGCGTGAAGCATTGCATTTCAAAAGATTGTATTTCGCCATATATGACGAGACCATCTTTCAGGTGTTGTTCCAAAATGTCACGTTTTACCGTAGTAGGCAAAAAGTCAAACGTGAGGAAAATTTGGTTTGATTTTGTCCATCTGGTGCATTTGGTTTTGATGACCCATTGCCCTTTGGGGAGGTCAACCACTATACGCACCGCAGCAGCCTCATCTGCTGCCTCTTTGTTTTTGAAACCTAGGTCCAGCCAACTGCGTGACATGGAGTGAGGTGTGATGTACACCGCGGTCAGGAAAAAGGTGTGCATATTTTCACAAAAATTTTCCCATAAAGCCATTTGTTGGATGTCCAGAAACACGCGGACTCCATATTCCACTGACAAAAGTGGCTGGGAGTGCGGCGTGTTGATGTACTGGTTGTATCGTGCTTGCCATGCAAGTATTTCTGGGGAAATAGTGACCACCAGTTCTTTAAAATTTTTGTCTATTCACTGGTTTCTCTGGGGCGTTTTTGAACGTTGGAGGCTGCGGGCCTTCCACCTGCTCCTCTTACCTTACTTGCCCAACTGTTCCCTGACATGGGCGCAGACTAATCTCCTCTGTGAGATTATCAAACTAGATTCAGACTTGAATTGAATAGATTGCAAAAGTGATTGCAACGAGAAATAAAAGTTAGATTTATTATAGTGTAAATTAAGTATAAAATGGCAATAGGTATAGCAATATTGTAAAGGTCTTACATACCCCATGTCATAAATTCTTAAATTCTTTCTTGGTGACATTGCCCATTAATTTAATGCTTTTATACGTGAGAACTATTTAATGGTGGATAACCCTAAAATTAGGATGTTTGGTGGCCCCTGTTTAATCCCACTTATGGGTCTGGGGTTAAAATACCATTTATAGTTATCACTTCTTCTTCTGATTAGTAAAATGATGATCATGTTAAAATTTGTATGACAGAGCTTCTCCAATGAACCTCACTTCAGGGTTTGACTGACTTTCATCACTGCTTGATTGCCTTTTTGGGTAATATTCATATGGAAGATGTTATTGCTTCCATCAGTGTAACTTGGTTTGGATGATTGTTTAATAATTATTCGTCATTGGCCTTTTTTAATGGAACTACTCCATCATCAGTCAGATGTAAATTGTTTCACCTACATAAAGGTAAAAAGGGGGTCAAAATTCATAGATTTTGGCATCATCATCATCATCATCATCATTCAATTTATTTCTTTGGTCAACAGATACCAAATTAATCATGGAATGTAATCCCAATCAACTAGTAAATTTCTTAGGCCGCCATCATCTATTAAAAAGGGTTTATCTCCCTTATCCACGTTTTAATATTGAATTTGTAAATCTGTAGGTGTTTGTATACTGGCAGGGTTCCTTCCAGAGTACAAGGAAATATTCTCCAATATACTTGTGTTAGTTTCCACAACAATGAATACAATCTTATAGCTTCAATATAATGAGATCACAATAACAGAAAATGAGTTTATCACAACAGAAATTTTCTGCAACAATGATATAAAACTCCAATAGAAATTATATTGAAACTTAACAACCGTTATTCTCTAATCTGTGTATACCTAGAAAGTGAGAAAATCCATGTTAAATTTCAAGATAATTGGTGATCCATGGGGGTTGTCAGTAAGGATCCAGAATAGTTTTCTGAGCTGTACACCTTAAGTAAATAATGTCAAGTTTAGCTATAAGAAGTCAGCCATTCTTGAGGATAACATTATATGAGATTCTAACCATATTGGGGTCTAGAGATTTAATTTCTTTTATTGAATTGCCTTATGGACCATGAACATATTTCAAATTCTTGCTCAACAGTGAAGGCCAAAATTTAGTTTTACTTCGCTAAAACCTTTGAAAGATCCAAAGTTTTAAATTGGGAGATTAAAGGATTTTTAAAGCCAATTTCTGTCTTTTTTAGGGCGCTTTATCCCAAGTAATATGGAAAATCTGTGATATTAACCTCCACTGTTTTTAAATTTACAATACACAAAAATTAATTTTGGCTAAGGCATAGTTCTTATGGAATTAAAAAGCTTTAGGAAGCTAGAGGTTCTGGAGAAGGCATAAAAAGGAAACAGCTTCAGGGGAGCATCTTATGAAGTTCCTGGACTAACTCTGGATCATGAAGGCAAACCTGGGATAGTACTCAACTGTTTTCAATCATATCTTATCCTTTCCAAGTTACTAGGTATTGGCGGTAAAAATTTTAAAGGCGGGAGGCTGGGATGGCATCAATATTGTATTCAGGTTTACCATCCACCATGATAAGCCCAGGTGACTCTGGCATAATTTTGGTGTAGGAGGTCAACAAATATTCATGAATAATACTGAAGTTCTTTATAATAAGGGAGGGTTTATATTGTAGGCAGCAGGTCCCACTTCATGTATTACTTCATATAGCTATCCACTTCAAACCCAACTTTTTATCATGGTTGTTTCAAATGCAAGTTCTTGGCGCTGACCATCGCTAAGTCTTCTAGTTGGCACTCTGGAACTCTCTGGTGTTTCTGGTCCGCATCTTTCCTGTAGATCCTTAAAGTGGCCAAAAGTTTCTCCTTTGCCATTCAATGAATTTACCTGAACTTCTTTGCCTTTTCATTATCTTCTACACCAGAGTACCTGGGTGAGGGGACTAAGTTAAAGCTCAGGGTATACCCATAGTTTTAAAGAAGGGCTAAAAATTGAGTTGAGGAGTGCTTTAAGTTGCTATAAAAATGTCCACAGGTAGGTGCGCCATCCAGTTTTTTTCTCTAAATTCTTATAGCACAGTATAAAATAACTTCTATTTCTTTGTTCATTCTATCATCCTGTCCATCATAATGAGGGTGAAGTGCATTAGAGTGATAGTCTGGATCTGAAGAGGGATAGCAAGGCCTCCAAGAATTAAGATGTGAGCTGAGGACTCCTATAATGAACCTTCCCTTAAGGAGCCCATAGCAGCAGAAGATCTAGTCAATAAACAGCTGGTAAATCTTTACTGAAGTATAATTGTGGTACAATGAATAAAGTGTGTCATTCTAAACCAAGTAACTACCACCATCACTGCGTCAAATCCTTGAGAAGGGGAAGCTCCATGACAAAGTCCACTGTTAATGACGTCCAAGGAACATCTTCAGCCTGCAAAGGTACTAGCAGTCTAGTTGGATTGTAGCGGCTGGTTTTGGCATGGTGGCATGTGAGGCAGGCCTTAGGGTACTTTTCTACATCTTTAGTGAGGCCCTTCCAAATTTAAGTGCGTCATATGAGGTCAGTAATCTTGTCCTTCCTAGAGTAACCTGCTGTAGGGGTTTTGATAGTCACAGTATATTTATTCCCAGAGAGGGCCTAGTGGACCCAGTATTTCCTTGATGCAGTACAATTCCCTCAGGACTTGATAGCCCTTGTCAATAGGCTTCTTATTCTTTACACTGGATTTTATAAAGGTTATAAACTCAGATGAGAGGGTTGTGATAAACAAACATGGGAAGCGAGGTATTCATTCTTTATATTGGTATTTAAGTTAAGGTTTTTAGGGACTGGCTTACCAGTATTGGCTAGCACTTGTTCCAGAGGCATGAGGACACAGGTGTTGTGGGCATCAAATAGTGATGTATCTGGTATATGGGCATAATTCTGTAAGATAACATCAGGGAAAAAGGTGTTACCATCTTTTACAAATTTTTAATTAAAGTTGAACATTGAGAGAATCTTAAGCCAATGAGACTGGTATGAGGTTGATTTTTTGCAGCGATTGATAATAGAGAAGGGCGCAATATTCTGTCTGGACAGTGAATGGCCATTAAGAGCCTTAGGGTGGTGCCAGTACTGTAAGGCCTCCGCCAATACTAGCAGCTCTTTATCATAGATGCATAGTTTGGCTGTTCAAGAGAAATCTTGTTTTAAATTAGGCCACTGTTCTTTCTAAGCAATCATCTTCTTAAATACAATAGTGCCTTTTTTATAGCATAGTTGGAGGCATCAGTGGCCACAATAAAATGCTATATGGGGTTTTATGAACCAGGTATGAGTTATTTAGCAAAATGGACTTTACAGCGTTGAAGAATGATATCAAATTCAGCTATCAAGATTATAGTCTTCTAGTCCAAGGCAAAGTAAAGAGTTGGGGCTACTTCCTGATATATAGGAGATAAACTTCTTTAGGAATTTGCAAGTGCTAAGGAAGCTCCTCAGCTCTAAAAAGGATGCTGGAGTAGCACAATCATGAATAGAAGCTTTCTTGTCTGGATAAATCATGTTCCATTAGTAAAGATGATGCTGCCCATTAAAGTAACCTGAGAACAGAAAAAATTACACATTCATGCTTTTAATGTGAGAATTGATATGAGAGACATTTTCTCCCACTGAAAGTTGATGATAATGAGATTTGCTATCTAAGAAATACTAATATGTCATTCATGTAGCTAATAATTCAAACCTTAATAAGGTCCCAAAAATGAGGCTAATGATTGGTGGAAAAACAATAGGTTTTTATTTATAAAAGGCATTAACAGTGTCAGGCTGTAAATGTAAGTCAAGGATCAATTAAATCAAACCAAAGTTAAACCTCATCTTCCATCAGACACCTTAAACAATGATAACAATTCCATGAGGGTTTTAACTTCAAAAGTAGAGAACAAAGGGAAAAGGCCTATGCAACTAGAATTCAAGTTGTCCAGTAGGTTGCCTTGGAAATTTAGAGAATAGCTCAATAAAAAAGTCATCTTATTCTTCATTACACCCAAAACTATGGATTTTCCTGATTTTTTGTTTCCATAAGGGTGCCCAAGATGTAATACCACCCACTTCATTTTAAGGTATTAGAGTTATAAATAAAGCAAGGATTTATTCTTATTTAATAATTTAAGCATCCTTCTTTAAGTATATTTGTTGCTGTTTAGCAATCCTTAGTCATCCAGATAGTTCTGGACCCGTTGCTTATCTTTATTAACTTAATATTCTCCAACTCCAAGAAGTTTTGTAGCCTGTTCCTTCTTTTGTCCCTATCTAATTTACAGTGCTAACAAAAAAACTGTTGATCCCTTCCATCTCTTCCAAGTTGCTAATAAAAAAATAATGTTGTAGAAAATTATGGACAATAATCCTGATTAAAAAACTCTCAAGATAATGAGGTTTGTAACATTACCCAATGGATAAACAATGCTTTCTTTGAAGTGGTTGTCTTTAACTCAGATGCACTTAAATTTATTGCTGAATTTAGAGGAGAAGTATCTTTTGTAAACCAAACGAAGTACCAAAAATTTCGCCAACCTAGGACTTTTGTTTAACAATTACTTGATGGAAAGAGTACTTGAAGAAAAGTCTAGTTGGGTCAGAGCTTCTGCTTTCCCTTCCACTATGAAGTAATAATACCTGACTTCTAATTTACCAGACACTGAAGTTTTGACGAGGGTCAATCATTATCTCTATCTATTTTTACAGCCAGCCATTTATCATAGCAGCTAAATTTAGGGTTACACTGTCAAGAAGTGCTGAGTCAGATAAAACCTAATTCAGCCACTTAATTCTTCCACCCATAAATTCTATCAATCCTCCTATTTTTTTGGGAAAACCAAAGTGCCGTACTAAAAATTGTGGTTAATCCACAAGGTCCATTTCTAAATGACAGATTTGGATGAAGGGGCTATTTCTTTTTGGCAGATCTAACTTTTGATGCAATTAGACGCTGAAATGTTTTAAGCTCATATTTAGATTAGATAGTATATCTCATATCTCCTGGATTACATCCCAAACCTCAAAGACCAATGAGGGACGGTGTTTTTTGAAAGTTAAGGAAGTCTTAAGACAGGCACAGCCTGGGAGCCAAGGCCCTATTGTCCCCAAAGGACCTCCCAGATATCAAGGGCCTCCATGGTCCTGGGGCCCACTGTGATACAAGGACCAAAGAAGATTGTGGACCCCCAGTCCGACTGAGTTCAAATGGTCCATTAGGTCTTTAAGGAGATACAAGGCCTCTTAGTTCTTCTGAGCCCCTGATCCCCCTGGCCCTCCTGGTCCTGTCATACAGAACCTGAAGATGGTAATTTCAGGTTATGATTGAATATCATTCAAAAGCAAGTCTCATGATTAGAAACTAGATATATTGTAGTATCACAAGGTTGAGGATTTGACTTTGCTGGCCGATCACTTAATCCAAACTAAAACTCTAATGCCTTAGCAGAAGGGCTTACTAACATTAGCAGTTTCTATTGATTATATGATATCTGCTTGAATTAAATTGATTAGTGACTTAATCAGCCTACCCATCAGGTTGAAACCATCATGCTGAACAACTATCTACTAAATATTTGTAGAAGCTCAAAAGTTGGAATTAAAAGGGCTTAAGTAACAACTTGCTTTGGAGATTACTACTACCAGAGTAATTAGTTGATGAGCCAATTTTCAAGGTGATGCAAACGAAATTGTGAGAACAAAAATAACCAAATGCAACCTATCAAGTACATCAACACTGAGTCTAAAGTTTCTGCACCTCACATTATGAGATGAATCAACTTTTTATCCACTCCTCTCACTACTAACTATAGATCCTATTTTAAGAAAAAGTAAATCCCCTTGAAGGTAACATTGCTTCCTTCTTGTATGTTTACAAGAGTGCCATGGAGGAGGCTACTGACTAACAAATGGTAAAATATATTCTAACCTGCTTGAGTCACATTGCCTTTAAAATCACGGTTCCTCACTTGAAGAATAACCAAACTTGGATACAAGTCAAAATTGCTTTGATGAAAGAATTTGGAACTGACTAAACCTTATCTACTTATAAATAGGCCTTTATGGGTATCTGCATCTAACATGGAGCTTTTTTGACAACTTTTGCAAATTGGTTTTACTATGAAGCGCAGACTCTAGTGGCATGTGACAGTATTTCACTTGACAATATAAATAATGCCGCCAAATACACTTTGTATTCTTGCCCTTATTTACAGCTTCATATAAGTAACGTTAAAAGAACATTTACAATAATACTGGACATCAAAGAGGCTTTCGTTGAGATCTCTTACAGGCTACTCTATAAAGAAACTAAGCCATGTTGCGTTCCCAACAGGTGCCACCAAGTTACGCTCTTGAAAAAAGGAGGAAGTAAGGAGAACATACAGTGATTTTATTGTGTAATACGTTGGCACATAGCTGAATAGTGGTATAAGAGAATAGCAGATGAGGAAGGAAAAGCCCCATCAACACTAAGGGAGAGAATCTTCATGCTGACAACCAATTGACGCCTCACCACCCACTTCCTGGTTCACTTTATCTGATGCCTGTGCTACAAATAATATAAATGAAGTTTTTATGAAAATAAAGACTAAATTTTGGATTACACTTATTCTCTTTTTATCCCCTCATCTTCCTTTTTAACACTGCAAAATCAGTTTGTATATTCTGTTACAAAGTTGAAGCTTTGAGTTTTTAACTAATAAGTTCATGTGATTAATAATACTGGCTCTCCAATAAATGCTATTTTTTATAAATTCAGCAATTGGGTTATAGTTGCGCCAAATCTTCAACACAATGTTTTAATGGGATAGCTGGGCCTATTGCACTAAACCCTTTGATGCTTATTCATCTTACTCATATATTTGGGAAGCTTCCTCTATCTCCCCAGCTATAAATATAGAAAAAGTAAAAGGTACAGTTTATTATTAGGGATTCAGTTTCTACATGAACACTTAGAGACTATAAATTTTTATCAATCTTATATTTTACTACTGGGATACCGCGTGCCTTACCTTTTAACCCTCATTAATAAAAAAGACAAACCTAAGAAGAGGATATGCCCCATGTAGGATAGATGATCCACTTACCAGATAGAATATTATGTTGTAGGGCCCCAAGTAAAGCTGACTTTCACGTTAATATAAGCGCAAATATATTTTTAAATTTTATTTGAGGTGGGCCAACCTGGGGATGATACCACACCGTTTAAGGGGAAATTGAATGAACGGGAAAGGAGGACAAAACCTGGTAAACCTCCATGTGCGGCGTATGATAGATTGGGAACTACATGGACCGCCTTTGCTATTAGCTATCTTGGTTTGGGGCATTATTGCACAATGCTAACACAGTCATATTTGTCCCTTACCCAAAGTTCATTGACCAGTATCAAACTCGTGGAGGCAGTGATAGAGGGTCCATATTCTACCACTGGGATATCTTCCCCTCCGTATAAGCTTAATATAAATGCATATATACGCCCCTTTGCAAATGGTAGTTAGGTTCAAGAAGTAAGACATTGTCAATACCCAGATTCAGGTCCAAATTCCGCCAGAACATATATTGTAAATTCGCGGAGTAAACAATTCATCCATCAAAGAAATACTGCCTTGCCTAGTAATATTGGACCTAGATTATATTAGAACCATTTGGTTATACTATAAATCTCAACCACTCAGTAGAGCTATATAACAAAAAGGATTCCTATAGCTTATGTTTGACTATTGCTTGTTGAGGAGGTATTTAGTGTTCACAAATTTGGTATTTTAGGTGATTTTGGGCTGATTAATCCTTTTAAAAGGACACTGTTGAGCATAACATCATATCTGATCTTAATGCTGTTTTAATAAATGTGGCTCAGAAATTTCTTGGATAACTTTTTTACCTTCAACTCCTCTAGGACATACAATTTCTTGGGATGAGAATGGGTGTGACCCATTGAGTAGACACCAGAGATGTCTTACTTATAAAAACTAAACCTTTTTTAGTGGTCAAATGTAGAAGAAGCACAAGTAGCAGTGAAGGTAAACCAGTTCCTTGATGCTGGCCTACTCAAACCTTAACAAAACTTATGGGTCTTTACCCTACTCCTGATAAAAAAGTTAGTACCCAAAAATGGTGATGGTATATTAAAAATTAAACTCAATTACTAGTGGAGATAGCTACCCTTTACCTAGGATTGAAGATTCTCATAGGATGTTTGTAGTCTCAAAGTTCTTTTAAGTAACGGATCTATATAGCATATACTGGAAATTAGATTCAGCCCCTGAAGACTAAACTAAATGTGTACAGAAATCTAAAAAGAGATTGATTAAAACCATTCAAGTGTTACAAGGGCTATGAGACCTTACTACTTTCCACAGAGCCTTAAATATAATCTGGGGCAACTTAAAGATGTCCTGAGTCATGGTATACTTAGACAATACTAAGTTCTTCAATACCTTTTTAGTTTCCTCTTAAACAATTACTACAAGTTATAAACGATTTCAGAAAGCCTTTTTAAAATTAATTCTTCCAATTGTGTTTTCACCTAATAAGAGTTAGAATTATAAAGTTTTAAAGTGACTAAAGAAATTTTACTATTCTTGTATAAGGTTACAGCCATACAGAAGATGCCCCAACAAGGAGCTAAAGAGACATTCAAATCTTTTTAGATGGTAGGGTACTACCACCAGTTCATCCAACTTCACAAAACATGCTGAGCCCTTAGTCCATCTGTTACAAAATTTGCCTTTCCTCTGGGAATTATTGCAACAACAATCCTTTGAAGCATTATAGCTAGAGCTAATCAAAACTATGCTAATAAATCTATAGTTTGATAAGACCTTTTCCTTTTCAACAATGCAAAAAATGTTGCAGATAGTGCAATAGTGGATCAAGGTGACAATCAATTGATTCACCAAAATGAATACATTAGTAAGACGTTATCCAAAGCTGAAAGAAATTATAGTGTTACCAAATGTAAGTGCTGTCCATTATCCTCGCCATCAAGCATTTTCCCCTTTTTATAAGGGATGCATTTTACTATGATAATTTATCACGCTTCTATTTTCTGGATACAGACAATGCATGATCCTTATGGACAAATGGATTTCTGGGCCCTATGGCTACAAAATTTCAACTTTTCAATTATTCATTGTCCTGGATAAGTGCACCTAAATAATGATGGTCTTTCAAGGTTACTGTACTGAAATTACTAGCCACGTTGGAGGACTACCTTTATGGTCTCTTTTTCCAATCTGACTTGTGGGCTATGAAAACTCTAAATATCCAAAACAAGGTTAGACAAAGAGCAACTAATATGCAAAAAACAACTACATGTTATACAAACTAGTAAAAAAGAAATGGCTTCACTATGTCTGACCTCTGATTGGATAGAAGTATATTGGAAGGCCACACTACCACCAGCCATGGGGAGGTACAAAAATTTAGTAGTTGTTTAAGTCTCTAAATTTTTGGGTTGATGTTAGATTATATTCAAGATGTGAAGGATGTAAGTATTGGAGAGGAACCACTACATTTGGATTGGGAGCAATTTTCGTATCACACAAAAAAGGGGAGGAGGTCGGCACCTGTGCCTCTCACCACCCAGGGCAATATGGTCCATGTGGTGAATGAGAGGTGGGTCACGGCGTACCCCCTGAGAGTTGCAGTGCCTCGCCCAGCGTTATTCTCCACTGAGATGGTGGAAAACATCTAATGGGTTTTCCAAGAGGTGGTATAATTGCACAAAAATTCACAAACCTGCATAGATCCTACCATTATGTCAATGTCACACCCGCCCCAACAGGTAAGTGGGTGATCAACCCATTCCCACCAAATGGGTCCAGCCATATGTGGCTTGGCCCTGGGTGCAACCTACCATCCGCCCAAAGTGTCGCCACCATAGCAAATGCATGCGCACAACAAAAAAAATAAAATTTGAGTAATGAGCCCAAAATGAATCTGGCTAAGCAATCAGACCCATTTTGGTTGAGAATTTAGTCCAAGAACCCAGTCTGACAGCTTAATTCACATTTTATTCTTAATGGTAGTTATGCAAATGATGCACATTACCCATTGAGTTTATAATCAGTGGCCCCCAACAGGCATCATTGTCGCTCCATTTTCTTAATTTTTCCTATCTTATATCTCAAATATAATTCTGCAAAAACAAAATAAACCCCAAACTTTGGTCTTTAACAATTATTTATATTGAAAAGTGAGATGCTCACGCTTTTAGGCACCCCCTTGGCTCGTCTTCTTGGCCAGTATTTTCATCTAACACGCCATTTTGGACGGCTGTGCTCACGGCATTCTGGCTTGGGTAATGAGTTGTAACTCACCCAGAGTTCCAATCCAGTCTAAACAATATTACCATCACGCTCCAAGTCATAATGAAGCGACCCATAACTCTGACCCTATCCAGCTTACCTTGTGGGTGGGATGTTGCATGGGTTTTCCCAAAACATCACTTAACCTCTTTTCAGTTGGCCAAGTTCAGCCCAATCCTAGCCCCGTAGGTTAGGACATTCATTAACCAAATTTGTGCTTAATGTTGTCTACCAATAACACTAGAGCAAGCTAAGATGAGTTTGTATCAGATTTACCCCCTTCCATTGGTTACCACCATCAGTTCAGCAATACCTAAAACGCTCGCCTACAAACAGGACCAAGCCTATCTCCTGTTACGTGTAGAAATTCATCTGGTTGCACACTGGGTGTCATTTGAGGCCTTGGTAGATATAGGGGCAGCAGGAAGTTAAATAAGTTTGAATTTAGCGCATCAGTTGGAATTGGACTTGGATGTTAATCTGGAGGTGTTGGTTGTATCTTCCGCCAGGCAGTCATCTTACAAGGTGCGTCGTCCAATCCCATTTCAAGTGGGTAATATAATATTCTGTGTTTATTTCTCAGGCATGCCTGACTTGGTCTCCCAAGTATCTTTGGTATGGGTTGGTGAAGACGCCAACAAGCAAATCAACTTGACTTCAGATATGTTATTCTTTGAAAATTCTCACAGTGGTGGTAAGCTCCCACTACTTGACACTTTATGTAAATCACGGGGCAGAGGTACTATTTCCACACTTGATACACCCATGGACTTGCCTCCCAATTTCCGCTATCTCTGATGGCTTATAAGGATATCTTTGATACGGAAAAAGCTACTCAAATTCCGACAAATTAAAAGTATGACCTTAAGTTTTGCACAACAGTGTATGTGATTAACATCAATTGCCCACTATATCCCCTTACAGTGGAAGAAACTGCGGCCTTGGATGCATGGATTGAAGACATGCTTGCTAAAGGATGGCTCTTCCAGGAGACCTCTCCAGATGTCACTCCCATTTTTTTACAAAAAAGGCTGATGGCACACTGCGCCCATGTGTGGGTTATGATCTTCTCAACAAATTTACAGTCCACAACTCCTACCCACTTTTGTTAGAACAAACAATTTCCCAAGCAATCGTGCAGTCAAGAGTATTTTCAAAACTCGATTTGGTGAACGCTTTTTTAACCAAATAAGGTAGACAAAGATCAGGAACGGCTTACCATTATCTGGACAAGGCGGGGCATATTCCAATTCTGCGTCATGCCTTTTCAGGATAAAGAACGCGCCTGCCACGTTCCAGCAGATTATCAATGATGTGCTGGGTGATCTGGGCAACACGTGTGCAACTTTTTATATTGACGATATTCTCATTCACTCTCCAACCCCTGAACAGCATACCAAGTATCTGGAGGCTGTGCTGGCCGCTCTGAACAAGGCGGGCCTATTTGTGAAGCCATCAAAGTGCAAGTTCTTATATGATGAGGTTGCTTTCTTGGGTAACTTGATTTTAAAAATAATTACGCGATTCCACCCTGCAAACTTGAAGACATACTTGAGTGACCCACTTAAATGACCCAGAAGAAGTTGCAGAGTTTTTTGGGCACTATCATTTCTCTAAAAAAATTTTATCCTGCCCTCTTACAATTGACTGTGACGTTGCACCCCCTCACCAGCAAGAATGTTCCATTCCATTGGACCGCAGAATGCCAGCAGGAAATTGACGCTATCAAACAGATATTTGTGTCTTCACCAGTGGTCAAGCATGCAGACGCAAACAAACCCTTCATTGTCACATGTGATGCTCTTCAGCTGCAGTGGGAGCAGTTTAGTTGCAGAAACATGAGGTTATAGAGCATCCTTTAGCGTATTTTTCCTGCAAATCTTTGTCCACAGAGCAGAACTGGGATATTAACAACAAGGATCTGGCAGCTGTATCATGGGCGTTAACCCATTGGTGGTACCTCCTGCAGGGTGCTTTGCATGAAGTGACAGTGCGGACAGACTACTAAGCCCTAATGTACTTCAAAAAACTGCAGAAGCTGGCACACCATCAGGCCTGGACATACCATGACCTATGCAGCTTAAACTTCCAGTAAAAGTTTGTAAAGGGATCTCTGAACGTCCTTTTTAATTTCCTAAGCCGGAACCCCGCCTTATTTCCTACAGAGGTGAAGGAACAAGAGCTCACCACAGTGATTCCGCCAACCAAAATCTTATCCATTTCCCCATCTGTAATTTTATCAGCAGATCTGGACCTTACCGCCCCCTGTCAGCTCAGGTTTTGGCTCACCAGTTGACTTTCCTGAAGGGTTGGAGCTGTTAGTGCAGTTTGCAAATCTATGGCACAAGCGCTCCCACTACTCAATGGGAGTGGAAGGAATTATGTTTCAGTCTAGGTTGTGGGTGCCTCCTCAGCTTCACACTGAAGTGACCCAGGCTCATCATGATTCACTGGCGGTTGGTCACCCCGGCGTTAAAAAGTGTCTCAATTTGGTGAAATGCACATACGATTGTTCTGGAATATTCAAAGATATTACTGCATGGATAACAAGTTGTGTGACCTGCGCACATGCATAATTGGACCGCTCTAGACGAAATGGACTTTTTTTACCCGCTGCAACAGGCTGAGGGACCATGGACATTGATGTCAGTTGACTTTATAGTTAAGCTCTCTACCTCAAATGGTCACAATGCGTTCATGATTGTTGTAGACTGGTTCACCAAATTCGCTTTGTATGTCCCCTTCTCAACTTCTATCACCTCAGAGGAAACTGCTTTCCTGTTTTTCCGCCACGTTTTTTCTATGTATGGGTTACCTCAGGAATTCATGAGCAATAGGGGCCCACAGTTACTACACACTTTTGGATGACCCTTTTGACCATTCTGGAAATTCAACCATGCTAATCCATGGCAAATCATCCCCAATTAGATGGCCAGACAGAACGCGTTAATCAAATTCTGGAGCAGTACCTCCAGTATTATGCTACCGCTTCACAGTACATCTGGGCGGATGATCTTCTATTGACCCAGTTTGCCTACAATAATGCCTCACACTCCTCCACGGGGGTTTCTCCATATGAAGCTACGTCAGAGTACATTCCTTCCTTCTCTCCTGGTCCCTATATTCACCATGAGGTTCCTGCAGCAGCCGAGCATGCTCAACAAATCTGGGCTACTCAGCCTCTGGTCCAAGAATCCCTTACTAAAGCAATTGCTGACTATAAGTGATTCGCTGACCAAAAGCGCCTTTCCACTCCCAATTTCAATACAGGTTTGCAGTTAATGCTCTACACCCGCCACCTGTGCATCAAGATCCCCTCACGGAAATTCCGGTAAGCAGTCAAGTCCTCATGAGGTTGTTGAAGATTTGGGTAATGGCTCATTCCATTTGGCGCTCCCTCCCCACTGGAAATAGCACCCGGTTTTCCATGCCTCCCATCTTTCTCCCTTTACTGGTACCCCACCCAAGGATCCTGAACCCATCATTATGGAGGAGTCAGTCAAATATGAGGTGGGTGCAATTTTGGTATTGCGCTGTTCCTGCCGCTTGGTTCAGTACCTGGTGGCTTGGAAGCGTTTCCCTTCACATGAAATCAGCTAGGTCAGTGCTCGTGATTGTGCCAATTGTTGGAAGTTAGTTACAGCATTTCATATGGTTCACCATGAATCTCCTCGCCTTCCTCCTAAGATCACTGAAATTAAGGCCATCAAACTCCACAAGGCCTAAAAGAATGTTGCATTGGCTCAGTTCCCTGGAGGCGGTGCTTCACCCCATCCTAAAGGGAAGGGTAATGTAAGTATTGGAGAGGAACCACTACATTTTGATTGGGAGCAGTTTCCGTTTCACTTAAAAAAGGGGAGGAGGTCGGCACCTGTTCCTCTCACCACCCAGGGCAATATGGTCCATGTGGTGAATGAGAGGTGAGTCACGGCGTACCCCCTGAGAGTTACAGTGCCTCTCACAGCATTATCCTCCACTGAGCTGGTGGAAAACATTTGATGGGTTTGACAAGAGGTGGTAAAATTGTACAATAAATCCATAAACCTACTGAGATCCCACCATTGTGTCAATGTTACATCTTCCCCAACAGGTACGTGGGTGCTCAACCCCTTCCCACCAAATGAGTCCAGCCTTATGTGGCTTTGCCATGGGCGCAACCTGCCATCTGCCCAAAATGTTGCTGCCATAGCAAATGCATGCGCATGCGCATGACAAAAAATTAATTTTGAGTAATGAGCCCAAAATGAATCTGGCTAAGCGATCCAGACCCATTTTGTTTGAAAATTTGGTCCATAAACCCAATCTGACAGCTTGGTTCAAGTTTATACCTGATGGTAGTTATGCAAATGATGCAAATTTTCCCAGTGAGCTTATAAACAGTGGTCCACAAAAGTTACCATTGTCGCTCCATTTCCTTAATTTTACATATCTCATATCTCAGATAGAAAAAATTTGCAAAAACAAAATAAACCCTGAATTTTGGTCTTTATAATTCTTATATTAAAAGTGAGGTGCTACCGCTTTTAGGCATCCCTGGATGGTCTTATTGGCTGGTATTTTCATCTTTAACACGTCGATTTGGATGGTTGTGCCCACGGCAGACCTGCTTGGGCTTTGAATTGTAAATCATTCTGAGTTCTATGACAATCTAAACATTATTATCAGCACGCTCCACGACACATGATGCCTGTCCCACATGCTGACAATATGATAAGCCTAACTTAAGATTACAACACCAGGTGTCCTCAGCCCCCTTTCATAATGTGAGTGTTGATGTCATTGTCCCGTTGCCAATTGGAGTACATGTTCATCTTTATATAATACTAGCTGTGGACCTACACATGAAAGGATCAAATCTGTAATGATTCTATGTCAACTACCTTAGAAACAAACCTTATTCCTTTATTGGCATACTTTTATGCAACATGGCACCCCATGGGTGCTGTTATCTAAAATGGTTTAATTCAATTATGAGGTTGTATGAGAATTGACTAACTTATTCAATACATATCAAACCTTATCTCCCTGAAATCCATCAACAAGTGGAGCTGTATAAAGAGTAATGGTACATTAATTTTGATACTGAGAAAGAGGTTCTCTACCAACCTTATATGATAGTATCAACTTTTGGCCAGTGCCTTGTCTCATTGCATGTTAGTTACCGCCAAGTGACAAAGATGTCCCCCTTTGAGGTACTTTATAGTAGGGAATCCATTTTACAAACTAGAATATAATCTATAAATACTCTATCACATCTTAAATTTTCATTTATAACTCTACAAGTGCTAGACAATGAAGTTATTCAATTGCAATTCCTAGCATTGGATGCCTTAATTCATGTCTTTACCAAAGAGACAAGTTAGGGTAATCTATGACGACACTTCTTGCCTGTATACGTTCTTTGGTATTTAGTAGTGTCATCATCATTGAAACAGATGTTGAATTAAAACTTACTACTTATTGGTAAGGACTTTATAGATTCCGCATAAACAAGGATCAGAATATTTCATCATCAGCATTACTAAAGAAATAATAATCAATCAAGTATATAAAAATTCTCACAAGCCTATGGAGCTCTCTAAAACTTTTTGTAGATTATTGCATAGGTCCTGAATCTGCCATAATAAAGGATATTGTTAGCTGTATGGAGACAACTAGACAGAAAAGTCTTCTTTTTAAATGGTTAAAACCCCATTCAGGTATACTCATAATGATTTATTTAGAAAAATGGACAAGGGTAATCAATCCTTTCAACTCTTCAATATAAATACACATATTGTACATAATAAAAATCTATATTCTGTCTTTATAAAAAATATAAAGGGGTTATGTAGAAAGTTTAGTGCTCTACTCTTTGGTTGGCACATCAGTAAAAACTGCATTCATTGTTAATAAAAATAGCTTTAAGAAGGGACCATCTAGTACTAAAAATAGCTTTAAGAAATATATTAGTGATTATATACTCTTCCATTATTTAACCACCTAGTTAACATTAATTAGCAACTAGATTATGAGCCATCTAAGCTAACTTCCAAAAACAGCCTGTTCCAACGCCTTTCGCCTCCCCACTAGATTAATTTTTTATTAACTAGAGGCCATTCTTAGGTAATGGATCAAATTTACCACTAATGAAATGATTCATTTTCTAGGCTAACCTACAAACTTTCATCAGAAATTTGTTGTAATGCTTTTTAGCTCCCAAAACACCACTAATTGGTTGGCGCCTTAGCCTTATTGATCTAGATAAGGAATTCAATTATTCATTAATTCAGCCAACAACCATTCACTAACAAACGTTATAGTGGATGCGCCTAACCTAATGGTTGACATCAACATTGGGATTAGTCCTTACATTAAATTTTTACAATATTTAACAGCCATTTATTACTGAATAATAATAAATGATAATATAGCTATTGTAAAAAAATATTCTAGTGGTTGTTATTGGCAAGAAATCCAGTAACCTTTTTACTGCACAGGTTCAGTTTCCTTGTGCACTTTGTCGCGTTGAATATAATGTATTATTTATCAATAATAGTATGGAGACTATTATCCGTAGTTGAGTATGAATTATAGTTCAGCCCAACGCTTGGCCAGTATTCCCAATTAAATACTTATAATGTCATACCCATAGGGATTTGTTCTCTATTCTCTTGTCCACCCAATCTTTGCATAGATACCCTGGTGACAGTCTCTTTCAGCTCAACACAAAGTCGGCAGCTATCCCTGATTGTGGTTCCTTCCTCTATAGATCACCACTTGGATCTTTACTCTTCTCTCTGAGAGTCTTCCAATTATTGCCCTCTGCAATAATATTCTTGAGATTGAACAAATCAATATAAGCTGATAGTCTAACTATACACTGAATTATAATATAATTGTAGTTATAATACTTTTGTAGATAAAATTTTTTATTATAGTAAATCCTAGGGAATTATATATTAGAGAATTTGGCTATCTAAATCTCAGTTGATACCTCTTTAATGAAACAGCAGCTGTTGCCATTAAATCACCCTTCCTCATCTTGGCAGCGATGGTCTTCCTCATCCTGGCTAGGATTCCATTGTTGGACATCCTCAAAACTCAAATGGAAAGAGTCAGAAAATGTGTCCCTAACGTTTTCCTCTAAATCCAAACAAACCAACCATAATTGGCTAGCGACCTGCTTAGGTAATTAAACTAATTACTCATTATGGCAGGTCACTCACCAACCAATTGATTCACTAGTTGCAGGCGGCATCACTCGCCTCACAACTCACTATTCTTTCCAAATTAGTTGGTGATGAAACCTGACTGATCCAATCAGTACACCTGATAGTTAATCAATATCAGTTGCCCCTATTTCGTTGGCAACTCCGCCTGATGAGATCTTATGTATTCATCTGGATCAATTCCCAAAAGATACAACCAGGTGAATATCCCAAAATTCCCCAAACGTAGTTTCTTCAAACTGGGCCAACCAATTTCTATTCACTTCGCCTTAGGGAATTTTTCTTTAGCAATACCAGGTAATCTAGAAGGCTGGGAATATGGGCAAAAATCCTAACACATCCCCCTCTTGCCTAAATTTCCTGTGAGAAAATGACTGGGGCATGAGAACACCACTTCGGAAACTTGGCCAAATACTTCATTTGTTCAAGCAGAGTACACTCATCAATACTCAATGCTGCCTGGGACAACCTTCAGCATATGGCGTTCTTCCTCTTCCTCCTTGCTACTGCCTTCTCAGAGCGCAGTCCCCCATGACCTTCTGCCATGCCAGGCTGATCAATTTACTCATGACAATATTAGTCCCAGGATCCATTTTCCCCATCAGGGTATATGACCCACTGTAATATTCAGGATTCTTGGTCTGGCGTCCTTGATTTTCTAATTTTTCTCCTTATCCTATATGGAAGACTCTTGCTGTCAATGTTTGTTTTATGGCTCAATTAAGAATACTTATTTCTATTTGCCCTTCTTATGTTGCTCATAACCTCTTGGCCTAAGTCATTCTTAATTCTTCTCTTGGAGAGCTGATTTCATTAATTTTGAGATTAAATTCTCCAAAATTGGAGCCTAATGGATTGTAGAGTGCATAATGTCAACTTCTATAGCAGTATGATATCCCCCTCTCATCCAACTCATATGTTGAATTTTGAGTCACGCTACCAGCAGCTCCTAATTAATTTGTCTGATCTAGATCTCCGTCTCTTCCAGCAGATGAGTCAAGATGCTTGGCAGAACCTCTTTTATGGTCCTTCCAGGACTCATACGCCTAGTCTTACACAAGCAGCTAGTCTTTCATCAAATTACTGGAAGCAGTAACTAATCCCTCTGAAACCAGGTAGGCTTCATTTCAAAAAACTCTCAGCCAATTCTTCCTCTGCCGTTGATTTCAGAGTTGGATTTTGAAACTCTCCTGGATTCAGCTCCTTTTGCTGATGCTCTAAGCATCATCATAGATGCTCCAGAGATTATGCCAGCTGCTCTGGATTATTTTGTTTTTTGCCAGGTTGGACCTGCTCCCTGAGTTCCTCTTCCAACTCAGTCAATATTACAAACCCGCTGTTCTGGTCTTTAAGCTCACAGTTGGTAACAGTATTCACTTTGAGCTCCCCTACAATGAACTCTGGGCCCAAGTCACTGAGGCTTTGACATTAGCACTGAATCCCTCTGATCTTGACAAACTTCTTGATTGGGATAATGCCACTTATGCTGAACACTTTACTGGCCAAGTTCTTTTTAAGTTGGTCTATAAAGCTTCCAGCCTCGCCTGGGTTCCATCATTTGTTCAGCTTTAGCTTCTGAGAAGCCTGTAGTCGCCACTTGCAGGATGCAATCCGCTCTCTGCACAACTATCTCTTCTCTGGCACTTCCCATCAGTATCTTCCGCTGATGGCGTTGATAGGGGGCATTATTTGGCAACCCTCATCAAGCATCCCTTCTTCGTTACCATCTCATATGTCTGGTGTCCTTGATGAAGCCCATCATCAGGCACTCAGGACTAATCTTCTATCTCCGATACTTTATCAGTTTACTCAAGGTTTTTCGCCAATTACTTATTTTTACTGTTGCTTTCCTCCCCGCTCTGGGGTTTCACAATTGGCTTCATCCAACATCTCAATTTCCCTTCCCCTAGTTGCTTTTTCTCAAGGCTCAGCGTCCACTCAACGAACTTGGTTTTGTGTAAGCCTCACCCTTGCTAGCATCTGATTGCATATCAATCTTGATGAGCTGTTCATTCCTACCGCGATCCATCTTACTCCCCCAAGAGACGACATAAGCAGAATCATCCCCATACTGAGGACAATCAATAAAAAAAAAAATTAAAAAAATATATTGGTATTTTTATCTGTGCAGTTAAATATATTACAATATCTTTTATCAATTTTTTTATCTTAGTTCTTCTTTTTTACTATGGGACTTGACCTTGTTTTGGTTCAGCGGTCCATCTTTTTTATTTTCCCCCAAACTGGGTCCTGGGTACTTAAACCTGACAGTTTTATATGGTTCATAAGTACTTTTTTTGAACTTAACCATCTAGATTGGTTCAGAGGTCCTTTTTTTGGACTTGACCTAATCATCAGGACATGACCAACTTAATGGTTCATCAGTTCTTTGGGAACTCTTTTATTATTTTTTTCATCAATCCAACGCTTTAGATACTTAGTGTGGACTCGATTCACAACTCTTCCATCCAAGAGATTCTTAATGGATTAAGCATCAGTCGCAATCTTGCCGATCACTTCAAATGGACTTGACCACAACGCATCTAATTTGTTTCTTCATCTGAAACCATGCATATCACAATAGGCAACTCTTTCCCTATTCAATATTCTTCTAAGGCTGGTCAATTCTTGTCATCCATCAATTTCGCTCATATCCTTTTCTTTAAGTTTGTATCAAATGCTTGCAATTGCATTTCAATCAGGATACTTTTCAGTCAGTTCAGGTATTGCTTAGTACTCATATTCAACGTAGGTTCCACCACCAAATATAAAATTGGTGGCAATGCAGCCTTTCTTCCATATAATAATTAAAACGGCGTCTTTCCCATTGCTGTATGATGACTATTGTAGGAAAATGTCACCAAACTCAGGTACATTCCCCACGCGGAAGTTCTCCCTGTGACTAGCTTCCTCAGCGTCACAGGCAGCGTACCATTCACCCATTTTACCAGTCCATTTGTCTCTGGCTGGTAAGGTACTGACATGACTCCCTGGATCCCCATTATCTCATTTAATCTAAAGATCACATGAGACGTGAAGTTTGTCCCATTGTCGCTAAGTAGGACCTGCAGACATCCATGCTGGTATATCATTTGATCCAGGATGAACCTCATAGTACTGGTAGCATCTACTATCATTAGAGCCTTTATCTTGACCCATCTCATCAGATGGTCGATAGCAACTATAATGTACTTGACTCCCCCATGCTCATTGCCAGCGGTCCCATCACATTGATGGACACCATTTGACAGGAAAATCCAGGCCGGACTAGTCAGTATCCAGTTGTATTCTTATGCGGTTTATGCAGCTGGCACTCCACACAACAAGCTAGATAATCTGTGACATCATAGTTGATCGATTCTCAGTAATAGTACTGGAAAAGATGGTTTGTTTACCTTAGGCCTCAATGCCTGACAACCTTGTGAGCTGCTTGTACTATTGCTGCTCTTTCTGAAAGTTTTGGGAATAATAGACGCTTCCTGTTGATTGTCTTGAATACTTGTCCATCCATAGTTTCAGTGTTTTCCATTGCATTTTGAAGTGCACCTTGGATTTCTTGGGGCTCATCCCCAATTCTTCCTTCAACCATTCTCTGGAATAGCTCATCCGCCTGCAGGTATACCAACTGGACCATTGGCAACTGCAATAAGCCATCCACAATCTGATGAGAAGCCCCCGCTTGGTGGACTATCCATAATCATGAGCCTGAAGCTTAAGTGCCCATCGGGCCAGTTGTCCTTTCAGTTCTCTTAGATTGTGCAGCCAATGCAGCGAAGAGTGGTCTTTCACCACCTTAAAGTGCGTTCCATGGACATACACCTGAAACTGCTTACATGCATATATGACCACAAGGCATTCCCGCTCAGTCACAGTGTAGTTCCTCTCAGCGGCTGAGAGTTTCCAGCTCACACATGACACTGGATGTTTGTCCCCAAGTTTGTCTAATTGAATCATTATGGCTCCAATCTCCATCAATGAAGCATCAGTTTGAATGATAAAAACCCAAGCAAAATTTATATATTTCATAATTGGCAAATCTATTAAATAATGGCGTGACTCATCAAAGGAGTCCTGGGCCTCTTCATTCCATATGAATCCTTTTTTTGGATCTTTTAATAAATGGAATAATGGCTCAGCTATTCAGGTGAAGTCCTGAATAAATATTCTATAGTATTTGACACATAAGGAACACTTGGATGTCTCAGACACTCTTCGGTACAGCCATACACTCTATAGCTGCAATATTCTGGGTTTGCGGCTGCAATCCACTTGAGTAGATTATGAATCCCAGGTATTCCAACTCTTTCTTGAGTAAGTGGCACTTCCTTGATTTGATCTTCAGGTTAGCCGCGGACAGTCACTTAAAACTTCTTCCAAGTGGTACAAGTGAATAGTAAACGTTCTTCTGAACATATTGATATCATCCAGATATACCAGGACGCATGACAACTTCAGGTCGCTTAATATCGCATTCATGGCCCTCTGAAACGTCGCAGGCGCATTGCATAGACTCTGGGCGTCCTCGTTGGTTGATATAGTCCCTAAGCAGTAATAATCGCGCATTTTCCTGGTTTTTCTTAGTCAAGTCAATCTGCCAATACCCAGAGATCATATCCATTGCGGAGAAATACTTCGTTTCTCCTAAAAAATCTAGCACATTGTTGATCCTAGGTAGGGGATACAATTACTTCTTTGTAATTTTGTTCAGCCTTCAATAGTTAATCACCACCCAGTTGAATCCATCCTTCTTCTTCACAATCAGAATTGGACTTGCCCAGGGCTTGACGATGGAACTAGAAGCTCATGCTTCACTAATTTTCTGATTTCATCTTCCACTACCACTTTGCCAGCTTTCAATGTCAGATCAGTCTCATCCTTATTGGTAAATTTTCCCCAGTGTTGGCCTTGTGGATTATGTCTCGTGCATATCTCAAATTATGGTTGTCCTGAGTGAACACTTCCTGATATTTTTTGAATAGTTTGACAACTCCTCTTGCTGGCCTTCTGACAGATCAGCAAGCTTCTCTCAATTTACCAATAGGTTGATACTTTCAGCTATCCCAGCCAGTAATCCCATTTCATCAAGAGACCCAAAATCATGGAATCTTCTAAATTCAGCTGTTAGGATCAGATGAATAAACGCAATGATCTAATCCTCTTGATCTTCATTGGTTTTTCATTCAAATTTGCCAGGAGAACTCAAACTTCTCCATGGTACAGCATTATTATCCCAGGAGCCACCCATGGCTCCACTCTGGACTTCTTCCAGGGGCTTCCAACTTCCCCATACAACAGCTCAGGAATCTCCAATGTCAACCCTGTTTCAACTTTCATCTATGTTCTGGCCAGTATATTTCTCTCATTCTTGATCCTTAGTGTAATTCCCCAGTTTTCTGGGATTTCCGCCAGCACTTTGCATCGCTTTCTACCAACTAATTGGTACTGAATTGGGAAAATGCCATCATTGTATATCAGATTGATGAAGTTGTTTCTCCGATTCAATGGAACTTCACCATCCTTCTCAGTTACTAATAGTAACATTTGACCCAAGATGGTCAACGTATTATCCGCAAAGTTACATTTAACTATGTATTTCCATAGAAACTCCATTCCAAAATTTCTTAAACAAATGTGATCCACTTACCACTCCAATTTCAGGTATAAGACCTCTTGAATGAGGTCCCCCTCTTTCTTCTTCAACGAGCTTACTTTGCAGAGTAACTCATTCCCAAAGCTTGCTACATTCTCTATTCCTTCCTCCACCTTGGCGACTCATTCTATCAAGGCTGTAAACTCCTGATGGTCCGCTGAGTTTAAGGCATTATGGTTTACAGTGGCAAACTTGGTCCACTGTTTGCGTAGCTCTTCTTTGCATGACATTATAATATCTTCACTCAACTACCCCTGTAGTGAGCACCAACTTGTAAAAATTTTCTCTAGTTGTTGTTATTGGCAAGCAACCCAATAACCTTTTTACTGCACAAGTTTGGTTTTCTCGTGCACTTTATCGCGTTGTACAAAATGTATTAATTGATAATAGTATGGAGACTATTATCCGTAGTTGAGATTGAACTGTTATCTGGCTCAACGCTTGGCTTATATCCTTATTAAATAATTATAATGTCGGACTTGAAGCGATTTGTTCCCTATGCTCTTGTCCACCCAACCTTTCCTTAGATACCCCGGTGACAGTCTCTTTTGGCCCAACACACAGTCAGCAGCTATCCCTGATTGTGGTTTCTTCCTCTCTAGATCCCCACTTGGATCTTTACTCTTCTCTCTGAGAGTCTTCCAATTATTTCCCTCTGCAATAATATTTTTGAGATAGAACAACACAATAGAAGCTGATGGTCTAACTATACACCAAATTGATAATTTAACTATGTTAATACTGTAAACTCTTTATTTTTTTAGTATATTAAATCCTAGGGAATATATATAGTGGGGAATTCAGCTGTCTAACCCTCAGTTGACACCTCTTTGATGAAACGGCAACCATTGACATTGAAACACCCATCCTCATCTCAACAGCTTTGGTCTTCCCTATCCTGGCTAGGATTCCATCATTGGACATCCTTGAGACCTCAAACGGAAAGAGTCAGAAAATGTGTCTAACGTTTTCCTCTCGATTAAGTGAACCAACCATTTTTGGCTAGAGACCTGCTTAGGTAATTGGACTCATTACCCATTATGGCAGGTCACTTCACTAACCAATTGATTTGCTGGTTGCAGGTGACATCATTTGCCTCACAACTCATTAAACATTTCCAATCAGTGGTGATGAAAACTGATTGATCCCAATCAGTACACTGATGATTAATCACTATCAGTTGCCCCTATTTTGTCAGCAACTCCGCCCAATGAGATCTTAAGTGTTTGTCTGGATCGATTCCTGATGGATATGACCAGAAGAACATCCTAAAATCCTTCAAATGTAGTTACTCCAAAACTTGGGCCAACAAATTTCCAACTCACTTTACCTTAGGGAAATTTCCCCTAGTGATACCAGGTAATCTTGCAGGCGGGGGATATGGGCAAAAATCCCAACAGTTATCTACAATTAAATTTGAAAGTTGAGCTGGATAAGATGTTCATGTAAAATTCAAAGCCCCCAACAGGATCTTAGGGGGCACCGTTGGGCCATAAATGGTGGACAAAGAGAATCAAATTGTTGGTATTTGGGATGAGCAAGCTGAAATCCCTGCTCCCAAATTGAGCCTCAACCAATCGACTCTTAAAGTAATGCAAACTGAGCCCTATCCTGAAGACACAAAACCAGATTCGATCTGGAAGCATCACACATATGAGAATCAATATAATCACCTTCAGAAATTCCATCCCAGCTTCGAGGATCATGAGAGGCGCTGCCCTTACCACTAAAGTTATGAGGACAACGTAGTACAATGAGTGCACCATCCACGCAGTTGATCCAGAAGGCAGTAAAAGATCCTGATTTCACAGGGCCACGAAAGTCCCTGAGGCATCATGTCCCCACGCGCCCTACAAATATCAAAGCTTTCTAACGCAAAAAAGTAATCTATAAACTCTCCATATTTTCATTTTTGATCTGATTTTAATTTTCATCTTTAAGCCCATTTTTGAACTTCAGTGACAGTCAAAAGAAAAATTGTGCTTAGAAAAGTGGTGCTCACTACAGGGGTTCTAAGCTGTCTTAAGTAAAAAGTTCTATTACAAATAATGGAGAATACAAGCAGTCCTGAAGATCAATCTTCTGAATAGTCAAGAAGCATTGCTCACTGGATTAGTACCTTGCAGTAGAAGTGCTGTCTACACAACCTGAGAGTCTAGAATTCCAGGCCACGTTTCAGTTATCCCTGCCCTCATTGATGGGAATCAGTATCAACTTAAGTATAGAAACCTTACCAACATTGTCTAATTGTTAGTAAACAGCATCTACTCCATGGATACCCACTCCAGCTGCATCTGTGCCTCTTCCATGCCCTCTACCATGCAGGACTTTTATACCTTAGCCCAGCTACCAATGGGAGAGCTCACCCTGGGAACCGAATGCTACCTTCATAACTTTGTTCACTCAGCTATTCATAATCTCCTCCAGTTAAATGGGCTGCACCATCATGAAGTCTACTGACAACTGGGGCTCACCCATAAATTAAACCCACATGTCATCAATTTTACAACGTGGCCTCCTACTTTGTCCATGACAACTTCAAGGCCATTTTCAATAACTGACAATTAATCAATGAAGCCCAAGACCAAGTTGTGATGTTGGATAGTGGGATCTCTGGCTACCCCAAGGACCATCTGCATCAAAATTATCAACTCCTAAAGGCTTTTTGGAACCAGCGCCTCCACCAATTTGAAGGCTTGATATGGACCCTGAAAAAACACTATTAGGAACTGGCCTCTCTTGATTACACTGTTGGTAGTGAAAGATCTGAAGGTACTATGGGGACTGAAGGCCCTGAAGGATGTGAATGATCTGAAGGTCCCCGTGGACCTCGTGGGTCCTCAGGACCCACAATACCTATTCCTAGAGACCCTGATGACCCTTGGTGAAGGGATATGTCAGCAGCCTTGGCTGCCTTTCATGATCAAACTTGGAATATATCTCAATGATGCATTCTGAGTAGATGAAGTCCCCCTCTGACCCTAAGGTCTCCATTGAGGCATTTTCAGACGAAATGGACAACTTTAGCACCTTGAAATGCTTACCAATAGACGCTTCTCTCAGCTTGAAAAAACTTGTAAAGGGTTCAAGACACATATAATCACCATCAAGGGTCAGATTCACCTTCAAGGCGTTGACATTTAATTCCTAAAAGAGCAAGTAAAGAATAAGGCTTCTACTTCCTCCATCAACCAAAACTAGGATGATATCTAAGAGGACCTTGAGGGCCTAAGATGATGGTTGGACTAGCAGGTCTTTAGCAAATATTCGGAGACCAAGATTCATAAGCCTGCACCCATCCCTGGTTTTAAAACCCTCTCCACTCTTCTTGTAACTAAATTTAAACATAGTTTTAAGGAGAAGTTTACCCCTGGCTAGGAAATCATCACCTACTTCCTGTACACATATGAGATTTCCATGGAGGAGGCCAGTAACTGGCAGAAAGTGAAGCATATCCACTCCTGCCTCAAAAGAACTTCTCAGGAGATCCAGAGTTCCTATTTGAAATAAAGCAACACTGGGAACAAGTCCGTATGGACTTGATCTAAGAATTCAGCAACAGTTAAACACGTGCTAATCAAAACAAGCATTAATGGGTATCCGCCTGAATAAAGGGAGAGCCCCATTGAGTTCACCCAGCCACTTCTACGCTCAAGTGCAAACTTTGGTTTCTACCAATCATATTTCCTTGGATGATGGTATCATTGCTATCAACTCCAAATTAGCATCCTACACTGAGTTCTAAATGCATATGATTGGTCAAAAAATGGTTTTACCTGCATTTGGGAAATTGAGGAAGTAATTTACCAGATTATTTTGTCAACCTTGCACTCTAAGGCTATCTCTTTGGGTCCCTCTAACTGTCCTTGAGTCCATGTGGTCAAAAACCAGAAGAATCCCAACATCAATGCACCTACTGTAATGGTTTCAGAAAAAGCACCAATACCTGCTGGAAACAACTTGCCAAAAAGGCTGGAAAAGGGCCATCAGCATGAAGGACGAGGCGCTCCATGGTGACATCCGTACCAAGCCTCAAAAATCCTTTAAAACTCAAAGAATCCTGGAGCTTAACATACCTGAAAAAGAAGTTTCAGTACCCGTTGATATTAAAAATGTGATACTGCTTACTTTTCTTCCAATGACTCTCTCATTTTTCTCACACTACCTTCCCAGTTCAGAAGTCTGGTTACCCGCATCACAGTTCAAGTTCATAAATATTCCTGTCCTCTCCATAGTCAACAGCGGCTCTACCATTAACGTTACTTCGTCCAAGTTGATGAAGTGCATCAAGATCTCTCTGTACTTGCCACACTATATGGAGTACGGAATGGCTGTTCCACAATGTACTCATTCTATAGGGGCCTATTCTTCCCTACCCATCCAATTTGAGAAGCTCTTTTTAAATACACCAACATCATGCTGGATACCCTAGCTATGACCTACTCCTTGGAACTCAGTTCCCAAGATACTACTCAGCAGTAGTCCATTACAATGATGGATTACTATCCCTACTAGAGCATTGGGCCCCCCTGATCTTTGAAACCTCCCACAACTACAAGACGGAGGTCAAGGCACAAGCCTTCCTACTGGAGAGTGAGGGATGAATCAATTGGCTCAAAGATTACATAAAGGACTTTTGGGTCCAGTTGCCCACCTGCTGTTGATTGACAAGAAGGCTTACTGACCTACTTACTTAGGGCGATCACTATATCTCAAGAGTCCCAAGCCATTTCTGACACCCAGGTCCATGTTAACATCCCCTCTGGATACCTGCTAAAAATCCGAGGCCTAGACAACCCATCCACCAAGGAGGTGCTAACCTGCCCAAAAATTCTGAATCCAGATTATTCAAGATCTATATTAGTGTTGTTGGCTAACCTTACCAAAAACCCAAGATAGTAGGTCCAAACAGTAACTCCATATATGTCTGCCTCCTACCAATGGAGGCTGTCAACTATGTCCATAGTTTTTGGAGCCTAAGAGACTTTGGGTTGGTGACTCCCCTCGCCTGTGGCCTTATTTGACACCAGTATTGAAAAGGATCTCACTGAAGGCCAACAGCGCTAGAGTGCAAGAGTTTGTAGAGGATTATTCAGACCTATTTTGGCCTCAACCTACAACTTTGGGAGAATGAATTGAGTCCTACTCATGTGGAGATTGGGGACGCTCACCCCTTTCAGTACATCCTTACTGAAAGAGCAAGGTGAAGAGGCTCATTTGGAGGTGGAGCTCAGACAACTACTTGAAGCTGTACTCCTAGTGCCTTCTCGCAGCCCTTGGGCCTCTCCTCTCCTACTGGTTCAGAAAAAGGATGGCAGCCACCAGGTGGTGATGGATTATTGACAGCTCAACTCCATCACCAAGAAGGACAGTTATCCTCTTCCCCAAATTGATGACTCCCTCCAATTTCTCTCCAGATCACATTACTTTTCCACATTGGACCTTGCCAGTGGATATTGGCAAGAGGAGCTCACTCATGAAGATTGAGTCAAGTGCACACTCATAGTCAACGAAAGAATATTTAATCCCATGAGGATGCCTCAGGGCCTCTGTAATGCGCCAGCCACTTTCCAACGAGCAATGGTTAGGATACTTGGGGACTTAAAGCTGTTGTGTTTCCTCATCTACCTAGATGACATCAATGTCTTCTCAGAAACTTTCAACGGAAACGTTGAGCATCTTAGGGAAGTTTTATTCGGCTCAGTAAGGCTTCTATAAAGCTTAAACCTTTATGACTCTTTTTTCCAGTCAGAAATGGAGATTCTAGGACACAAATATTCAAAGGATGGCATCCAGTCCATATTAGGAAAAATCAACGCCATAGAAAAGATGTCGCGCCATAGAGCTTAAGGAATACTCAGGTGTTTCTAGGCATGGTGGGCTATTCCCATCAGTTTATACCTCAGTTTGCCGACCTGGATGAGCCTCTATTTTACCACTTGCATAAGAACGTGCTGTTTGAATGGCGTCATAAACAATAACAGGCTTTTGATGCGTTGAGGACTGCTCTATATACTATACCCAATTTTGTTCACCCACGTTTTAACCAATTTATCTTATTGTTCACAGATTCAAGCAATGTAGCCTTCAGGATATCCTAGCCCAGCATGACAAAAATCAGGGTAACCATCCAGTGGCCTATTTTAGCAAGACTCTGGGAAAGGCCAAACGGAACTACAACGTTACTGGTAGGGATTACATGGCTGTCTTGCTAGCCATCAAACATTTTCAGCCCTATCTCTATGGTACCTACTTTACCACCGTCACTAACCATTCCTCGCACTGGTGGCTCCAGCAGATGAAGGATCCAGTTGGCCGTTTATTAAGATGGACCTTACGACTGCAGAGCTAAGATTTCACCATTTTTCATTGCATAAGCGCTATCCACCAAAATGCCAATGGCCTCTCAGGATGCCGGTGCTAGCTGCTTTGACCCCCAAAGAGGACTAACTGTATGATCTGATTGGTCAACCTGGTAGTTGGGAGTTGGAAACTTCTGAAGTCCAAGCTGGGCTCCAAAAGATGACCTGAGACACTCAAATCAAGGACGGGCTGCTCTACAAGAGGGTCAATAAGAATTGGCTCCTTATGTCCTCCTTTCTTCATGAACTGACGTTATCCTAGAGGGCCATACTACTGTGGGACACAAGTCTGTTAAGAAGACTCACAAATGGGTGAAGTCACGATTTACTGTTACTGAATGTTGGAGACCAATCAAGAGGTCTTGGAAGCATGTATGTCTTGACAATCAAAGACTGATCCAGCCCTCAATACCAACACTCAGTTATTGCCCCAAGCAGAACCCTAAGCGTCATTAAAAACGATGTGATAAACCTTCATCCCACTGGATTACATGGCCATAAATATATCCTCCTATCCATGGACCATCTGATCATATGATTTTAAGCGATTATAGTCCCTGCTGATATTGCAAAAGCCACGGCTCTCTTCCTTATTCAATCCATTTTCACCCATCACAGATTTCTAGAAATTTTACTTTTGGACAAGGGGTTAAATTTCATCTCGCAGGTAGTCCAAGAACTGAATAGTCTTTTTTGTCACTAATCAAAGTTTCGCCGTCCCTTACAACTCATCAACCAATGAGGCGATGTAAAGCGCTAATGGTTTCCTCTTCTCTTATCAATTGAAATTGTTCTCCTCCAACCTTGCTTGCTGGAATCATTATCTACCCAGCGCGTTGCTTTCCCACTTAATAAGCTACCACCAGTCATTAAAATGTCCACCTTTGTAGCTCTATATGGACGTGCTCCAAGACTCCCAAATAGCATACAGTTTTTGCTCAAAACTTTTGCTCCTAAGAACTACAATATAATTATGAGGGCCTTAACTGATGGAATTGACTGGCTTCAAGCCCTCCCATGCAACCCATTGTCACCACCACCAAATATGAGACATCCCTATTTAATGTCAGCTGACCCTCTGTTGGGATTTTTTCCCATATTCCCAGCCTGCTAGATTACCTGGTATCGCTAGGGGAAAATTTTCTAAGGCGAAGTGAATCGTAAATCTGTTGGCCCAAGTTTCAAAGGAACTACATTTGGGGGCTTTTGGGATATTTACCTGGCTGTATCCATCGGAGATCAATCCAGATGAATACCTAAGATCTCATCGGGTGGAGTTGCTGATGAAATAGGGGCATCTGATAGTGATTAACTATCAGGTGTACCAATTGGGATCAGTCAGGTTTCATCACTGACTAATTGGGAGTGATTAGCAAGTTGTGAGGCAAGTGATGCCACCTGCAACTAGCAAATTGATCAGTTGGTGAGTGACCTGCCGTAATGGGTAATAAGTCCCATTACCTAAGCAGGTTGCTAGCCAAATATGGTTGGTTCACTTGGATCAAGAGGAAAACGTTAAGGACACATTTTACAATTCTTTCCAAAAGGTCTTGAGGATGTCCAATAATGGAATCTTAGCCAGGATGGGGAAGACCATCGCTGCTGAGACAAGGAAGTGATTTAACAGCAATGGCTGCCGTTTCATCAAAGAGGTGCCAACTGAGGGTTATACAGCCAAATCCCCTACTATATAATTCCCTAGGATTTACTATAATAAAAAACATTATCTACAAAAGTGTTATAATCTACTGTTATATTATCAATTTGGTGTATAGTTAGACTATAAGCTTCTATTGTGTCGTTCTATCTCAAGGATATTATTTAAGAAGGCAATAATTAAAAGGCTCTCAGAGAGAAGAGTAAAAATCTGAGCGGCGATCTAAAGATGAAGGAACCACAATCAGGGATAGCTGATGACTGTGTGTTGGGCCGAGAGAGACTGTCACTAGGGTATCTTAACAAAGATTGGGTGGACAAGAGTATAGGGAACAAATCCCTACAAGTACAACTTCAAGAATCTTTAATCAGAATTACTGGCCAATCGTTGGTCCAGATAACAGTTCAATCTCAACTACGGATAATAGTCTCCATACTATTATCAATTAATACATTCTATACAACGCGATGAAGTTCATGAGGAAATAGAACCTGTGCAGTAAAAAAAACTGGGTTGATGGCTGATAATCAACCTAGAATAAATTTTTACAAGTTGGTGCTCACTACAGGGGTAGTTGAGTTTAAGAATATAGAAAATGATGTTTTATGAAGATGTTTCCAGTTATGGAAATAATTTACTGAAGGAAGTAACAAAGATAGAACATGAAGAGGATCACGTTCAGTGGCATTCACCCAGCTCAGCAGTGGAGCTCCAAGTGAAGTGATATGAAGATACATAAGTTCAGGGAAAGGACTTGCAGCCTAGATAAGGAACTATCTAGTGCTGCAAGGAAACCAGTTTCACTGGACATCTACTTGAGATGAAGAGAACCAGAAGGGCCAACTAGGGTTGGAATTGGGCTCTCTGTAAATAATCCCAAGGAACAGCAGGATCAACTCAGGTTGAAATATGATCCGCTTTAAATAGTCCTGAGGAGTAAGTGTTTAGATGAGGCATTGGATGAAATAGGAAGCAATCAATCCAGAGAATTGGATAGCCATACAAATGTAATTATGAAGACAAAACAGGAAATGATTAATACAAGATAGCGGAGAAAATCATTTGAATCAATAACACTCAACCAATGATCAGAAGTTACTGGAGACGAGTTCATCAATTCAGGAGAAATTGGATGAAGCTAATGAGGCCAGAACGACATGTATAATTAAGGATAGCCACGAAGGCGGAAAATCATTTATAGGAGAAAAACAATCTGGAAAATTGGATGAAACTGTTGGCTAATGAGATACGAGGATCCAAAGCATCAGTTGCCAAATTAAGTGATGAAAAAAGAACCTGTTGGATGAATAAACGTCGGGGTTAAAGGCCTAATATTCAAGAGAATTGCCAAAAAGTTGGCAGGGTTAGCCTATACGTGATGAAACAGCGCTGCTGTCATATAGTGAAGGTCAATACCAATCAGAAGTATTGAACCTATGAGAAAATATTACAATGTTTCCAGCGGACCTCTGAATCATTAAATGGTTATGTCCTGAGATTTTGGTCAAGTCCCAGAAGGGGACCACTTAACCAAATGGTTGGTTAAATCTTAAGAGGATAAGATTTTGAACCATGATAACTGTAGGTTTAAGTACCCAGGGCCCAATTTGGATGAAGCGGAAAAGAAGGACATCTGAACCTTTTTGTAGGTTGCAAGTCCCGTTGCAAAAGAAAGATACAAAAATTATAATAAATATATAAAATAACAATTTTATGTTCTATATTTTTCAGACTTAAGAAGCGACCAGAAATCCTGATGGCCAAATAGAGGAAATTCCACCCTCAATGAGATGAAATTATCAGCTGGGGTAGCCAAAAGCATCAACCTATTGGTTGATTGAGAGCATCTCGCTGATCTACCAAAAGGCCAGCAGGAAGAGGTGCTTGAACTATTTGAAAAATATCGGGAAGTGTTTGCTTAGGATGACCACAATTTGGGATGTGCTTGAGACATAATCCATAAAAGGCTAACACCGTAGAAAATCTACTCATAAGGGTGAGACTAATCCAAAGATTGAAAGCCGCTGAAGCGGTAGTGGAGGATGAAATCAGCAAACTAGTAAAGCATGGGCTTCTAGGTCTGTTGTCAAGTCCATGGGCGAGTCCAATTCTGATCATGAAGAAGAAAGATGGATTGAACTGGGTGGTGATTGACTACCAGAGGCTGAACAAAATTACGAAAAAGGATTTGTATCCCCTACCTAGGATCAACAATGTGCTAGATCGTTTAGAAGAAGCAAAGTATTTCTCCACGATGGATCTAATCTCAGGATATTGGCAGATCAACTTGCCAGAGGAAGACCAAGAAAAATGCGCGATTATTATCATGCAGAGGCTATATCAGCTGACAAGGATGCCCCAGGGTCTCTGCAATGCGCCTGCGACGTTTCAGAGGGCCATGGATACGATATTAAGCGACCTGAAGTTGTCATGCGTCCTGGTATATCTGGATGATATCAATATGTTCAGTAGAACGTTTACTATTCACTTGTACCACTTGGAAGAAGTTTTAAGTGACTGTCCGCGGCTAACCTGAAGATCAAATCAAGGAAGTGCCACTTATTCAAGAAAGAGTTGGAATACCTGGGATTCATAATCTACTCAAGTGGATTGCAGCCGCAAACCCAGAATATTGCAGCTATAGAGTGTATGGCTGTACCGAAGAGTGTCTGAGACATCCAAGTGTTCCTTATGTGTCAAATACTATAGAATATTTATTCAGGACTTCACCTGAATAGCTGAGCCATTATTCCATTTATTAAAAGATCCAAAAAAGGATTCATATGGAATGAAGAGGCCCAGGACTCCTTTGATGAGTTACGCCGTTATTTAATAGATGTGCCAATTATGAAATATCAAAATTTCAATCGGGAGTTTATCATTCAAACCAATGCTTTGTTGATGGCGATTGGTGCCATATTGAGCCAAAATAGATGAACTTGGGGATGAGCATCTGGTGGCATATGTAAGCCAGACACTCTCAGCTTCTGAGAGGAACTACATTGTGACTGAGCGGGAATGTCTTGTGGTCATATATGCATGTAAGCAGTTTCAGGTGTATGTCCATGGAACGCATTTTAAGGTGGTGAAAGACCACTCTTCGCTGCATTGGCTGCACAATCTAAGAGAACTGAAAGGACAACTGGCCCGATGGGCACTTAAGATTCAGGCTCATGATTATGGGATAGTCCACCAAGCGGGGGCTTCTCATCAGATTGTGGATGGCTTATTGCAGTTGCCAATGGTCCAGTTGGTATACCTGCAGGCGGATGAGCTATTCCAGAGAATGGTTGATGGAGAAATTGGGAACGAGCCCCAAGAAATCCAAGGTGCGCTTCAAAAAGTGAGGGAAAACACCGAGACTATGGATGGACAAGTATCTAAGATGATCAACAGAAAGCAGCTATTATTCCCAAAACTTTCAGAAAGAGCAGCGATAGTACAAGCAGCTCACAAGGTTATTGGGTTTAGAGGCCTGAGGAAAACAACTGACCATATTCGCCAGTATTATTACTTGGAATCGATCAACTACAATGTCACAGATTATCTGGCTATTTGCGTGGAGTGCCAGCTGCACAAGCCACACAAGAATACAACTGGATACTGTTTGGTTTGCCCTGGATTCGCCCAGAACATGGTGTCCATCAATGTGATGGGACCGCTGATGATGAGCACAGGGTGAGTCAAGTACATCATAGTTGCCATTGACCATCTGACAAGATGGGTCAAGACAAAGGCCCTAACCAGATAGA